>JAWMRA010000052.1:1610342-1645778 GCA_035584735.1 Pseudotriccus pelzelni | reverse complement strand
CTGGCACAGGTTGCCCAGAGAAGCTGTGGCTGCCCCATCCCTGGAAGTGTCCAAGGCCAGGTTGGACAAGGCTTGGAACAACCTGGGCTGGTGGAAGGTGTCCCTGCCCATGGCAGGGGGTGGAATGAGATGGGCTTTAGGGTCCCTTCCCACCCAAACCATGCTGGGGTTCTTTCTATATTCCTGTTGAACCTGGGCTTCAGCAGTGATAGTTCACGTTCTCCCTGGAAGCTGTGGCTGCTCATAAATGTGCTGTGCCTCGTTCACTCTGCTCTCAAGGGTTGTAACCGCTGAGGGATCGGTCACACACACCAGGAACCCCAGTCCTGCTCCCCCACAAAAGAAGGGGAGTTGTGCTTCCATAAACGATGTGGACAGGTATAAACCCCTCCTGTTATGATGTCTGGCAGCCCTTGTGCATCCAGCCTGCACTGTATCCTTGACATCGGTGCTGATTTATGAATTCCTGCCGTGTCTGTGGCTTAAACCGTTTTGCAGTGTAACAGCAGCAGAGCTCTCCTGATAAAGATGCTTATCAGTGGTAGTGTAAATTGGCTTTTGTGTGCCATGCTGCTGCCCTGTCAGCATTATTAATGGCTCAGAATTGGGCAGCAGCACTGCCTTGCAGCTTCCAGGAAAGCTTGGAAGCTCAGATGCAGAAGGGACCAGCCTTATAACCTTTTGGAGGGGTAATGAACACAATAATGGTATTTTATTTGCCTGTCAGAAGGAATTGCATGCCCAGGGTGAGTGGTCAGGTATAATTTGCCATGGTTGCAGTTGTGCTACTTCAAACACTTGAAAGTGTAGCTTCCTATTAGTATTCCACTTAAATCATTAGGCCGGGGCTGTAGGAATTTAATAGTTTTGTAAATCTCTCTGTTTACTTCTGTTTTCCCAGATAAAGCGCTCTTGGGTGAGACCATATCAAACTGCTGCCTTGTCCCTAAATTTATTAGCCATGAAATTAGGCTGTCCTGGATGCTGGAACATTTGTGCTCAGATCTGTGTGCAGCTCACACAGGCAGCTTCTGCTATTCCAGCAAATAGAGCCAAACCCTCCTCCTTTTTTCACCTCAGAATGAATCATAATACCATGAGTTTGTTCAGAGGCTTTGGGTACATTTCCAGTGCTAGTGCTGAGCTTGTTTGTTAACCAAATGTCAGCTTCAGGCTTGCTGGGTTTTTTTTTTTTAAATCAAGGAAAATCAGCTTTTATTGGGCTTTGGGAGGCTCTGGCTGCACTGGTGGATGGGCCTGGGGTGGCTTGGGATCACACAGCAGCAGGAGTGGATGCTGAGGATCTTCTTTGCCTTTGCCATGAACCAGCCTGGTTCAAAGGATGAGTCCAGCATCACTTTGTGTTTCTAGGAACAGGATGGATCATGTTTATTTGGAAAAGCCCTGCTTGGCTCAGAGATGTGGATTGGAGCAGGTTGTTTTCTCTTGAGCCTTTGCGAGCAAAAATTAATCTGTATTTCTTTGATCCTGAATTGCCTCTTCTTGATACAGAATTAACAGCCTAAAGCTGCTGTTTGTTCATCAGGTCAGGCTTAGTTCTGTGGGCTTGGATTTTAAATCTGCCTGATAAAGAGCTTTCCCTGCCTCACTAAGGATTTAGTTTTGAGATGCAGCAGAACAGTGAAGTTCTAACTGTCTACTATTGTTTAAATCCTCTGCCTGAAGAAAATATTAATTAAAGAGCTTTCTGTGCCACGTGTCTCTCCAAAAAAAAAAAAAAAAAGCCCTCTGGGATGGGCTTGACAGTGCTGACTGCGGGTTGTTGTGTTTTGTGTTTGTCCCCAGGACATTGACATTAAGAAGGTGAACGGGGTCCCTCAGTACGCCTTCCTGCAGTACTGTGACATTGCCAGTGTGTGCAAAGCCATTAAGAAGATGGATGGGGAGTATCTTGGAAATAACCGGCTCAAGGTAAAGAAACACTCCCATGGACTGTGTCCTTGTTCCTTCCCTGCACGGCAGCACGAGAGTCAGTGCAAGTGGCGTGGTTTTTAGTGTGAGGTCAGAGCAGAGCGTGAGGCTTCCAGCCACCACCTAATTGGGATTAATCAGCGTCTTTCTCAGCACGGAGCCCCGGGATGGAGCAGGCGGAGACTGACACTCCCTGAGCGCGGCTGTGCTGGGAACCTGCCCCGCTCCCCGCGACACGCAGAGGCTGTGGGGCCCCAGAGCTGTCAACCTGTCACTTCCCAGACATTCAAACCCTACAAGAACCAAATGTTGTCAAACACTGCGTTTGTTTAAACATGCAGAATTATTTTCATTAATTGCTCTTTGATTTTTGTCTCGCACCTGCGCGAGACGCTAATTTTAGCAAATCCACACAAACAACAGCTTTCCCCAAATAGCTCCTTAATTAGGGCAGGCTCTGCTTAGGGAGTTTAACCCTTGTACTGATGGAAGTTTTGCCCTCTTGTGTCCAGCTGGGTTTTGGGAAGAGCATGCCTACAAACTGCGTGTGGTTGGACGGGCTCTCCACCAACGTCACGGATCAGTACCTGACCCGACATTTCTGCCGGTACGGGCCCGTGGTGAAGGTACGTGCGAGGCTCTGCCCTGTGCTCTGCACTTGTTACTGTCTGCCTTTCTTCCCATCCTGTCCTTTCAACCCCCACTGTCCAGGGCTTTCTAGCTCAGGTAGCAAAATTCCCTCTGGGGTGGAATTTGGCTGACGTGGAGCAGTTGCTTCTGGGGTTTGAGAGCAGCCAAAAATCAGTATTTTGAACGAGCCGAGATACTGAGTATTGGAAACCATTCATTGCTCTTGTGCAGTACAGTCTCTCCCCAACAAAATTCTTAAATGTTAGTTGGAACAGCAGTCTAATTATGTAGTTGCTCGTATTTGCTGATTACATAATTAGACATAACTATATATTTTTTTCATCAGAACAAAGAAATGACTTTTTGAAAGCAGTTCATCAGACCAAAGAAAATGACTTCTTAAAAGCAGTCAGGACAGTCATGTTGGAAAGAGCACGTGAAAGAAGAGAGAAAGTCAGCGATGGTGCAACGCATGCCCCGCTGGGGACAGTGCAAGTGATTTATCCGTGCTTAAACTTGAGTCTGGGAGTTGTCCCGTGTATTTTTATTGGACATGGATGTGCTTAAAATTAGGCAACGTGTGTGAATCTTCTCAAGATCAAGGTCTTGCCTTCCCAAAGGGTTTTTGTGGGTTTGTGTTGCAGCTTTGACCTTCTTTGTTGTAGCTGTTGTCGCTTGAATCATAAATTTATGCTGCTAAAGAAAGGGAATATTTGGAAATTGGGTGTTAAGGAAGTGGCAAGTAGTACTGCAGACTGATGAAAAAACTGGTTCCACTTTGGGATTAAATGTTCCCTTTACCTTTTTTCCCCCCTAAAACACATGGAGAATTTTTCCCCAAAAAATATGAAAACACACAAAGAGAAACTACAAAACTCAGTCACTAAAGAAAAAGCGTTAAAAGTAAAACACAGAAAAACAAAATAAAGGCATAATATACCTCAAGCCACAATATCCACAATTCAAAGCAGTCCCGTGTCCTTTGATTGTCTCTGCATTCCAATATGCCTCATCAGAAAAGCCTGGAAATTCACCTTGTTAAAAATTATTTCCTTCCTGGTATCCTCATGACTTAGGATTTTGTTGGGACTGACATTAAGTCCTGTGGATGAGGCTCTTATTTGGTTTTTGTTTTGTTTTTTTGTTTTTTACAGGTGGTGTTTGACCGCTTAAAAGGCATGGCCCTGGTTCTCTACAATGAGATTGAATATGCACAAGCAGCTGTAAAAGAGACCAAGGGGAGGAAAATCGGTGGGAATAAAATTAAGGTGTGCAGAATGATCTCCAAAGCAAAGCAAAAGAGGCAAAAAAAAAAAGAGAAATTGTATTTAGGCCTCCCCCGCCCCCGTAAACACTGTCATTGCAGATTTGAGGAATTCTTAGCAGGACACACGTCCCAGATGCCAAAAGCTTAAACTGTGTTTTATACTCGGCTTATCAAGATGTCAGGGAACTTGAAGTGTCACTTATAGAGCCTTTTCCAGTATTCTGCCGTTTGTTTCGCTGAACTTGTCTCTCTGAGCTCCTGAGTGTTGGTGTCTGTGTCCCTGCCTCGTTTACTCCAATCCAAGGCAACCTTCTGGCTGTTTCTGTGTTAAGAAAGGGGAATCTGGGGGTGTGAGTTCCTCCGGGATAACACGTGGCTGCGTCCCAGCAGCTCCATGCTGATCTCCAGGCTCTGGCCCTGCCTGGGGTCGTGGGGTACAGCAACCCAAACATGCACTCATGGCAAGGTTTGGGTCGGAAGGGACCTCAGAGATCATCTGGTCCTTCCTTGCAACAGGTTTTTAAAAATAACTAAAAACACCACTTGAAAAAAATACGCAGAAAATACTTTTTTTCCTGGGGCAACAGTTGACATTTACAGGGAAATCTTGGATTTGGGTGAACACGGTGATAATGGTGATACCTGTTCTGACTGTCCCATCAGTGCCACTAACTGGGGATGGGAGGGGTCAGCCAACCCTCTTAGTTACCTTCCTCCTCCTCCTTTCTCCTCTGCTAAAGAGTGGCACTGATGTTACACATGATCTCAGTTATTAAATCCACACTTCACCCAGGGCTGGGAGTTGGATATGCTGGAGTTCCTGAGCCTGGGGGTTGGATATCAGTCACCTTTAGATGCAGGAAAATGTGTGGCCAGTTAAAAGTTTCATGCCTTGTGTGGGTCTTGCTGCTTAATGACTTTGGAATAAGCAACACCCTCAATGTGTCTGGGCTCCAGTGCTGGGGTCACACACAGAAATGGGCTGATTTAAAAATTAACAGGAACTGAAATGTTAAAAACATTGCAGTATGGGACATACACATAGCTAAATGCATTCTAATCCTTTATTTTTTGCATTACTTATCCCATTTGCTTCTTAATATTGTCATCCTTGGTTATAAACCACCAATTCTTGGAATAGGTGGAACAGGGAGCTGCAGTTCAGGAGACTTGCTCCGTTCCCTGCTCTGTAACCCTGGAAAAACACTGTGGAGTCTGGAATAGATTCCTAATCCTGACCTGCTGTAGCAGTGCCTGGAGATAAAAGGGACTTTGGAACTGTTCTGGCATTAAAAACGTCAATATCACGATAATAATGTGTATTTTTCCTGCTGCTTTGCTGAGCAGAAGCCTCTGGGCTGGCAGCTACAACAGAGTGAGGAGGTGGTTACACAGCTCCACTGAGTTGAGAGAGATCTTTATTCCTGGGGATGTGCAGGGCCAGAACTGAGAAGTCTTTGACTTTTTTATTAAATATTACCCCAGTTTTCAGTTCTGCTCCCCCCTCAGCCTGCAGCAGGCAGGGAAGTGTTGGCAGGCCAGGATGTTCCTGTGGCTGAACGTGGTTTCCCCTTTATTTTTCAGGTGGACTTTGCAAATCGGGAGAGCCAGTTGGCATTTTATCATTCCATGGAGAAAACGGGTCAAGATATCAGAGACTTCTATGAGATGCTGGCAGAAAGGAGGCACGTATCAATATCTTTATTAATTTATTTTTTTCTCCCAGCATCATCTTACAGTCATCATCATTAAACATCTTTTTACTTCTTCAGGCCATAGTTCTTAAACAAGCCCGCGTTTTTGTTCCTTTAACCTTATTTTTTTAAGTTTTCCTAACAGCAGTTCAGCATTTTTTAGATTTTTTTTACCTTTTCACTGTTTTTTTTAAAAGAAATTTAGGTTGGGCCTAAACTGGGCAGATTAAGGCAGGCAGGATCTCACACATCCGAGTGTGGCTGGTTATTGGAATTCTTCCTGAGGTGGAGGTTTCAGCTGCCTGTGTGATCCATATTTCAGTATCCGGTTTCTGTGGTGGGTCACCAGGACACAGCTGGGAGTCGTTCATCACGTCTGAGGAATGCAAAGAGCAGCTTATCTGCAGCAGAGCAACGTGTGTGTTGGTGGGTGTAAATATAGTCTGATAAACTCCTACTGCTCAGCCCTTGAGCACAGAGAAAAATCTGATCCTCCACCTCTCCCTTTTCAGCAGATTAATTTGTTAACTTGAGAAAAGAACAAAATAGGAGCCAGGCTGCATTTCTGGTTGGTTTTTTGACCTCATAGGTGTGTCCTGTGTTGCTGCCCCTCGGCAGCAGCTGGAACCACAGTGCACAATCTGCTCATCTTACCCCTGCAGACCTGGCACAGAAAAACTCCACATTTTAGGCTTTTCTCCTCCACTGACTAAAAAAACCGCCCATGTTTTGTTGCGTTCACTGTCAGGGCCCTGCTTTACCCGGGAGTCAGCCCAGCCTGACGCTGGTTGTACCTGAGAGCTGGATAAATCCAGTTTTATTTGCAGCAAAATAGATTGGTGTAACAGAGTGCAAAATGACCAGATTCAAGAGCGAGAGGGGGTTGGAAATTTGGGATTTGCATAGTAGAAATGCAAGTGTGCCTTCCCCAGGCCTTGCCAGATGTGCCAGCAGTGAGCGTATCCTCGGAACTACATGGAATTCAGACAAGGGAAGTGTGTTATTGCGTGGTTTTTAGCAGGCAGGAGTCAGGTGGGCTCATAATCCCAAGTAGAACGTTGATTTTGGTGCTTGGGTGCACTTTGGTCTGGATTTCCCTTTTCTGTCGCTCTGCTCACACGGTCACTACGAGATCCTTGGGAATACAGAGTCCTGCAGCGATGGAGTGAGCTCTGCAGTGACTCCTGTAATTCTGCAGCTTCTGGTGCCCCTCCAAGCTCCTCCTGGCAGTGATGCCGAGATCTGCACAAACCACCTCTCAGGGTTGTGATTAAATGGGACCCAAACAGAATAAAAAGCATGAAAAACCAAAGAAAATCCCTGATTAATGTTTTTAGCTTCACAGCTGCCTTTCACAACATCCCACTTCTCTTGCAGGGTGAGGTTTTTGTCTTCCATATTTTGTTTCTTTTTCTATTTTGTACATTTCTTAAAAGGTGGAAGCTGCCAGCTTTTAACATAGAACATAAACTGTGAAGCCAAATATGTGGGATCACAGAATCACGGCATAATTAAGGTTGGAAAAGACCTCCAAAATCAAGCTGTGCCCAATCTCCACCTTGTCCCCAGCCCAGAGCACTGCGTGCCACGGTCTTCCTTGGGCACCTCTGGTGGAGGGGACTCCACCACCTCCCTGGGCAGCCCCTGCCAATGTTTAACCACCCTTTCCATGAAGAAATTCCTCCTGATGTCCAGCCTGAGCCTGCCCTGGCACAGCTTGAGGCCGTTTCCTCTTGTCCTGTCACTCATTGCCTGGGAGCAGAGCCTGACCCCCCCGGGTGCAAACCACTCTGTAACGGTGGGGGTTTGGAGCTCCAGCTTTTGCCACCTCCCTACCATGTGTAGTGTTATAAATTACTTATTTTTGCCCTTTGGAGGTATTGAGATAACGACATTAATTGCTTGACTTACTTTGCTGAATGAATTCACCTGATCTCATAAACAACCTGATATTTGTTGACTTGGGTTTACTGTAAATAGGCAATGCCAGTAAGTCACATGCAGCCCAAGAGCTAATTTTGGAATTAAGGGATCACTTACAGGGCTTAGGGTTTTTAAAGAAATCTTGCTGCCACTTTACTGCTTAGTAACAGAGAGATTCCACCCTTGAATTTCGATTTGTCCCGTGTTTTCAGAGCTAGATCTCAGGTTCTGAAGATGGGATGTCTTCACCCTGCCAGACATACCATGCATGGGTTGATTTTACCTTCACTTCATGCAGGGTTTGAATTTGACAAAAATGAAGGGGTGAGGGTGGTGAAACAATACTTGGGAGAGCTGTTATGAAATGACCAATAAACTGCATTTGGTGTTTGATAAGTTAACAGAGTGTTTAGTCCATTGCACAAGAGAGAGTGGACAAGGAGAGGTGGTTGGTGAGGAAGGGAAAGCTGGAAATACAGAAAAAGAGGAAACCAGTTCATTGCTAAATCTCTGTGTGCAGCTGCCTTGATGCATCTAGGAGAAAAGATCCTAAAACGATTCCCTTACATGTGGCTGTGACACTAGAGGACATGGTTGGATGGTGAACGTGGTGGTAGTGCTGGTGAGTTGACGGTTGGATTTGGTGACCTTAAAGCTCTTTTCCAGCCTTAATGATTCCATGATCTTTAAGATCCCTTTCAATCCAAACCACTCTATCACCTAGGAAGGATGGTGGCAACACAGCACGTTGGTTGAGGAGGAGAACTAGAATCTGTTTATTTTTGTGTTTAGCAGGGACGAACGAAGAGGATCCTACGAATACGCCCCTGATCGTACTTACTACGAGACTGTTCGGACTCCGGGGACGTATCCCGAAGATCCTCGGCGAGAGTACCCGGCCCGGGGCAGGGAGTTCTACGCCGAGTGGGATCCCTACCAAGGAGACTACTACGACCCACGATACTACGACGACCCGCGCGAGTACAGGGATTACCGGGGCGACCCCTATGAGCAGGACATCAGGGAGTACAGTTACAGGCAACGGGAGAGAGAGAGGGAGCGGGAACGGTTCGAATCCGACCGGGACAGAGACCACGAGCGGAGACCGATTGAGCGGAGCCAGAGCCCGACGCACTCGCGGCGCCCGCAGAGCCCCGGAGCGTCCCCCTCGCAGTCGGAGCGGCTGCAGAGCGACTCGGAGAGGAGGATTTACAGCAGGTCGTCGGATCGCAGCGGCAGCTGCAGCTCCCTGTCCCCTCCGCGCTACGACAAGCTCGACAAGGCCCGCATGGAACGGTACACAAAAAACGAGAAGGCGGAGAAGGAGCGCGTGTTCGAGCAAGAGAGGGTGGACAAGGAGAAGCGCTTGGTGAGGAAGGAAAAGCCAGAAAAAATTGAGAAGGAGAAAATGGATAAGCAAAAACGAAAAGCAAAAATCCATTCGCCCAGCTCCCAGTCCTCAGAAACGGATCAGGAGAATGAGAGAGAGCCCAGCCCGGAAAAACTGAAGGGCAACAGCAAACAAAGCAAAGAGAGGGGTGACAAAGAAGGGACAGCAAAAAACCGCCTGGAACTGATGCCCTGCGTTGTGCTGACCCGCGTGAAGGAAAAGGAAGGGAAGGTTATCGATCAGCCCACGCTGGAGAAACTGAGAGCAAAGCTTGATAATGACACTCTGAAATCCCCACTGCTTGAACAGAAAACCCAGGCATCCCAGGCTGAGCAAGCCAAGTCAGAGCAGGCTAAACTGGAACCCGTCAGAACCAAGGTACAGAAGGAAAAAGCCCTCGCCAGCCACATCGAAGTGGTGGATAAGGAGGGGAAAATGAAACCCAAAAAGCACTTGAAGACAGAGCAAACCTCTGAGGGGGCCAATGCGGTTGATTTAGACAAGCTGGAGGCTCGTAAAAGGCGTTTTGCTGATGCAAATCCAAAGCCTGACAGGCAAAAGCTGGATGTAAAGCGGAGCAGCCAGGATGAGGAGGATGCACGCGTGGTCTTGAAAAAGCAGCTTGATGCGACGGCGTCGTCCAGAGAAGCGCCCATGTTAAGGGAAGGAGAGTTGGAGAGGAAACCCCTGAGGAAGGAGATGCTTAAAAGGGAATCTAAAAAGCTCAAACTGGAAAGACTTATTCCTGTTACTAGTCCCAAAGAAATTCAGGACACTCTTAATGTCGGTGGGATTGGCATGCGTCCCACCCTGGATCTTCAGGCGAGGCTGATGGAGGCACCTGATGAATCCGGGGAAGTTCAGGAACTCTCTACTAAAAAACTGAACCCGGTGAAACCCCAGCATAAACAGGTCCAGCTGCTGGACGAGCAGGGAACAGAGAGAGAGGACACAAGGAAGAATTATTCCGGTCTTCCCGAAGAAACACCAGACCATAAACTTGGCCAAGAGAAACCTCAGTCAGCTGACACGGAGGAGAAAATCGGCATCGACATCGACCACACACAGAGCTACCGGAAACAAATGGAGCAAAGTCGCAGGTTGAAACAGCAGCTGGAAATGGAGATCGCAAAGTCGGAGAAGTTCGGCAGCCCAAAGAAAGATGTGGATGAATATGAAAGGCGGAGCCTGGTCCATGAGGTAGGAAAACCTCCACAAGACGTCACCGATGACTCTCCACCGAGTAAAAAGAAAAAGACTGACCAGTTTGACTTTGAAATTAGCACTAAAAGAGAAAGAAACTACAGAAGTTCTCGTCAGGTGAGTGAGGACTCGGAAAGGATGTCCTGTTCCCCGAGCATCAGACACTTCCCGTTCCATGAGGATGACGACACACTCGATTCTCCAAGGCTAATGCCATTAAAGGAAACCAAAGAGTCACCTAAAATAGAAGAAAAGGGTCTTTCATACTCAAACATGACTGTGAGGGAGGACTCACTGAAATTCAATCCTTATGACTCCAGCAGAAGGGAGCAGATGGCAGAAATGGCTAAAATAAAACTCTCCGTGCTGAGTTCGGAGGAGGACTCAGGCAGGTGGGAAACCCAGGTGAAGCAGGAGCCTGGGAGAGTCGACATCAGCTTTCCAAGCAGCATCGTCAAAAGAGACAGCATCCGGAAACGGTCTGTCCGGGACCTGGAGCCTGGGGAGGTGCCTTCGGATTCGGATGACGACGGCGAAAACAAGCCCCATTCCCCGAAAGCCTCATCCTTGTTAGAGAGTTCCAGGTTGTCTTTTTTATTAAGGGACAGAGAGGAGAAGTTACGTGAAAGAGAGGAGAGACTGTCCAGTTCCTTAGAAAGAAACAAATTCTACTCTTTTGCATTGGACAAGACAATCACACCCGACACAAAGGCCTTGCTTGAAAGAGCTAAATCCCTCTCTTCATCCAGAGAGGAAAACTGGTCCTTTCTAGACTGGGATTCAAGGTTTGCTAGTTTTAGAAACAATAAAGACAAAGAGAAGGTTGACTCGGCTCCGAGACCTATTCCCTCTTGGTACATGAAAAAGAAAAAAATCAGAACGGATTCTGAAGGTGGAAAACTGGATGATAAGAAAGAAGATCATAAAGAGGAGGAACAAGAGCGGCAGGAACTGTTTGCGTCTCGGTTTTTGCACAGTTCAATCTTTGAGCAAGACTCCAAGCGCCTGCAGCATTTAGAGAGGAAAGATGATGATCTGGACTTCATCTCGGGAAGGTTGTATGGGAGACAGTCCTCCTCCGACGGGACGAACAGCGCGGCTGATTTGGTGCAAGAGCCAGTGGTTCTGTTCCACAGCAGGTTTGTTGAGCTGACGCGGATGCAGCAGAAAGAAAAGGAGAAGGATCAGAAACCAAAGGAAGTGGAAAAACAGGAAGATAAAGAAAACCGTCCGAAAACACCAGAAACGGTTCCTGATAGTAAAGAACCAGAACATAAAACTTCCTCAGTCGGTCCCTCGTCAGTCACTGTGCTGCCACAGGAACCAGCTCCGATCGCTCCTGAGAAGGTAGCGAGCGAAAAGGTCCTGGTGGAACCAGCTGCTGTCAAAGAAGAGAAACCTTCTGAACCTGCTGCTGCAGCAGAGGAACAAAAACCTTTTCCTGAACTCGCTGCTCCTGTCAAAATGGAACCTCCTGAGCAAACGGAACCTCCACCGGTTGTAGAAGCGAGTAAAGACGTTGTTGCTACGACCCTGGTGCCGGAGGAAGATGCTGTGGCAACAGAGCATCCTTCCTACTTGGACACCAAACCCCCTACTCCTGGGGCTTCATTTTCTGATGCAGACATCAGCATAGATCCAGAACCTGAGGCTGCCCAGCTGCTTCCTCCTCCACCCAAGCTGGTTCAGAAGTCGGATGAGGCTGCAGAACCTAAAGAGGAAAATCCACCTTCTGCCAATGCTGACACTGGTGTGAGTCAAAAAGTGGAGGCAGCTGCTGAGATCCTGCCGCCTGTTTCTGACAATGATATGGAAGTGGAACCTCCAGTGGTTGTAAAAGATAAGAAATCCTACAAGAGTAAGCGCTCTAAGACTCCCGTGCAGTCGGCTGCAGCCAGTCTCACGGAAAAGCCCGTCACGAGGAAGAGCGAAAGAATTGACCGGGAAAAGCTGAAAAGATCGAGCTCTCCTCGTGGGGAGACCCAGAAACTTTCCGAATTGAAAGTGGAGGCAGAGAAGGTTTCGAGGAATGCTGCTAAATCCCCGAGTTCCGCTGCAGAGCCGGAAAATGTGGAGCCGAGCCTGCCGATAGGCCGGACCAGGCGCAGAAATGTGAGGTCAGTCTACGCTACCACAGGGGACAATGAAGGCCCATCTCCAGTGAAGGACTCCATGGAGGTCACTAGATCCACCAGGAAGAGAGGGGAAAAGGAACCACAGGAAACAGTAACAACTGTTCCCACGACCCCGAGGAGGGGAAGACCTCCCAAAACCCGCCGTAAGCCAGAGGAGGACATCTCTCCGATAAAGACTGAACCAGTACAGCAGGAGGTGGAGGAGGCTGAGACTAAAGATGCCATGGAAGCTCCTAAGCCTGCAGAGGGTTGGAGGTCTCCTAGATCGCAGAAGCTCACCCACAGTCACTCATCAGCTGCTACCAGCCAGCAGGGGAAGAAAGGGAAGAACGAACCGAAAGCCGATATCGCGGCTGAGTCTGAAGATGCTGCTGAAAGAAGCAATCAGGAATTGAGTGTTGGAGACAACAGCAATAAAGCTAAAGCTGCTGAGAAAGAGCCAGCAGCGACCGAGCAGAAACGGGATCGGAAAGAACTGGATGTGGAGAAAAACCAGCTCGAAATCCCCACGGTTGAGATCATTGAGAAGAAGCCAGTGCCAGAAAAGGTTACGAAATCCAAAAGGGGAAGGTACAAAAATACCAAAACCGTTGTTGATAAAGCATCTGTGTGTCTCAAAAACGTGGAAATACGCCTCAACGTGGACGAAGTCAAGGGCGCCTTGCGACCCACCGAGGAGGAGGCAGAGCCGGTGGCGGTGTCACCGCCCAAGATGAAGAGCCCCCCAAAAGAGGATATCCTGCCACCCCACTTCGCTAAGAACGAGGTAGAAGATTCATTCCCAGAAGTGGAGAAGGAGGTGACGCGGGAGCCCAGGCAGTCCCCTGAGGCTGCCCAGCTGGCAAAGCAGATTGAGCTCGAGCAGGCGGTGGAGAACATTGCAAAACTCACCGAAACTCCTCCAACGATTGCTGCCTACAAAGAGCCGACAGCAGATGTGCCTGAAGTCCGTCAGGAGGAGGAGGCAGATAAACCTGCGCACCAGGCGAGTGAAACGGAGCTGGCAGCAGCCATCGGCTCCATCATCAATGACATTTCTGGGGAGACTGAAAGCTTCCCTGCGCCCCCGACGTATCCCGCTGAATCGGAAGCTGAAATCCCCACAGAGCCCTTGGTGTTACCTTCGCCTCGGGAGGAGATGGAGCCCGAGACGGATCAGGCAGTGAACAATATCCTGGAAACCGAGGCTGCCGTCGAGCCTGCGGTGCAGCCGGTGCCTGGCTCTGTCCCACTGGAGACGGAGAGCAAGGAGTCCGAAGTCAGCTTCAGCGAATCCTCCAACTCCGCTCAGGAGGCCGAGACCTTGCAGGAGGCTGAGGTTGCTCGGAAGGAGAAGAGCCGTCAGAAAACCTCACGGCAGAGACGGAAGAAGAGCACGAGCAGGAAGGGTGACACCACTGAAGCCAACGCCTTCGAGCCGGAGAGGGTGCAGAGCAAGTCACCACCTGCCAATGAGGTAAAGGCAAAACCTGAGGAAGCCTCAAAGGAGGAGAAACAAAAGCCCACAGCATCCGTGGAGCCAAGTGCTTCTGACACCACCAAGGCTGCGGCCGCTGATGTCGTGGCTGTGCATGAGGCTGTGGCTGAGAGCGACTCCTCTCCGAAAGCTCCCGCGCCGGCTCCTCTGGACCTGGGCACCCCGCCAGTTTCCCTCGATGAGGGGAGTCAGAGCGGGTTCAAGATCCGGTCGCCCCTGGAGAACGCTCCTATCACGCCGCCGAGCGCCCCGAACGCAGCCCTTCCCACCGTCCCTGCCGCAGTGGCCAAGCTGCCCACCCCGGTGCCCTCCGCCATCGTCCCCCTGCACTCCGGCACTGCCAAGGTGCCGGAGTGGATGGTCAGGCACGAGGAACCCCGTGCCCGTTCCACGCCCCCGCCTGCTCTCCCGCCGGACACAAAGGCGTCGGATATCGACACAAACTCCAGCACTTTGAGGAAGATACTCATGGAGCCCAAATATGTCTCGGCGACGAGCATAAGCTCCACACACGTGACGACAACGCACGCCGAGCCGGTGAGTGCGCCCTGCCTGGAGGAGGCACCTCTCCACCCCGCCGTGGAGGCCATCAAGCCGGTTTCGGAGGAGAAGCCGGCAGTTCCTATCACCAACGCCTTGGACCCACCGGTGGCCGAAGCGCCGGTGTTCAGCGAGAAGGAGAAGATCAGCACCGTGATTGCTCCCAAAGCCACTTCTGTCATCAGCAGGATGCCCCACAGCATGGACCTGGAGGAGGCTCCCAGGATCACCTTGGTGAAACAAGCTCCCCAAACCCAGACCTGCCTCGTCAACGCTCCTTCACCGAAATTCAAGCAGAGATCGAGCACAAATGATAACAGCAGGTTCCATCCGGGATCGATGTCTATTATCGAGGAGAGGCCTGTGGAGACCGGGTCCAGCCCGGGGCTGCGGGTGAACACCTCAGAAGGTGTGGTGCTCCTGAGTTACTCGGGGCAGAAGACAGAAGGCCCGCAGCGAATCAGTGCCAAGATCAGCCAGATTCCCCCAGCCAGCGCTGTGGACATTGAGTTCCAGCAGTCTGTGTCCAAGTCTCAGATTAAACAGGAGCCCATCACGCCGTCTCAGCCGGTGCCGAAAGGCTCCCAGACCTCGACGGGCTACGGGACTGTTTCCACCCATTCTTCGCTGGTGCTCGGCACGCAGCCCTACAACACCTCCCCTGTCATCTCCTCCGTGAAGCAGGAGCGCGCCGCGCTGGACAAGCCAGACTCGTCCCACCTCGCTGTCCAGACTCCGGCCTCTCAGCCCGGCAAGGTCCTGACGCAGACGGTCAACACTCCACCTGTACTGGTCCATAACCAGATGGTCGTGAACAAAAAACTGTCCGACCCAGCTGCTCTGAAAGTGGAGACCAAGACTCTGCAACCTTCCAACTTGAGTCCCGGAGTGAGTCCTCACCACTCTTCCCTCTCTGGGAAGATGCATTCGGAAGCGAACCATGTCAGCTCGGGACCCAGCACCCCGACCGACCGGGCCATCTCCCACCTGGGGGTCACCAAGCAGGAGCCGCACTCGCCGCGCACCAGCGGGCACTCGCCGTCGCCGTTCCCCCGGGCCTGCCATCCCGGCAGCACCTCCTCTCCGGCTCTATCCAGCAGTACCCCGGTCATGCTGGCGCCGGGAATTCCCGTTCCTCAGTACATCTCCAGCATGCATCCCGAGCAATCTGTTATCATGCCCCCTCACAGCGTAACGCAGACTGTGTCCTTGGGCCACCTGTCCCAAGGTGAGGTGAGGATGAACACCCCTCCTCTCTCCGGCATCCCGTACGGAATCCGCCCGGAAGCGCTCCATTCGCCCCGCGCTGCTCTGCAGCCCCAGATGGAGATCAAACCTCAGCGATCCAGCACGCCCCAGCCAGCCCCCATCCGGGACATCGTCATGCCCCCGCTGTCCTCCCAGCACCCCCCCGAGGAGGAGCTGCACTTCCACCACTCGGCCGTGTGCCGGGGCCCGGCGCCGGTGCAGTCGGACGTGTTGGTGATGCAGCCGGATTACCGCATGCACCCCACCAGCATCCGGCTGGACCAGTACAACGTGCCCCGGGATGTCAGGATGATCATGCACCCCCACATGGCGGCCGTGGGCGAGCACCACTCGGAAACGCGGCAGTCCCGGACGCCCGAAGGCGCCGGGAAAACTCCCCCCGTCAGTAAAACCCCGCAGCCCGGGAAAGAGACTCCCAAATCCTCCGAAGGCAAGGTGGCCCACTCTCCTCACAGCGAGCCCCGGCTCCTGAGCGTGCCCTCGGGCAGCCAGCTGCCCGGGCTGCCCCTGACGCAGCCGGTGGTGGTCCCACACGGGGTGCAGATCATGCATCCTGCCGGCAGCTCCTTCCACGATTACCGCTCCGTCTACGGCGACATGAGGAACTACCACACGGCGGCACAGCTCGGCCACCCGCAGTTCCCCGGCGCCTCGCCCATCGGGCTGCCCTCCCGCAGCATGACCCCCTCGCAGGTGAGAACTACAACCCTTTCTCCTCCCCGGAGTCTGGAGCTCGATTCTGCCTGCAATCTGGAGCATTCAGAGCTAACTGTGGCTGTGACGCAGCTCTGTGTTGTAAGAGCTGAGCTTAACTCTCCATGGTTTGTCT
The DNA here is from genome assembly GCA_035584735.1 of Pseudotriccus pelzelni. NCBI lineage: Eukaryota > Metazoa > Chordata > Aves > Passeriformes > Tyrannidae > Pseudotriccus > Pseudotriccus pelzelni. The sequence continues at coordinate 1,629,489 of JAWMRA010000052.1, read as the reverse complement.
TCAGGCCTTGCTTAAGCTCGTAGTACAAGAGGAGCTGGAGTTTTGGGAAATGGGGTTCAAGTGCTGCTCAGCGTCAGAGGAAGCTGAGACATCCCATTTCCTTAACTGCTCTGGGTCTCAGAGCAGGAGGTGGGAAGCTGCTGGCGGGTTTCTGAATGTAGAGCTGTCAGGAGGAGAATTGTCAGCACCGAGGTGCTGCCTAGGTCAGGCATCCTCGGATGGGGAGGCTAAGGATGGACTTGGAGCAGAATTCAGGGGGTGGAATTTCAGCTCAGGTGGACTTGGAAGTGAGGGACTGGCCCAGGTACCCCCACAGAAGGGCTGTGGCGTGGAGACACATCTCCACCTGGAATGTGATGGTGTCCTGGCCGCCTTATTGTTGCATTAACAAGGTCTGATACACCCACAGCCTGAATCTTTCCTTTTTCCCCCCTCCTGCTTCCCAGGGTCTGCCGGAGGGCGAGCACTCGCACCCCAGCCAGCCAGTCCGCAGCAAGACCCCTCAGATCCCGCAGGATCCCAAGGGCCCTCCGGCAGCGGGGCCGGAGCAGAGCCACCACCCCCCTGTGAACAGACACGCGGCACAGATGGACCCGCACGTGCACCTCCAGAGGGCCCAGGGGGACACGGGACAGACCTCCTATCCCTCCCCTGTCGCCGTCTCCATGAAACAGGAGCTTCCGTCGCCGCACCAGCCCCAGGCGGTTCCCAAGCAATCCATGTTTATCCCCACGACGTCGGGGCCGCCCCTGAGCCGCCCGGAGCCCCAGGCCGGGCTCAAACAGGAGCCGTCGCCTCACCCCGTGCCGCAGAGACCTGTGGACATGGTCCAGCTCCTCACAGTGAGTGTCCATCTGTCCCCTTCTCCCAGCCCGGCGGCCTCGTGCTGCTCGTGCAGGGCGGAATCACCGGGTTTTGTCTCACCTGTGGCACCAAACCTGACCCGTCTTGCTTCAAATGCTTCATCTGTTTGGTGTTTGAGCTGTTCTGTCCCCGCTGTGTTTTTCCCATGTCACTGTTCCCAGTTTTATACTCAGCTGTTTCCTGGAAAGGTTTTCCTCATGGGCAGGGAAGAGTGATGATGTATTTAATTTCACTGAAAAAGGAAAAATCATTCTTCCAAGCCTAGAAAATGAGGAGGAGGAGGGAGACAGGAGCAGGTACTGATGAGGAACCAAGAGTTGTGTCCAGCACCAAATACCTCCCATGTAACCTTGAGCTACTCTTCTGTTATTTCTCAATTTTTCCATTTGTAAAAGAGAAAAGAGCATTTGGCAACAGCCTCGTGCTGGGTGGGAGGCTGAGGGATTGTGATGACAGGATCCACCCAGGCAGCTTGGCCAGCTGGAAGGAAAGGGACTGAATTCCTGGTTTAGCAGGATTTAAACCAAGCCTGACGTGTAGAGGAGTGATCAGGTGTTACATAAAGCTCCGATAGAAGTACAGGAGGCAGCTGAGCAGCTCAGCGGGGATTTTGGATCCCCCTCTCCTTCCTTTGTGCGTAACACTCCTTCTCCCTCTCTTCCCAGAAATACCCCATAGTCTGGCAGGGCCTCTTGGCCCTCAAGAACGACACGGCCGCTGTCCAGCTCCACTTTGTCTCCGGGAACAACGTCCTGGCTCACCGGTCGCTGCCGGCGCCGGAGGGGGGGCCCCCGCTGCGGATCGCACAGCGCATGCGGCTCGAGGCCTCCCAGCTCGAGGGGGTCGCACGGAGAATGATGGTGAGGGCAGGGACGGGGCAGGGGTGTGTGGTTGGGAAGAGCTGATACCCGTGTGCTGGGAGCTGGGCAGGTCTCACCAGCTGCAGGACGAAAACCCACAAAACTCAGCTGCTGTCGCATCGTTTTCTGCACAGAGGGTGGTTGGCACTGACCAGGCTCCCCAGGCACTGTCACGGCCCCAGCGCTCCCAGAGCTCCAAGAGGGTTTGGCAACGCTCTGAGGGACAGGGTGGGATTGTTGGGATGTCCTGGGCAGGGCCAGGGGTTGGATCCATGATCCTTGGGGGTTCCTTCCAGCTCAGGACGTTCTGTGATTCTGTTTTAGGATTCTGGTAATAGCACTGGGATTCCTTCATCCCAGAGTGTGTGTAACATGGATTGCAAGTGATGAGCAATAGCTCTTACTCCGCATTCATGGAAAAGGGAATGGTGGAGTTGGGAAACCTTTGAAGTCACCCATCCCTCAGCCCTGGGACAAATTCCTGCTGGCTCCAGTGTGTCTGAGCAAGGTGGAACACGGAGCTTGGGTGGCCATGGAAATCCATTTTCAGTCCTTTCACCATCTCCTGGTGTGTTGAAATCACAGAACCTCAGAATGGTTTGGAGACCTTAAAGCTCATCCCATCCCGCCCCTGCCATGGGCAGGGACACCTTCCACCAGCCCAGGTTGCTCCAAGCCCCGTCCAAACTGGCCTTGGACACTTCCAGGGATGGGGCAGCCACAGCTTCTCTGGGGAACAAATTGTAACATCAGGGACTTGAAAAGCAGGATATCGCCCTGGATAGTGGGTGTATGGCAGGAAGACACCTCTCCATCCCCCATCTAACCCAGCTCGTGTCCTCCCCGGCAGGTGGAGAGCGATTACTGCCTGCTGCTGGCCCTGCCCTGCGGCCGCGACCAGGAGGACGTGGTCAGTCAGACCGAGTCGCTCAAGGCTGCCTTCATCAGTTACCTGCAGGCCAAACAGGCTGCAGGCATCATCAACGTCCCCAACCCCGGCTCCAACCAGGTACCGGCACAGAAACCCCTGGAACGCCGGGGATTATCCAGCCAATCCACAGCGGGACGTCCATCCTTCCCCCGCGCCTTCGCTGGGCTTCTGCTCGAGCTGCCTGTTGGTAGCAGTGAACCCCCCCAGTTATATCCCCAGCCAAACACATCGATGGAACTGATAAAATCACTGAAAACCAACCCCAAAGCCCAAAAAAAAACCCCAAATGTACATTTGGTTGGTTCCCAGTCCAGTACTTTGGGATGAAAACCATTGGTTTGTTCCTGGCCCAACCCCTTGGGATGAAAACCAACCAAACCCCTTTCTCACCCCTTTATTTCTGAAGCAGAGTCCTTGTTTCTTCCCCATATCCTGATTTTTCCAGGACTCCTGCTGTTTGTTTTCTTGGGAAACACCTGTGGGGTTGGTGCTGTGGAGTGTTTATTCCAGGTGTGTGGCTGCACTGAATCAGATTTAACCTCTGTGTGTAACTGAATTCTGGGTGTAAAGAACCCGGAATGAGCTGCCAGCACTCGGAGCAACCACTGAAATAATTCATTACTTGGGATTTTTCTCCCTTTCCCAATAAAACCGACCAGCTCTTACAATCTTGTGTGTGGAAAACTCCCCACCCGGGAAACCACACTTGTGTTTTCTGTTTTATACAAAATTGAGGAGCCTTTAAACACCATGAAAAATCACCTGAATGTCCTGGTTTTAAACATTTTAGGCCTGGATTGGCTCTAATCCGTGTTTTTTCCCTGCCCTCAGCCTGCCTACGTTCTGCAGATCTTCCCACCCTGCGAATTTTCGGAAAGCCACCTGTCCCGCCTCGCCCCGGACCTCCTCGCCAGCATCTCCAACATCTCTCCTCACCTCATGATTGTCATCGCGTCGGTATGAGCTGTTTACCAGTTACTGACTTTTTATTATTTTAATTTTTTATTTTTTATTTTTATTTTTTAATTTTTTTCCAAGGCCCGCCACCAAAAAAAAAAAAAAAATTTACCAAAAAAAAAAAAAAGCCCACGGGAAAATAAAAAAAATTTCATTTTCAAATCAAAACTAAAATCAAAAGAAGGAGAGAAGGTTGTGAAACAAGAAAAATGCTGCCAGAAACCAGCCTCCTGCCCGACCGGCCTCGATCAAACCGTATGTTTACATGTTGCTTTAGCTTATGGACAACTGATGCACTCAGCAGGTGGACTGGGCTTGGGTTCCTGTGCCTCCTTTTTGGGGAAAAAATACAAAAACAAAAAAAAAACCACAAAAAAAAACCAAACACAGAGGAAAAAAAAAAAAAGAAAAGGATGGCTTATTTTTTTTAACAAAAAAAAAAGGAAAAAAAATGAAAAAAGAACCTGAACTGCCTTTGCACTAAATTAGTGACTCGGACTTTGCACAGTTGGAGACGCTGTGACGTTCTGGATGTCTTGACACACATTGAGCTGCGTGGACGTTCCGCAGGGACTCTGCTGACATTTGTGGGTCAAGGAGCATTTCACACAGGCATTTTTTATTTTATTGGTTTTTCATTGGTTGTTTTTTTTTTCTTCTTTTTTTTTCTTTTTTTTTTTTCTTTTGGGGTTATTTTGTCCAGATGTTGAACCTTCCTCTTCCTCCACCTGCCCCTGCTGCAGCCGTCTTCTCTTCATCTGGGATGTACAGTTTACACTGAAAAAAGCAAGAAAATACAAAGCAAACAGAAAAAAAAAACAAAAACACAAAAGGGAGAGCTTTTTTTCCTTCCTGGTGGGATATGCAGAACTCAGTGGGTGTGTGTATATATAAATATATATATAATATATATAAATATATATAATACTGACTTTAAAAAAAAAAAAAGAAAAAAATCAAATCCCCACAACATACATTTTTTTTTAATCTGTGCCAAAAATGTGTTTTCAGAGAAAAAAAATCTTATTTTCATACTCAGACTTTGTATTGTCACTCATTTGTAAGTGCGCTTCATTTAAACATCCCCTCGTCTCATCAGCTGTGGAAGTGTTATACACTTGTACAAAGACTCTGCCCGGCCCCCCTCGCCTCCCCTAACACTTAATTAATTTATGGAACTTGGTTTCTTTTTTTTTGTTTTGTTTTGTTGGGGTTTTTTTGTTTTGTTTCTTTTGGTTCATTTTTTTTTCTCAGCGCAGTTTTGTTTTGTGTGTCCATTGGATTACGAACTTTATTAAAAAATACAAAACACGTCGGCGCCACGACCTCGTCCCTCGGCCGCCTGGGAGGGGGGGAGAGGGCAAAAGGGAGGTTTGGGGGATCCCTGGGCGGGGTCACCTCATTTCTTGTTCAAAAGACCACCTGAAAAAAGTGATAATTTTACCAGACTGGGCCAAATTTCTCTTTATTTTCACTCGCGTCATGAATAATTGAAAACCAAAATTGCAGGGTTTTCCCCCACTTTTAATCTCACTACTAATTCCTTCCTGAAAATTATCCCTGAATTACTGATAATTCATCACCCTTTCAAAACTAAGAGTCAAAGATTGCTGGTTTTCACTCCTTTCCCATCCAGAGTCCTGCCCAAAACCCTTCCCACCTGAAGCAGCAGCGGTGGGAGCCACCAGACCCCTCAGTTAATCACTGCTGGTGCAAATGGGTTACAATCAAGCAGATATGGTTAAAAAGGAGACTCAGGAGAGGATTTGGGGTGTGGACCCCAAAAGCCCGGGGAGATCCTCACCCTGCAGCTGCAGGCCCATGGCAGGGGGGGTGGGGGGAGGCAGAACAGAGCCTGTTTTGGGGTGAAAACAGAATGAAAAGGTGCTGCTGGTGCCCCAGGACAGAGGTGGGTATTGGAGCCCTCCGGGGACACCTCAGGGACCCCCCAGGTCCTGCTGGGGGGGTCAGGATTGGGCCTTGGAGCTCCTGCCTTGCCCCAGAGGTGGAATTGTGGTGGGATGGACGGACAGATGGACACACAGACACAAGGATGGGGCATGGACAGATGGACATGGATTATCGGGGCAGGGGAAAAGGCCTGACCCTGCTGGTTTTTGAGTGGGGCTTTTGGGGCAAAAAGGGCATTTTGAGGGGTTTTCCAGAGGTGGGAGGGCACCAGTCCGTGTGTCTGGTTGTCCCTGCAGTGTCCGTCTGTCCAGCTGGGCCCTTCCCACCCAAAACACTGGGATGGAGGGATGGGTGGGTGGATGGATGGACAGCCATGTGGACACATGGATAGATGCACAGACAGACACACGGACAGTTGCATGTTGACCTGGACAATTGTGTATTCCATGGGAAAGATGGGTGGGTGCAGGTCCAGCTGGAGACACGGATGGGGCACGGATGGATGGAGGGATGTCCATGTGGGGGGGTGTCTCTCTGTCTGTCCGGCTGGATGTACAAGTGTCCATCCATCGTTCCGACTGGATGCACAAATGTCCATCTGTCCAGCTGGACATGTGACTGTCCCTGTGTCCAGCTGCCAGGCACATGGACATGTCCATGTCCAGACAGATGGACACATGGACAGTCCACCTGGACGTACAGACACTGTCTTGGCCATCCTGACACATGGACAGTTGTACAGCTGGACACACGGACAGGTGTCTGTCCAGCCAGGGCAATGGATGGGTGCACGGACAGATGGACAGACAGCCGGACACACGGACAGTGCCTGTCTGGATGGGTGCACAGACAGATGGACACACGGACAGCTGACGTCCAGCAGCACAGAGGGGGTGTGTGGATGGTCGGACATGGAGCTGGACAGATGGACAGGGTTGTTATAAATGGGGATGGTTGTGCTGCAACGGGACAGACGGACAGGTGAGCACCCAGACAGACACATGGACAGGTGTACAGACAGCGGAACAGATGTACATCCACACAGGCACACGGACACCTGAACGTGCAGCCGGACAGACAGACACCTGCCCAGCTGGACACTCCCTCCTCCACCCGTGGGCATAAATGCATCAAAAATTCGCTTTTTGCCCCAAAGGCCCCTCTGGAAAATCAGTGATTTCACACCCCCTCTCCACCCCGACCCCACAGCTGTGTCCGTCTGTCTGTCCCCATGGCAGACCTCAGTCACGGGGCTGGGGGAGGGGGTTTCAGGCCCAGTGGCAGCTCCAGACACACAGACTGGGCACAGACAGACAGACAGGCCCGAGGGGTGTGAGGGGGGCAGAGCGGAGGTGTGAAATCGCTGGGTTTTGAGAGGGGCCTTTGGGGCAAAAAGTGCATTTTGGGGGCATTTATGCCCATGGGTGGAGAAGGGGAGTGTCCAGCTAGGTGGGTGTCTGTCTGTCCAACTGCACATCCAAGTGTCTGTGTGTCCAGCCGGATGCACAACTGTCTGTCCAGCTGGACGTGCCCCGTCCACGTGTCTGCATGTCCAGCCATCCCTGTGTCCATCTGTCCGACTGTCTGTGTGTCCAGCTGGACGTGCAGCCCCTGTTCTGTGCCCCAGTGCCCTGCTGGGGTCACAGGGCTGGGATGGACACACGGACAGGAGCACACCCAGCTGGATTCATGGACAGCTGATTGTCCAGACAGACACACGGACAGTCCCCCTGGATGTACAGTCGGTGTCAGGGCCATCCTGACACACGGACGGTTGGACACCCAGCCAGACACACGGACAGCTGTGTGGATGGCAGGATGTGCGGTTGGACAACAGACAGTTGCACAGACAGCTGGACACGTGTGCATCCATTGGACACTTGGATGTGCGGCTGGACAGACAGACAGACACCCACCCAGCCAGACACTCCCCACCCCCCTGGGCAGGATCAGGCCTTTCACAGCCTCCCTATTCCCAGCTGAACGTGCCCCTGTCCGCAGACCCGTCCGTGTGTCCAGCGTGTCCCTGGATCCTCCAACCCCCGCAGGGCCCCAGGCTGAGGAGGGGGGATGAGGACAGACAGACACACAGATGGCTGTAGAGGTGGGCACACAGATGGACACGTGTCCAGGTGTCCAGCTGGATGTGGAACTGAGTGCCCAGCAGTGTCCATGTCACTGTCCAACCCTCCACCCCCCCATGGAGCTGTCTGTGTGTCCAGCTGGACCTGCAGTCACCTTTGTGTCCATCTGTCTGTCCACTCGCCCCCCGTCCCGGCTGGACACAGCCCTGTCTGTGTGTCCGTCTGTGTTGTCCCATCCGTCAGCCCCCCGTGGAGCTGAGGGGGTCGGAGGGGGCAGAGCAGGGGGTGCACATCCAGCTGGACACATTCCAGGGTTCCTGCCCCTTCCCCTCCAGAGCCCCCTCCCTCAGCCCAGCCCCCCAGGTGCAGCCCCCAGGCTCCCCAAACCCAGGTGGGTGACAGGGACAGACATGGATGGACACACAGCCCCCTTTCCCAGCAGCTCGGGGGGTGTTCCTGCCTGAGCCCCCAGAGCCCCGCGGGTCAGGAGTCTCCTCTCCCACTTCCATCCAGCAGAACGTTTCTGTCCATTTTTTACCCAAACCAAACTCTCCCCTGTCCCTCCCCACTCACCGAGGGGGCAGCAGCGGGAGGGTCGGCCTGGGCTTTACCCCAAAATCCCCATTAGACACCTTTTACCGTTACCGTCTCTTTTACCCCCATTTTCTACGAACTGCCCCCGTTAGTGATGAGATGGATTCCATCCCCCCCGGGCTCCAGCTACGCAAGACCCCCACAACATCACCTGGGAGGGGGGTGCCCGTCCCCGACCACCAGCGTTAGAAAATACTGCAATTTATTCCCTCTGTGTCCTTCCAGCAATACACTCTGCACAGCTCTGTTAAATAGAGGCGGGCGGGGGTCACTCGGGGGGCGGCTGCTCCTCGGCGGGGGGCGCGGGGGGCGGCTCGGGGGGCGCGTCGCGGGCGCGGAACAGCAGCTCCCCCGCGGGCAGGACCTGCTCGGGGGGCCAGGAGGAGCCGTAGGGCTGGTAGAAGTCGGCGTCGGCCTGGAACATGACGAGCGCCTGCGCCGTGTGGATGCGCACGTGCTGGGCCAGGCTGGCGGCGTCCAGGAACTTGTCCCCGCAGGAGTCGCAGGCGTACAGGATCTGCGTGGTGGGGTCTGCGGGGACACGGCACGGCCTCAGAGGGACGGGGGGACCCCTCGGGGCTCTGCCTCGCGCTCACTCCAGCGCTCTGACGTAACAGCCAGCACTTGCCCTTCATAATTAACTTTTTCATATTTGCTGCTTTAATTCCACGCTTTCTACTAATTATTATTAATATTCATTCGTAATTAATTCAATATATTAATATTTAGTAATATAAATTCCACTCTGATATAAAATTTATTATATAATTAAATCATTACAATTTACCTTTAATCTATATTTTAATTACTTTCAATATATTTTATTTATATTTTATATATATTTTATACAAATATATTGATTATATATTATATGTATTTTACATATGTATTTTAAATATTAAATATATAGTATATTTATATCTATTTTAATATGTATTTTATATATTTTACTTGTATCTAACACATATCACATAGATATATTTTACTTATATCTGTTTACATATTTTATTTTATATATAATATATATATGTATTTTGATATATTCTATTTATATGTATTTTATATATTATATACTTCATGTATATAATTTATATATTTCATATATTATATAAAAATATCTTATTCATATTTTATACATTTTATATATTATTTTATTTATACCTGTGTTTAGATGTATTTTACACATATATTTTATGTTTTATACATATTCTTATATATATTTTATTTTTTATTTATATAGCTTACATTTTAAATATTTTATATGTATTTTAACGCAATTTTTATATTTTATTTATATAATTTATAGCATTTTCTATAGAATACATTTTTATATTTTATTTATCTTTTAATATCAAGTTGGTTTTTTATATTTTATTTTAAATAATTACAGTTTATGGACGAATTACAATTAAGGAGGGGGGGGTGGGAGCATTCCTGCTGTCCCATACCCGCTGTCCCATTCCCAATGTTCCCATTCCCACTGTTCCATTCCCACAGTCCCATTCCCGGTATTCCCAGGCTCACCTGCCTCCTGCACCTGCTTCACCGCCTTGGTGATCTCGGCCTTGAGTGCCTCGGTCTCGTCCGCCGTCACCGCGGCCGCCACGGGCACCACTGCGGGGACGAGGGGGCTGGGCTGGGGTCCCGCCTGGGCAGGATCCCCCTCCCCGGGCCTGCTGCTTGGGAAGGGCTCCCGTGGGATGTGCTCTCCCAGGCTCGGGATGTTGGGCTGTGGGATAAACCTCCTCCGAGATGCACCCCACGGATAAATCTCCCTTCCAGGGCAGCCCAGGACACCCCAGCTGCTCCCAATGGGTACGTTTTCCCTGTGGAAGGGCTTCTAGGGCCCCTAAGCCGCCCCTAACAGAAAAAAATCTCCCTTTTGGGGTGTTTCTTGGAATCCCAAGCTGCCCCTTAGAGATCCACCTCCCTTTTGGGACAGTTCTGGGACCCCCAAGCCACACTCCATGGGTAAGTGTCCCTTTTAGGGTGGCTCCTGGGACCCCCAAGCTGCACCCCCATAAATAAACCTCTGTTTTGAGACAGCTCCAGGATCCCCCAGCTGCATCCCACGGATAAGCTTCCCTTGTCAGAGGGCTCCTGAGACCCCATGGATAAACCACCCTTCCAGGACAGCTCTGGGACCTCCAACCTGCATTCCCACAGGTAAGTTTCCCTTGTGGGATGGCTCTGAGGACCCCCACCTGCTCCCTATGGATAAGCCCCCCTTTGGGGACCCCGTGGCCCCCCCAGCTCACCCGTGAGCTGCGTGACGGCGGTGGCAGCCAGAGCCTCGGTGGCCAAAGTCACCATGTCATCGGACGCCACGGTGACGATGTTGACCTCGTCGCCTTCCTCGGGCTCCAGGATTTTGATCCCGGCCTTGCCCTGGTGCACCGTCTTCACGTGGGAGCGCAGGTTGTCCACCCGGTTGAAGCCCCGGCCGCACTTGTCACACAGGAACGGCTTCTCACCTGGGGAGCACAGGGCGATTGGGGTTTGGGGGTGACCTGGGGGTGCTCTGGGGTTCTGGGAGGCGCAGCCAGGCTGTTCCAGCGAGACCCACCAGTGTGGATGATGATGTGCTTGGAGAGGTCGCCCACGTTGACAAAGGCCTTGTTGCAGACGGTGCATTTGTGGGGCCGGATGTTGTCGTGGTGACGGATGTGGTTGGCCAGCTGGCTCGACTGGACGAACCTTCGGGAGCGACCCCCGGTCACACCAACCCCTGGGACCCCCAACCACCCTCCCGGGCGCGGAGGGCGAGGGCGGGTGTGCCCATCCTGGCAATCCCGAGGCGGATCCTCACCTCTTGCCACAGCGCTCGCACACGTAGGGCTTCTCCCCGGTGTGCTGGCGCACGTGGGCGATCAGGGAGCTCGCCTGCGTGAAGGCCTTCCCGCAGATCAAGCACTGGCACGGCTTCTCTCCTGGGGAGAAGAGCCAGGGAAGGGGTGGGTGGGAGGGTGAGGAAGGGCGATCCGCGAGGGCAGGGCAGGAGGGGTGCCCGAGGGGTGCCCGAGGGGAGCGGTACCGGTGTGGATGCGGACGTGGCGCTGCAGCGCGCCGGGGTCGGCGAACTGGCGCTGGCAGTGCACGCACACGTAGGGCTTCTCGCCGCTGTGGATCCGCAGGTGGCGCTTCAGGTTCCCTGCGAGCAGGGCAGGCTCAGCTGCAGGACGCAGGACCCTCCCTCCCTCTTTCCCCCTTCCCAGCACTCCCTCGGGAAAGCCCGTTGCTGTTCAGGGAGTGGGGACTGCACAGGGATCGAGGGAAGTGGCTGCACAGGATCGTGGCAGTGAGGACAGCCAGGACAAGCACCCAGTGTTTGAGGGGATCAGGAGAGTCCACTGGGATCATCCCAACCCTCTGGCTCTGCAGTGGATTGGGAGGAGATGGAAGGGGGCATCCCCACCCCTGAAGTCTGGATCAAAAGCTCCTTCCCAGGGTGTGACCCCATGGGGAACACCAGGAATTTACACAGCACGGCCACCGGGAGAGCCTTAAACCCGGGATGAAATCTTTCTTTGGGCTCTGATCCTCCCACAGAGCACTCCCTGTCCCTCCAGACCCCCAAACCCCCATCCCTGTGGTACCTGATGTGGTGAACTGCTTCCCACATTCCCGACACTTCAGGGGCCCGTCCGCAATGTGGATCTTCAGGTGAGCCTTCAAATTCCCCACCTGGGGACAGAGAACAGGATGCAGAGATTCCCAAATCACCCCACTGGCCTCTGGAGGGACCCCAGTCCCCATGGATCCCTTTTGGGGTGGCCTCTGGGACCTCCCAATTGCACCCCATGCATAAACCATCCCTTCAGGACAGCTCCAGGATCCCCCAAGCTGCACCCCATGGATAAGCTTCCCTTGTGAGAGGATTCCTGGGCCCCCCAGATGGCACTCCATGGATAAACACCCTTTAAGGATAGCTCTGGGACAGACCCCTCTCTTTCTCCCTGTCCCCAGCACACCTGGTTGAACTTCTTGTCACAGTGGGGACACTTGTGCTCCTTGTCGGTGTCGTGGGTCTCCAGGTGCCGCATCTTGGAGGTGGGGTCGGAGAAGGAGCGCCCGCAGTAGTCGCACTGGTAGGGCTTCTCCCCGCTGTGGACCAGCTGGTGCCTCTTGAGGTTGCCCGAGGTGGTGAAGAGCTTCCCGCAGTCCTCGCAGCGGTACTTGGCCTCCCCCGTGTGCCGCTTCTTGTGCAGGTTCAGGAGGCTGATGAGCCGGTAGCTCTTCCCGCACTCCTCGCAGCCGTAGGGCTTCAGCGGGCTGGGAGACGCGGGAATGTCACAACCACAGCGAGAACCAGGGACAAGGTCTCACCACCCCAGGCTGAGCCTCACGCCCCAGCCAGACCCACCCGCACCCACAGGATGCCACAGAAGCATGGAATGGTTTGGGTTGGGACAGACCTTAAAAGCTCATCTTGTTCTACTAGACCAGGTTGTTCCCACCAAACCTTCCACTAGCCCAGGCTGGTCCCACTAAACCAAACCTTCCATTTGACCAGACTGGTCCCACCAGAGCAAATCCTCCACTAGACCAGGTTGTCCCCACTAAGCCCAACCTTCCTCTAGACCAGGTTTTCCCCCCTAAGCCCAACCTTCCTCTAGACCAGGTTGTTCCCACTAAGCCCAACCTTCCTCTAGACCAGGTTGTCCCCACTAAGCCCAACCTTCCTCTAGACCAGGTTGGTCCCACCAGACCAAACCCTCCACCAGACCAGGCTGCTCCAAGCCCCATCCAACCTTGAACCAACCAGGGATGGGAAGTGCACAAACCACCACACAAGGGAAGGACCGGGGCAGAACGACGACTCTCCTCCTGGACACCCCAACACAGCCATGTGTTTCCAAAGGATCCCATCATTCCCAGCAAATCCCACATTTTCCAGGCACTCTCCACCCATACCTGTGTGTCTTCTCGTGGGCCTTGCAGGCGGCCGGGTCGGAGAAGGCCTTGCTGCACTCCCTGCAGGAGAAGGGCTTCTCCCCGGTGTGGATACGGATGTGTCGCTTGAAGTTGCCGGTGTGGGTGAACTCCTTCCCGCAGTCCTGGCAGGGACAGACGGACACTGTCACGGACACTGTCCCTGCATGTCCCCGGGCTCGAGGTGGCTCCCGGAGCCGTGCCGGCCTCACCTCGCACTTGTGTGTGACAGAGCCGTAGGCCTTGGACTCGGTGCGGTCGCTGTAGGTCCCGGAGCGCAGCAGCCGGGGCTCTCCTGAGTTTTCCTGCCCGGAATCCGTGCTCCCCGACTCGTTATCCTCGGCGTTCTCTCCGTTTTCCAACTGGGGCGGCTCTTCCTCGGGGATTTTAGCCTCATCCTCCTCCTCCACCACCATCTCCCCCTCTTCCTCCTTCCTTTCCAGCTTCATCTCTGCAGGAAGGTAGAAAATGGGGATGCTGAAGTTTGGGAGCAGCAGCAGAGACACAAAACCCACCTGTAATTCCTAACTTGAGGTTGGGATTGAACCTCATGGAAATCAAAGAGATTTGGGTTGGAAGGGACTTGAAACCTTATCCATTGCCTCCTTTGCCTGGAATACTTTGGATTTGCAAGGGATTAGCTCTCAATTCCAAAAGCCTGTGCAGGCAGAGGAGCATTTTCCCAACTCTCCTCACTCTGCTCCACGAAAGCTGCTCCTGGGAGCTCTGTGCCATGCAGCGTGTGCATGGCAAAACCCACACCACCACAAATAATTCCAAGGGAAATTAGGGATTTGTCCCAGCCCCGCTCACCAACACACCTCCTGTTCCAGTGCCATCCCTCGCCGTGGGGCTTCCACTGCCCACCGGCCTCTCCGACAGCTGCGGGAGACCGGGAATTTCGGCCTTGGGACCCTCCTGGATGGCAGATTCTGTCCCTGCGAACACCGGTGTCAAGACGGGGTGTACCGGGGGTCACAGTGGGATCTGGGATTGCATCCCTTGGTGACTCACCTTCCTGGCCAGGCGGCTGCTCCGCTGGCACCTCGGGCTGTGCCGCAGCCTTCGGCTTCTCCTCCTTCCCCTCGGCTTCGGGAGGAGTCGGTTGGACTTTGTCAAGATCCCCCAGTGCTTCTGCCACTGAGGTCTTGTCATCAGGCACGGCCTTGTCTGCTCCTGCGAGGGAAAAGACAGAGATATCCAGCTTCTGCTGATTCCCAAATCCCATAAAACCCATGGAAGCAGCAATTCTTCAACTGCTGGTGCTGCACAAGGGGATCAAACCCCACCCAGGCACACCGGACACACCCAGGATGCGGGTTTGGATGGTGGCCAGCGAGCACGAAATGGATTCATTTTAGACTGGATAAATTTTGGGCTGGATGAAGCACAAGTGGATAAATCCTGGGTGTCCCCGGATGAGGGGAAGTAGGAGGGTACGTACCAATCCCGGGGGGCTGCTGGCTCCCAGGGGGATCTTCTGGGGGCACGGACAGGGATTTGAGAGCGTTGCAAGCGCTGACAACCTCCTGCATCTGCAGGAAACCCGCCACGGCCAAGACATCCTCCACATTGTCGGGGCTCAGGCTCAGCTTAGCTGTGTACATGAACTCCAGAACCTGGCCCAGGCCTGCGGGGGAGGCGACACAAGCACAGCTGAGCTCTCGCCCTCAAAGCGCCCCAGGCGCCCAAAAGGACGAGGTGAGGAGTTTTTAGGGGATTCTGGATGGAAACTCCAGGCTCACCTGCGGCGTTGCTGATGTCCAGGTGCACCACGTCCTTCTGGTCCACGAAGAGCATCCTGAAGTACTCGCTGCAGGCGGCCAGCACGGCCTTGTGGGCCTTGAAGTCGATGCCGTCCACCACGAAGGTGCAGTCGCAGAGCAGGCCCAGCTGCCGCTGCTGGTTCAGCTGCTCCAGCACCTGTTTGCTGTGCTGAGGGAAATCCATGGCTGTGGGCAGGGAAATGGGGGTCAGGAGGGTGCTGAGACCCCTGTGCCGCGGCCCAAGGACACCAAGCACCACGTGATCACCCTGTTGGTTACAAAACGCAGCCCTAAAAGGTGAATTTCAGCTCATCCCCCACTAAATCCAACCCCAAATCCTCTTCTAGAACAGCCCCAACGCCAGCACAGGGCTGGAAGGAGTTCATAGAACAGCCAGCATGATTTTTAGCCCTCTGACAGCATTTAAAACACATTTATTGCTTTTCAGCTGGTCCAACCCTGCCACCTCTACAAACACAAGTGCCATCGTCCCTTGGGTGTCACCGCTCCCGCTGAGGACAGAGGGTGAGGAGTGTCCATCCAAATCTTCCAGTGCCTGCTCATGTTGTGATACTGAGGAGATTTTTATTTCTGTTGTGTGTCTGGAGGAAGTTCTCCCTGCTCAGAGCATGGCTTTGGCTTGGGAATGCTGAAAACTCCTGGAAATACCTTGAAAGCCCCATTTTCCAGCATGTCCCTGTCAGCAAAATACATCGGGCTCTCTCCTGGGCTGCTCCCACAGGGTGGAAAGTGAATGGTTTTCACTTGGCTTTGTCTTCCAGCAGTGATTCCTGTGCTGAAGGGATTGTTTCAAGGCACTGGGCAAGGAGGGAGGAGAAAGGAAGCAGAGACTATCCAGTTATTGTTCCAGCAGGAAGGCCCCAAAGCCCTGGATGCTGCAGCAGGAAGGTTGTGGCTGGGGAAGCACTTCTGGAGTCGATGCTCGGTGTGTCTCTGAAAGCTTCCAGCCCATGCCACTTGCTTTTCCACTACATCAGCTCTTAGGTGGGAAGTCTCCAGTTGGGAAAAGTTTTGGATCCACAAAACCAGGCACTTCCAGTTCCTGTCCCTTCCCCTGGATCAGCGGGAGCATGAGCAGCACAGTCAGAGGGAGCCTCCTCCTGTCAGCTGCAGGTGCCAGCAACAAACTGAAGAAAGGATCTTCCACCCAAGGATTGGTTCAGCTTCCAAAGGCATTCCCAGCCCGGATGAGAAGCCAGGAGATCTCCAACAGCGTCGAATCACACGTGGAGAGAGGAATTTCCACACCTGCTTGTTGTTGCAATGAACTCATTGCATAACTTTCTCCCCAAAGCATGGGGTCCTTGTTAACCAAACTCCCCCAGCCTGCCCCAAAACACCCCTAAGAGGCAGGAAAATCAGTACTTTGGATAAAAATACTCCTCCAAATACCGCCACACAGTATGGCCATCTATGGTTTGCAAAGCTCTGGAAAGGAGGAGGAGGATTTTCCCAGCAGGACAAACAACGCATTCCGTGCTCGGAGAGCTCTGCGCAACACGACCCAAGGAATCGTGATGGGTTGAGGCACTAAAAGCCTATTTTTGGGAATTTTTGAGAGGCATTTCGCATCTGAACGATGATTTTTAACGTTCCAGGACTGGACTCGCCTCAGCTTCGCTTCCCAGCTTTGAGAAGGAAGTAAAAACCCAGGAAATTTGACTCCTCCCAAAATGCTTCCTATTTCGTCGTCTCCTGCACAGCTTCACGTTCCAGCTTCCTCAGAAGTGCAGCAGGCAGGTCTGGGTGAGCTCTGAGTCAGCCTCACCCTGCAGCCAAGATGCCCTTTATCCACTAACACCCCTTCCTCCAAGCTTTATCCACCCCAAACCCCTGGACCCAACCGCTGGGATCGACGGGCTCACCCCTGCGATGATCAGAGGACCGAGGGCCAGAGGGCTGCGTCTCTCCTCCAGAGATTCCCCCTTTCCAGGTGTTCAGGTCAGTCTCTACGCAGCCATCCTGGGGAGAACCGGGTGAAAACCTCCATGTTAACTCCCAGCCCTCGTGTGCTGAAGGCACTGAGGTGCAAAGCCACCGACCCAGGGCAGGGCACCCTGGGGGAGCAGATTCCCCTCCCCAACATGGCTGTCGAGCGTCTCATCATCCAATTAATCACAGAAAAGTTCATTAGGAGCACACCCACGCCCACCACACACAGACAAATACAGCAGCTGCAGTCCCAGGCAGCTTCCCACGCCAGCTCCGTTAAGCTCTCCCTAATTAACAACATCAACCTCTCCCCATCCCTGCCACATGAACATCTACCTATTAAAAGCCCCAGAACCTCAATAAATGGGGAGAAAATTGTGATTTAAACATTGTCTTTCAATGCTGTCACCACCCAGCCATCCATTCCTGGGCAGATGAAAGGGAAGAGGGGGTTTATTCCCTGCCTACCGTCATCTCCCTCCTCGTGTGTCAGCTCAGGGAACAACGTGGCCCCAACCCTCGCAGCCTCTGCCCACAGGGCTCTGCCCTCATTTCCAGGAATGGATTCTGCAAGGTTTTCCATGGGAAAAATAAAGTTAGGAGCTGATCTGAGCAGAGCAGCCAAGGAGGTGGTAATAATATGGATCATGGGATAGGGAAGGGCTGTGGAGCTCGTGGAGGGCGAGCTGTGAGGAGAGGGGAAATAATCACAGACAGGGAAAAAGTGTGATGGAAAGGAAGTAAAACGAGAAGGACACAACGAGGGAGATGAGCAGAGCCACTGTGGACACTCCACAGGGAACAGACACACCAAGGATCCCTTGGTTGTCTGGACTGCAGGCACAGGAATGTGCTGCTGCAGCTCTGGATGCTGAGACACCACCGGAGCTCGAGCTCTGCCCTGAAACCCCCCCCCCGGGACGAGCTACAAACCCTTGGGAAAAAACCGGCCTTGGGATGCTGGCTGAGGGCTGGAATTCTGGGAGCAGCCTCTGATGCAGCAATGAGACCACAGAAATGCAGCTCGTCCGGGAAACGTGTCACTGGTGCCAGGGCACGGACAGCCAGGGTGGGCTGTCCCCACGCCAAACACGCCACAGCACGGCAGAATCCCTGTTCTTGCTGAGGCTTTCCCTGTCCCTCGGGTGAGGGTGACAGCCAGGGGGGCTGGGGAGGTGTCTGAGCCCCACTCCCTGTCCCTCATGGGGGTCTCTGGGTGTCCTCAGGGGGTGGGGGCGAACGGGGGATTGGTGTCCCCATGCTGGGAGGTCACAGAGGGCACGGACATCTGGGGAAGGGGCGCTGCAGCCACGAGGCCCCGTTCCCCTCATGATGGGCAGGACCCTCTTGCTGCCATCGTGACAGCCCCGTTCACGTCACGACAGCCCCATTCCCCTCACGACAGCCCCTCATTCTCCCCTCACGACAGCCCTATTCCCCTCACGACAGCCAGGAGCCCCCCGGTCCACTCACGACAGGCCCCCGTTCCTCTCACGACAACCACGGCTCTCCTGCTCCCCTCCCGACAGCCCCCAGCCCCCCGTTTCCCTCATGACAACGCGGAGCCCCCGTTCCTCCCACCGGCCCCCAACGCCCCTGTCGAGGGCTGGCAGCGCTCCACTGCTGTCCCGACAGCCCGCCATTCCCCTCAGGACCGCCGGCAGCCCCCCCGTCCCGCAGGCCCCGGCAGCAGAACCTCCCCGCAGCCTCCCCTCAGACACCCGCGGGCCGCGCACCGGGGTGACCCCAAGCCGCACAGCAGCGAGCCGGGCCGCAGCAACCTCCCCCCTCTCAAACCCCCTCTCCAGCTACTGCAACACCCCTTCCCCTCCCCCGGCGGCCCCCCCGGCCGTACCTGCCATGCCGGGCCCGGCGGGGCCTCGCCCGCGGCCCGCGGCCCTCACCGTGACACCGACCAGACAAAGGGCGCCGCCATCTTGGCGCCGGGCGGAAGCGGCGTCGCCCTCGGTCACGTGCCCTCCCCCCCTTCCCGCCGCCTCAGCGGCGCCGCCATGACAGTGCGGGGCGGGAGGGGCCGTGAGGGGAAGGGCCGGGGCCGCCTCGTTGTACCCCGTGTTCGTCATTAAACGTGTCCCCAGCGGGCTGTGAACACCTCCAGCGATGGGGACTCTGCCACCGCCCCGGCCCGCCCGTTCAAGTACCTGAGCACTCTTTCCATGAAAGAGTTTTCCCCAGTTTGCAACCTATGCCTCTTCCCGAGGCCGTTCCCTCTCCTCCTGTCCCTGTTCCCTGGGAGCAGAGCCCGACCCCCCCCGGCTCCCCCCTCCTGTCAGG
>JAWMRA010000052.1:1574521-1585170 GCA_035584735.1 Pseudotriccus pelzelni | reverse complement strand
CTGGAAGTGTCCAAGGCCAGGCTGGACGGGGCTTGGAGCAACCTGGGCTGGTGGAAGGTGTCCCTGCCCATGGCAGGAAGGGGGATGGGATGGGCTTTAAGGTCCCTCCAACCAAAACCACTCTGGAATTCTGTGATTCCAGTGGAAGGTGTCCCTGCCCACAATAGGTGGTCAGAATGAGATGGTCTTTAAGGTCCTCCCAACCTAAACCATCCGTGATTTTATGATCCTCAGCCTCTCGGAGCAGGAGCAGCTTCAGTGCCAAGAGCCCCTTGGCAAGGGCAGCTATGGAAGGATCGGATCCCTTTGAGCTTAAGTCAGGAAATCAGCCCCAATCCACTGCAAAAATCCAATCCCTGTCTGTCCCATGATCCAGAGGTGCTGTGGATGTGTAGGAATTGCTTCCCAGGAAAAGACAAAGCCTTTCCAGGCTGGGCTGACTCGGAGCATCCTCCTTCCTGTGTTGGTCATCAGGACCAGGCACATTCCTCCACCTCCACAGTCACTCTTTCCAAATATTCCTGAACACATCATCCCAAATCCATGGCAGGCTGCCCAGCTGCAGGAATGGGGCAGCTCCAGGGCACGTGGCCACGGTGGCACCGTCCCCTCTCCCGAAAAGGCCGACGGACCCTCCGTCCCCTCCGCTGTCCCCACGGGACTCGGGGGCACATTTTTAGCAGGTAATGACACAGAACAGACTATTTTTAAAAGAAAGCAGAGCAGCTATTTTGGGATGTTACAGCTAAGAGAAGAATTCCACGGGTTCCAGGAGGTGGGTGGGAAGAGCCTGGCAAAAAGCAGCCCATGGCCTGACACGGCTAGATGGCCACGGTGACCCTGAACCTTTCCCGAGGGACAAAGCACTCTGCTGCTCTCAGGGACATGGACACGAGGGAAAAATGGGAATAAAGCCGTGCAGGAGACAGTTCATGTGCTGGGTCACGTAGAGAGTGTGGCCAGAGCTGTACCAAGGTCTCTGTGAGGACAGGAGTGCCAGAGAGGGTCACCCGTGGTTACTCTTTGTTCCCAAATTCCAGTTTTCCTGGCTTGCTGTGTGTGCAATTCACCCACACCTGCGGGTTCCCAGCCTGAATATTTCCCTGGGAGTGCCTGAAGTTGTTCTCCCAAGCTTGGCATCCCAAATGAAACTTCCAGAAATGTTTCCACCAGGTGATTCCCTCAGGGATGCCACAAAGGAGCTGGGTCTAAAATGAGTGATTTTTAAACCAAAAGGGGCAGCTGGAGTAATTCCAGGATGGAGAAACGTTGGCACATCAACCAGAAAGGTCTGGGATGACACAGTGAGGAAAGTCAGTGCTGTGACCTGCACGTCAACCCCGGCTGAGCAGGGAGATGGTTCCCAAGTGAGTCAAGCCCTGCAAACAGCCCAGGGCAGGGCCAGCCCCGGTTTTTCAGGAAGCTTTGCCTGTGAGGGGCCATTGTCCGGATGTAAATGAGCCGAGTTTCGGTTCTGCAGCGCAGGAAAAGGCGGAATTGTACAAGTCAAAGAAGCGCTGGCCTCTCAAAGCCTCTTCCAGCCACACAGCCCAGACACTGTGGGATACCTGCGGATGCTCCCTGCAAACAGGGGCACCGGGAGCATCTCCAGGGCCTGGTGTTGCAGCACAACACGTGGAAAATTGCAGAATTAACAGTGTTTATCCCTAAAGCAAGGCAGAGGAGCTGCCAAGGTCCTTGGGAAGGGCAGGACCGTCCCCAGGGAGACGAGCGAGGCCGGAAGGCGCCGGAAGCTTCGTGACTTCAGGCCTCAGGTATGTGGAGGCCACGGGGACATCAAAGGGACCTGCTCAAAGTCCAGGCCCTCTGGAGGATGTGGGAGTGGCCTTCAAAGGCTCCCAGGAACACACTTGACACAGGAGGGCTCCTTGTTCTCTGGGCTGGGGATGGCACAGGGAGCAGCACAGTGGATTGTCCCAGTTCCCGCTGCTCCCAAAGGGCTCTGGCTGCCTTTCCAGCTCTACACCCAGAACAGCACCCAGCCCAGCATCCAGGTTACCCTTCCCCGGGGACAAAGATCCCCGCAGGCAGAGGGTGCAGCACAGTGAGCTCCCTCCACCTCCCCGCAGCTCCCGCTGCTCTCCCAGCACTTGGAAGCTGGTCCAAGCAATCCTTCCACCAGCTGATGGATTTTCCTGGCTCACAAAGCCAAGGAAACCCAACCAACCGAGGCCCTCCGGCTCCCGCGGATGTTTGGAAGAGAAATGACAGGCTCTGGTGGCTCCCCACACGAGCCCTGGGTGTTTTATCCGGGCAGGATCTGCCCTTCTCAGCAGTTCTCAAAGGCCATTATCCAGCCTTGTAATCCGGCCGGAGCAGCACGCGCCGGGATTAACGGACACAAAGGCAGGGCCTGGCTGGAAGGGCACGTGGAACACGAATTTCCACACCAGCCTTTTAACTCTGGTGGGTGCAGCCCTGGGAGCCTCCACAAACCAGCAGCAAGAGGCAGCTTCAGATGCAAATGAAGTGGGGAAATGAAAGGGATGACGGGATTGTCCAGGTGGAAGGATGGGTCTGGATTCATGGGCAAGAGTTGTGTCAGGGGGACAAATACTGGGGAATTTAATTTCTGGAGAGAGGGGAGACAAGAGCCACAACCAGGGGCTGTTTTTTGCTGGATTTGCTGGATTTTTCCAGCCACCTCAGCTCCAGCAAGAGGCAACTCCAGGGGCTGATCACCACAACTGCATTTCCATGAAATACCAGGAGAAACAAAGCCACTTTTCCAATTTTGAAGCCAAGGAATTACAGGGAGCTGGTCCAGCAGCCCAGGGATTTCAAGTGCAAAGGACTTAGAGGCCCCAGGTTCCAAAGCCAACCCCAACCTGCACACCAAAGGTCCAAGGGCAAGAGCCATGGAATGGTTTGGGTCAGAGGGACCTTCAGGCTCATCCAGTTCCAAGCTTTGCACGGGTGGAACTTCCTGCTATCCCAGGTTGCTCCAAGCCTGGTCCAAGCTGGCCTGGGACAGGTTTTCCCAAGGCAGGATGGTCCTGTCCTGCCCATGGAGTTGTTCCTACACGGGGTTCAATCCTGTTCCTGGGAGTTTTGTGTCTCCATGCTCAGGGAGCAGAACAGTCCCATCCAGGGGCTGTTTCCAGTCTGGCTTTACTAGTCCAGCTTTTGGGCTGGCAGAGACTTAAAACCTCAGTTCCAAACCAGAACCCTGATCCCTACCCTGGCATCATCCTCCCTGGCTGGATTGCCTCCACCGCACCAAGGTCCGATCCCAAACTCATGTGACAAATCCCCAAATCTTTCCCCTTCCACTGGAAGCAAAACCACAGCAGGAAAACCCAAATCCCTCTGCTTCCCAGGCCAGCCAAGACTTTTCCAGAGCCATCTGCAGATTCATCCCAAAGTTTTTTCCCTGCCAGGTTACCCAAAGGGAAGAGGACAAGCTGGTGAGCAGCAGTCCAGAGGCTGGAACATGAGATGGGCATCCCAGCAGTCCCAGCGTGGGGATCGGATCTGGGAGATGCCAAAGGAGAACTCCTGTGGGAAGAGCAGACATCTCCATGGAATGTTGCACACCCAAGTCAAACCCCAACACTTAGGACTTGCTGCTCGGCTGCCTCAGATCCCAGCACTGACAGTCACCTGTTTTTATTCCCAAAATGTTTAAAACACTGGGATTCTGCACATTTTCCAGACTGCTTTTGACTAGGCCTGTCTAAACCTTAAAGCCTTTAAAAGCCACCAAAGTATCCCTTTTCCTTTCCAAAGCCACAGGAGATTTACTGTTCCCTTCCCCAGAAAACCCCAGATTCCATGCTGGGAACCAGGAATTCAGCCTTGTATGAATTTAAAGAAAAACAGAACAAGAGCCAATTTGTCTCCTCAAAGATCTGCTGCCTGTGACACACTTCTCAGGAGGGAACAGGGGGGATATCTAGAGTTTTTTCCCAGTTTTGGGAGGTATGTCAACAAACCATGGCAACCTCCCGGTGTTTACACCCAGCCAGAATTCCCAGTGGATTCCTCCCCTCCAGTGACTCCGGGGTGCGGGACAAGCCCCGTCAAAGCGCCGGGGGGGCAGGGAAGGTTTGGTTTGGTTTCCTGCAACCGCTGCGAGGTGGAGGCAGAGCCCCCGTGGGGGAGGAGGAGGCAGGATAAGTCACCCCGGAGCTGTTGCAACGTCCCGGTGGTTGTTGTTTTAAGGGCGGGATTTGTGAGGTGCCGCCGCTCCGATAAAGGCGCGGAAGAGGAGAGGCAGTACCCTCTGAACCCTGAGCAACAGCGCCGACTGAGTCACCCCCCGCTAATGCCTGCAAAAATGTCCTTATTCAGCACTGAGCAAACACTCGGAGCTGCCAGAACGCCCCGGGCTCGGCCCCTTATCTCCCAACAGCCACCAACGGGAGCGCTGCAATTCCCGCTCCTCCCGCCTGCTCCCAGCAGCATCACCCCGAGGTGCTGGTGCTCCTGCGGGCACGGGGACCCTTCCCCGTCCTTTGGGATTTGGCCCCGTGGTCCCGGGAGCTGCTGTCGCAAAAGCTGTTCTTCCGTCTCTGGATGGGCGGATTCCAACTGCTCCACCTTTCCCCGATCCACCTTTCCCCGTTTCCATGCCTGGTGTTTTCTCCCCCCCCAGGTGACACCCCGCGGATTTCCAAGGGCTTTGACTGACACTCTGACCCCTCCCAGAGCAGCTCCCAGGTTACAAAACTCCGGGATTGCAGGGAAAGGGCTGCGCGGCTCCTGCCGGGAGCCAAGGGGGGGATGGAGATGCCGGCTCGGGCTGCAGTGAGGGGTAATTGCAGGGAAGGGCTGTGGGATGGGGCAGCTCTGCTGAGCTCCGCAATTCCCGGCCCAGCCACGCTCCCCTTTGGGCGGCTCAGACTTTGTCGGAGAATCCCAAAATCACTGGGGTGCCAGGAAATGGCCGCTGTGGAATTTGGTGAGGTTGGAGCCTCCACGGGGCTGAGAAACCTCAACTATCCTGTAAAGAGCAGTCTGTTGGCACGGTCAGAAAGTCCTAGAACTGTCTGGAAAGGATCTTAAAGATCATCTCGTCCCACGGGCACCTTCCACTGTCCCAGGTTGCTCCAGCCCCTCCAACCTGGCCTGGAACACTTCCAGAGGCGGGGAATCCAGACCCCTCCGGGCACAGTCAGAGGGTGCTCCTCGAGGACGTGCAAAAAGCTCAGCACTGGGAAGACCAGGGAGAGCTCCTCCCAAAACCTGCTGCAGGGACAACACTGAAGTGTTATTATTCACTGGAATCCCAACACCTTCCCGCTGAAATTCCCGGTACAGCACAGGAAGGGATACTCCATCCAGTTCTCTACAATTCCTTCACCCTCCCTTGCTGTGTCCCCCTTCCCTCTCACGTCCAAGCCAAGGTTCCCGCACTCCCGTCACGCCAGGAGGGCACACTGCTCCCTCATTCCCGTGATTCCAAACTCCCTGAATATTTCTTGTCAGGAATAAACACCCTCCTTTTGGGCTGCAGACAGGGTGAGCCGGTGCTCCGCCATTCCACATGCCTGCCCCATCCCAGGAGATTGTCCCGGCAGATGCTTTGGGAGAAGATGAAAACGCGGCTCCGGAGCGCGGGGATTTAAAGAGGCTTTGGAGGCACGTGGGGTGCTCTGGGTGTAAAGTGCCCAGGGAATGCTGCCTGCTCAGTCCTGAGCATTACACACCTAATCCCCCTGGATAACAGTCCTCCAGGCACAGGCACAATAGCGGGAAAACCTGGAAGGAGCTGCCGCCGATAGATGTCAGCACAGCCTTACTGAAATACCGAGCAGGACCTTTCCCAAGGCTCCTCGAAGCTCCCTCCCGGCTGACAAGGGTATCCCAGCCATGGGATTAACCGGGTTTTATCCCACTGCCCGCCAAGGGAGGTGGAAGTACCTGCCCAGGAGGGAATAACTGGATATAAAATCACTCAGGAGCTCGTGGGCAGGGAAAGCACCAGCCCTGGTCCCTCCCTCTCCTGAGGGAGGATGGGAGCAGCGCCGGGAAGGACGGGAGCGGCCCCAGGAAGGAGGGATCAGGCTCTGGGATCAGACTCGCGGCTCCCCCTGTGCTCAACACGCTCATGACACGAGGCAGCACCAAAGCCAAGGGCCCGCGAGTGGCTCCGCGGCTGGAAGCCTTTTGTAGGAAAGGAAATCCAAAGGGAGGTTTTTCATGGATGCTTCGGCTGCTCCCACAGTGTGGGACTGAGCCCAGACGGGCACAGAGTTCAATCCTCTGCAGGGCCAGGACATCAAGGAAAAAATCCTCAGAGGAAAAAAAAAGCTCTTGGAAAATCAACCCTAATTCCTGCTGAGGGTTTAAAAGATGAGAGGAGAGCACTGAAGAGCCAATCGTTCTCCAAGTGCTCCAAGGCTTCCCCAGGTGGAGGAGGTGCTGCTGCTGTCAGGGATTTCCACTCATCGTCTCAACAGCAACAGCCCAGCCCTGGAAGTGTCCAAGGCCAGGCTGGATGGGGCTTGGAGCAACCTGGGCTAGTGCGAGGTGTTCCTGTCCATGGCATGGGGTGGCACTGGATGGCCTTTGAGGTTCCTTTCAACTCCAGGATATCCTACAGAACCCATATGCCCCTGCTCCAGGATATCCTACAGAATCCAGATGCCCCTGCTCCAGGATATCCTACAGAATCCACATGCCCCTGCTCCAGGATATCCTACAGAATCCACATGCTCCTTCTCCAGGCCACCTTTCAGCATCAAAACTGAGACCAGAGGGGCTAAAAATTCTGCGTGTCCATCCCAGAGGCTGATAAAGGCAATATATGAACATTCCTTCATTAACCTCTGGAGGGATCTGCACCCAGGGAGCTGTTCTCTGGGAATCGAAATCCCACAAGGGTAAAGCAACAAGCCCTTTTCCATGCTGGACTGCTCAGTCCATGGTGGCAGTGGGATAAGGAAGGCAGCTCCACACTGGAAACCTTCTGGAGAAAGGAATACTGTGCAGGAATTATCCCACTGCCACCAGGGAAACCAGGTCCACTTCCCTTGGAGCTGCTGTTCCCTCTGAATTCCCTTTCCACACACTCCTACCAGGTGAGGCTGAACTGCCTGGGGCAGGCCACGAGGGCAACCCAAGGGTGGAGCGTCCTTCCCTGTGGGAGCAGCACGGTGGGACAGAGGAGTTGCTGACCTGCTCCAGCAGCGAATTCCCCACACCAGGGGCTGCTCTGGCACCAGGTTTTGTCTGGAGATAAAAACCCACTGAACTTCCAACTCCTGCAGCACATGGAGAGCGGGAACAGGAGAGGGAAACTGCCCCTGGATTTGTCCTGCTGGTGCAGAAGGACCTTGGGCAGACCCGGCTCATCCAACACAAGCTGGTTCTGCCACTGCGGCCCGAAATCCTGGGCATGTTCCCAAATCCTGGGCACGTTCCCAAATCCTGGGCACATTCCCACCCCCTGGGCACATTCCCACCTCTGTGTGCAGGCAGATTGGCTTCTTCAAAGCCCTTCCTGCCCGCAGCCCCACATTCCTGTGGGAGGCAGTGGCATCCCGCTGTCCCTGGATGGGAGGAGCAGGCACACCTTGTCTGAGCTGAGCTGGCTCCGTTCCCCCATCCCAACCTGGAACAGGGGAATGAAGTCATGGATTGACTTTATGACCTCTGCAGATACTGGGAGCAATTGGGAATGCTATGGGAATACCTCAGAGCCAGCTGGGATGACAGGCAGGATGCAGCCAGTTGGGAACAGGGGGAGGGAGGGATGGCGGTTTCCAATGTGGGATTCAGGAATAGGAGGCACAGGAATGTCTTCCCCCTCGTTGTGGTAAATCCACATCCATTTTCCTCCACACTGAGCAGCTGAAGAGTTGAGGCTTCAGAAGCAAAGCCTTTCCAACCACCAGTCTCTCCAAACCATTTTCTGTAGGGGGCAGATTCCCAAGCAGAAAATCCTCCAGGAGCCACACAGAGACCCCCGGGAAGAGGAGGGGAAACCTTTGGCTTTTCCTGCCTGGTTCAGCAAAGGCATTTGCAGGATAAATCCTTACAAATGCTCCATTTTCAGGTGGGTTTTGTCCCTGTGTGTCCCTGGATTCATTCCTGCAAGGGCCAGGCAGGGTCTCCATCCAGGGATGGATCCACAAAACCGGTGCCGGTGGAATGATGGATCCAGGTGACAAAAAGCTTTTCCAGGTTAAACACGGCCAAAAAGGCCACAGGATGGAGGAGGACAGAGCCTGGCAAATCAAAGGGAGGGGAGATGAATGTGCGCTGGAAACTTAAACCCTGTGGAATAATCTCCTGGAATCCAGCCCTTGGCAGCGCTTTCCCAACGAGGTGCCACAGCTTACGGAAAAAAAAACACCTTCCACTGGATTTGGGTTAATTTTTCATCCCTTTCCCCTGGAAATGGTTCATCTTGAACATCACAAATTCCATCTGGGACATTCTGTGAGGCACCCAAGCGAGGAGAGGGACAAATGGACATGGTGGCTCCTCACAGGGACAGAATGAGGGGCTGGGATCCATCCCAGCTCCACCCGGAGCGGCCAAACCAGCTCAGGGCTCCCACTGTCCAAGGGCAGGGAGAAGGAAATTGGGAATGGGAGAAGGAAGAAACTGGGGGTGGAATAAGGAGGAAATTGGGGTGAGATAAGGAAGAAATGAGTGGTGGGATAAGAAAGAAATTGGGGGTGGGAGAAGGAAGTGAGGGATGGGATAAGGAAGCTCCGATTCCTTGGGATTAAGGCTGAATTCCAAAGGGGTCAAGGCTTGAGGGCCCAAAGAGCATTTTGATGGTGGTGGGATTTTTTGATGATAACCTGGGAAGTTTTGGAGGCACAAACAGGCCTTAGTGCTGCTGAACTCCAAGGGCAACAAGGGAAAACCAAACCAGATCAGGAGAAGAGCTGGAAAAAGCTTTGCTTTCTTCCAGGCCCCTTCAACACCACGGCAGCAGAAGGACAGGAGGATTTCCATCCACTCCATTAACCTGCTCCACTTGGAAGGCTCAGACACCCCCAGCCAGACACAATTAGGGATGTTACTCCCTGCCAGGAATCAGCTTCTCATTCCCTGGGATCCCCAGGAGGACAGAGCGGCTCCGTGTGCTCAAGGTGATCCCGAGTTTTCAGTCTAATTTAGGATTGCCTTCAATGGAATGGGGTCAGCAGCACACAGGGACACCAAGGGTCTTCCTTGGACACCTCCAGGGCTGGGGACTCCTCCACCTCCCTGGGCAGCCCCTGTCAAGGCCTGACCACCCTTTCCATGGAGAAATTCCTCCTGATGTTCCACCTGAGACTCCCCTGGCACAGCCTGAGGCCGTTCCCTCTCCTCCTGTCCCTGTTCCCTGGGAGCAGAGCCCGACCCCTCCCCGGCTCCCCCCTCCTGTCAGGGAGTTTCAGAGCCAGAAGGTCCCCCCTGAGCCTCCTTTTCTCCAGGCTGAGCCCCCCCAGCTCCCTCAGCCGCTCCTGCTGCTCCAGCCCCTTCCCAGCTCCGTTCCCTTCCCTGCACACGCTCCAGTCCCTCCATGACCTTCCTGGGTTCAACTGGACAAAGCTGATGCAAAGAAGAGGCAGAACACGCCCAAGGGCTGAACAGGCTGCACAACCCTCAGCCACAGAGGGTTTCAATCCACACATGAGGAGTTCCCCACCACTCCAAGAGTTGTTTTCCTGCAGAACCCCTCGAGCCTCAGGCAGCCTCAGCCCTGCCACGAGCGTCAGTGCCACGTTGGTTTGTAGCATGGAGAGCTGGGGATCGGTGGGATGTCCCTGCACCACCAGCGAGCCCAGTGCTTCACCTCCTCCCTTCAGCTCCACACAGCTCCCACTGCTGAGGAGGCACCACCCGAGGGAGTTCACTCCAGAGCAGGGCTGACACCACAAACCTCCACCAAGTCCCCACTGCTTTCCCGAGGGAGCTGATGAAAACAAGGCTGGTTTCTTTGGCTGGGGGCAAGGCCTTTGTGCAGCTTTGTCAAGGCCAAACCCCTCTGCTCCATGACTGACAGGGAGGTTCCTGCCCCAGCCTCCCACCACCCAGGGACCACATCTGAGAGCACCCTCTGCCACCCCACACAGTCCCCTCAGGCAGGGCAGTAGAGCCTCCTCTCCTGAGTCTCCCCTGAGCCTCTCCTGAGTCTCCCCTGAGTCTCTCCTGAGCCACTCCTGAGTCTCCCCTTCCTCCTTCAGGCTGCTGGTTTTGTTGACACAACACCATCAAAGGCACCTTCCCCTCAGCTCACAAAGGGAAACCTGATCCTCAAACTGCCCCTCCAAGCAGGGAGAGGAGCTGGGGAGGAACCAGCAGGAGTGGCTGTTGGCACACCCACTACCTCATCTTAAGGCCACCCAGGAGGTTTGAAGCGCCAAACTTCAGGCTGAAGGTCTCTGCTTTCAAGCCTTCCAGGAGCTGCCATGGCACAGAGATGGAAGGGAAATCGCCAAGGGTGTGTGACAGCTCTGCCCTGCCACCAGGGGATCCAGGGATCTGCCAAATCCAGGGATCAGCACCCTCCTGGCAAAGGCGTCCCCCCAGACCCTGCAGCTCTGCTGCCACTGAGCTACAGAATGCCAGGAGGGATTGGGTTGGAAGGGACCTCAAATCTCCTCCAGTCCCACCCCCTGCCATGGACAGGGACACCTTCCACCAGCCCAGGTTGCTCCAAGCCCCGTCCAACCTGGCCT
>JAWMRA010000052.1:1555420-1566535 GCA_035584735.1 Pseudotriccus pelzelni | reverse complement strand
AATTTCTCCATGGAAAGGGTGGTCAGGCCTTGGCAGGGGCTGCCCAGGGAGGTTTGGAGTCCCCAGTCCTGGAGGTGTTCAGAAAACGTGTGGATGTAGCACCTGGGGAAATGTTTGGAGGTGACCAGGTTAACAGCTGACTGAAAGACCTTGGAGAGCTTTTTCAACCTTAGTCCTAAGAAGGGGAGCTGCAGAAAGATCCCTGCACATTAAACAGGCACAGCCAGAGAGCCCCAGTCCCACCAACACTTCCTGGGATCAGTGGCTCCCGAATCCCTGTTCTTGTGCAAAGTGCTGGAATTCCCACAGTGATGGGCACGTGTGGCCCTGGCAAATCCCAAGGGATGCAGTGGGAACCCCCCCCAAAGGAGGGGCACAGAGCTGTCCCCAGCAGGTACTCACTGTGTGAGAAGCGCTGGGTGATGGGGGTGCCGGGGTAAGGATAAGTGCGACTCTCCCACTGGATATTCCCTTCTTGCACTGCCTTGATAAATCCGTGGTAACACTGGTGGGCCACACCTGGGGGAAAAACCACATGTCAGCAAAATGGGGGACATGGCAGGGACAAACTGTGCCTGCACAGCCACAGCAGCTCCAGAGAACCCCCGCACTGAGGGTGCAGACATGCTGGGAATCCGGAGGATTACAGGGAGTAAAGGAAGGGGACTCTGGAAATGTGGAGATCAGCAACGCTCACTGACCCAGGTCTCGACATCCCCGGAGCTCCAGCAAAGCCTTGGCGACAGGCAGGGAGCTCCAGCCCCCTGTGCCGCCCCACAGTCCTGCTGTTCCCTCATCCCTTCCCTTCCCTTCAGCAGCCCCAGGGCACAGAGGATAACCAGTTTTCAGACTGTGGGTGCACATTATGCCCAGGGAAGGCTCATTTCCACACACCACAAGAAGTCCTCTCTCCCAACACCTCGGAGGAGCCACGTCCTCACCTGGGAAAAATCATTCCAGATGTGTGGAAGGACCAGCCCTGGCAGGGCTGGGAGGGAAAGAGCTTTTAAAGAGCTTTGCACTGGGCAGTCAGGAGCTTCACAGCAATTCAGGTCTTCAACCTGCTCCAGACTCTCCCTCATCCTTGGCAGCTGCTCATCCCACGTGTCAGCAGCTTCCTGGGCACACCAGGGGGGCCTTTGGGGAGATACTCAGACCTTGAGGCTTATTCTCTCCCCCACTTCAAATAGAACTCCTCTTCCATCACACAGACGTGTTTAAGAGTAAGCCTTAGGCTGTTCTCCTTGAAACGGACTGGAGAGGAGACATCAGGGACAAAAATCAGCAGGAAAATATTCCTGCTCAGCTGCGTGAAGAAGTGGATTTAGCTGGGAACAGGCTCCTCTGGAGCTGCCAGGATTTCTGTGGGGGAACAGGGATCAGGGGATAGAAAAGGCTCTGCAGGAGGTCTGTGGCAGCGGCAGCTCAGCAGGTGCTTGGTGGCACCTGCACTGAGGATGCCACGACCTGCCAGGAGCTTTTCCCCCAAGGATTGGCTTCCTGAAAGGCCAGGAACACCCCCAGCAAGAAATCCCACTCTGGGATATAAAGCAGGAAGGGTTTTTTTTAATAAAAAAGTCAAGCCCGAGGTCCTCAAGGAGCCGATTCCCAATAGTCACACGGGAAAGAGAACGTGAGCCGTAGGATTTCCCAGCAGCTGTGTCCTGGCAAACAGGAAAACTGCAGCAGGAGAGGACAAATCCATTGTTCACCTCGAGTGACCTGGCTGGGCACAACTCACAGGTGGGAATTGCACTCCCTTTATTGGCTGGAATTGCCCCAGAGTGACCCAGACCCACGCTGTGCTCGGGATGCTCATCCCCCCCTGCATTCCAGGGATCCTTCCCACAGTTTGGGGTGAATCCCAGGTGTTTGTCCACTCCAGCTGCATCCTTTGCAACTCCTGAGGCTGCTCCAGGAACCAGCCAAGGAAAGGCCAGCACTTGGAAAAGACCTTTCCAAGAGGGGTGTGGGCTGTTGGTGCCCCAAAATTACGCAAGAAAGAGTAACTTTGGGCAATGCTCCTGTTTTTAACCTTCCTCCTGGTAAACTCTGGGCAAAGTGGGAAATGCCTGGAATCTGAGCAATGCTTTCAGGTGTGCAGAGTCCACAGCAGAGCCACCACCTCACACAGCTGCCAAAGGCATCCTGGCTCCAGGTTTTCCAGAAGAAACAAGTTCCCCTCATGTTAAATCCCAGCAGATTTAACTGTGGTCTCCCCTTAAACTCCTTGTTTTTTAAACAAAGCTTGTGATTGAAGTGCCAGAATCGTAACAGAAATCACCCAGTGTATTCCAATGAAGTGAAGCAGAGGGTTTCGTTCGGATCCTCATCCAATTTTCCCTCCCTTTTTGCTGTCTCATCCACACCCAGCATTAAATATCCCCCCAGGGCTCTGGCAGGAGCACTGCACGAGGCAGAGCAGGATCTGTGTCTCGGGGCTGCTCTTTTGGGAAGTGTGAATATGCATTAATGTAGGTTAGATATCCCACTCATCTCCTGCAGAGCTGCAAGAGCCAGGCAGGCTGTTCCCAGTGGAGACCAGCAGCTCTGGAATGTTCAGTACAGAGCAAGAGGCAAAGGAAGCACAGCTGGAGTCACATCAGACACAGGACACTGGGAATGGGGCTGGAATGTAGAGCCACCACTGGGAGCATCCCAGTGCAGCAAATGGAGAGGCTCTGTCCTGGGGCTTGGGGGTTTTGGGGTGGAAGAGACCTCAGCGCTCGTCCATTCCCACCCTGTCATGGGTGGAAGCTCCCACCAGCCCAGGTTGCTCCAGGCCCGTCCAGCCTAGCTTTGGCCACCCCCAGGGTTGCGGGTTCACACCCTCTCAGGTTTTACACCCCAAAGAGGCTGAAGCTTCAGTTCTGCCCCATCCCAGCCCTGCCCTGAGCACCCGAGGGCTGGGGGGCTTTTCT
Organism: Pseudotriccus pelzelni; assembly: GCA_035584735.1. Taxonomy (NCBI): domain Eukaryota; kingdom Metazoa; phylum Chordata; class Aves; order Passeriformes; family Tyrannidae; genus Pseudotriccus; species Pseudotriccus pelzelni. The sequence goes on along the minus strand of JAWMRA010000052.1, from coordinate 1,563,614 downwards.
GGAATTACACAGGAGTCAGATCCCAGAGTCTGGGGGGAAGCAAGAACTGAGGCTCAGTCAGAGCCAGGACCCCCCACCACAAACCCGTACCTTTGATCAGTCGATACCACTGTTTGCACACGAGGGCGGCGGTTTTGTGCTCCTGGTAGGGAGAGAGGAAGGACAGGATGTATTCCAGCACCTCCTCCGGGAGCTCCAGCATCGATCTGTTGTGCCTGCTCTCCTCCAGCTCCAGCTCAGCCTGGGGCTCCTCCTCCTGCTCCATCGTCCCCTCGGCCGCCGCGTCCTCGGCATCCACGGCCATGAAGCCATCGTCGTCACTGTCCGAGGAGCTGGCCATGGCATCCCACTCCACTGCTGCAACGGGAAACCGGGACAACAGGGAGTCAGGGGGAGCGCCGGCAATGCACCTGCGAGGGTGGCACCAAAGGCCTCGCTCAGGCCCCACCACCAACACGCCCAGGGGAACACGAGTGGTGCAAAGCTCTGGAGCAGGGGGAGATGGTTTAGGAACGGCTGTGTTTGCAAAGCTTTGCAGATGGTTTAGGAACTCCTGGATTTTCCAAAGCTTTGGAGAAGGTTGGAAATGGTTTAGGAACACCCAGGTTTTGCAGGAGCAGCATGAAGACGGTTTGGGAACTCTCTGGTTTTCCAAAGCTTTGGAGAACGTTTGAGATGGCTTAGGAACGGCTGTGTTTGCAAAGCTTTGGAGATGGTTTAGGAACTCCTAGCTTTGCAAAACTTTGCAGATGGTTTAGGAACAGCTGAGTTTTCCAAAGCTTTGGAGATGGTTTAGGAACTCCTGGGTTTTCCAAAGCTTTGGAGAAGGTTGGAGATGGTTTAGGAACACCCAGGTTTTGCAGGAGCAGCGTGAAGATGATTTGGGAACTCTCTGGTTTTCTAAAACTTTGGAGAAGGTTGGAGATGATTTAGGAACTCCTGCTTTTGCAAAGCTTTGGAGAAGGTTGGAGAGGGTTTAGGAGCAACTGGGTTTTCCAAAGCTTTGGAGACAGTTTAGGAACTCCGGGGTTTTCCAAAGCTTTGGAGCAGGTGGGAGATAATTTAGGAACACATTTTCCCAGGTCACGCCATCTCTTCTCACCCTCCAGCTGGAACCTGAGAGCCAGACCCAAACCTGCAGCAGGACCTGGGCTCTGCAGAACCTGTGTCCCCTCTCCCCAAAGGGGACACTGCCCTGCTCCGCTTCACAGTGGGCAGGAAAGGGAATGGGATCCCCAGGGAATCTCCCCTGAGGTGATCCAGGACTGCAGTGACATTCATACCCCTGTGAAACCAGTGTTGCCACTTGTTTTACCCCAAACTTCCCCGAGGGGAATTCCTGGTCAGTTCTCCTTCAACACCCCCCTGTCCCTTGTTTATTTGGCACACTGTTCCCCCTGGCAGCAGGTGAGGAAAGCAAATCCCCAGGGATTTATGGCAGGCTGGGATATCACAGGCTGTGTCTCCAGCTCTCCAGGACTTCTCAAGTGTAAGGTGACTGATCGATGACAGAAATACATCGTCAAATAAATCCACCTTAACAAGGGGCACTTGGCGCAAGGGGGAGTAAATCCATGGCTGGAAAACCAATCCCTCCACTTTAGTTTCCAGGAAGCTGCCAACCTAGTTTGGCTTCTTGGCAATAAATAATTAAACAAATATTCTAATATACAAATAGCCTGAAAAATAAACCCCGTTAAACACTATGAACATTCATTATGAACCTGATTTATAAATGTGGTTTATCAGGATAAATATCCTAAAATATCCTGATAAATAAACCTCATTAAACCCCATGAACGTGGGTTATGAACCTCATTCATAAATGTGGTTTATCAGGATAAATATCCCAATATATAAATATCCTGAAAAATAAAACCCCATAAACGTGGATTATGAAGCTGATTTATAAGTGTGGTTTATAAATGACATTTATGAGGATAAATATCCCAATATATAAATATCTTGATAAATAAACCCCATTAAACCCCATAAACGTGGTTTAGAAAGCTGATTAAACCCATGTCTATTTATCAGGAATGACCAGGCTGTTGTTACCACCTTCCAGCCACATGCAGGGTTTGTCCATCCCAGCGTGGAGCGGAAAAGCTCCCCAGGCCAATGCCTGCCCAGGGAAATGCCACATGCCAGCACCAGCCACCACTTCTGTCAGGCTCCCTGAGGAAGCTCTGGAAAACCCCCGGGGCTGTCAATCTCTGGGAGCAGGCACGGTGGGATCCCGCTCCCAGCTCCATCCCGGAGATGCTCTGCGCTCCTTCCGCCTCAGGAATCCCCCCGGAGTCGCTGCTGTGACAGGGAGAGGCTGGAACCCAAACACCCTGACATGAGTGCTGCTGCCAGGAAACCTCATCACACAGCACATTCCAGGGACCGAGGGATGGAGAACGGGAGAAAACACTAGGAAAGTGGAGCTGGGCTGACAAACAATGGAACACCAGTGGGTTGGGGCTTTTCTGAGCAAAAGCATCCACGGGACGCTGCTTTCCAGCCTGGGAATCACAGGGCACCCTCGGCATGGAGGCTGGAAGCAGGCAGTCATTCCCCATCTGGTATTTCCCAGCCTGGGAAAGCAGGGCAGCACAGGAGGGGCTTCACTCCCCAAAAACATCCCCAGCAGGAGGGGTTTGCTCCAGCTCAGGGACAACGGACAACGGGATCCTGGGATGACAGTGCCAAGTGGGTTATTAACACCACGTGTGATCCCAACAGCTTTGATTTATCCCTGAATCCCTTATCCCAGTGCTGCTGGAGAAGTGCAGGAGTGAATACCCACTGGAAAGAAGGCATTTCCAACAATTCCAACAATTACATCCCAATTCCAACCCTCCGGAGCTGGCTCAGGAACCACACAGCACAGCAGGCTGAGCACAGGCAGGGAACCACCTGGAAAAGCCCCTTCCAGGCTCATTTTAGCTCATTCAGCTGATTTTGGGAGGAGCAGGGAAACCCCTTGCTCCCTGGAACGGCAGATCCATGGATGGAGAAGCTCCACTGAGTTCTGTCAGCTCTCACCCAGCTTGTAAATATTCCAAAGCATCCACTCTGCGGAATCCTCTTTCCTAAACGTCTGAGCACAAGGAATGGCCATTCCTGGAGTTGTCATACCCCCATTGGTATTTTCCTTAAGGAAAACGAGGCCAGTAACAAGCTCAGCTCCCAAAAGGCTGCCAAAACAACCCTTCAGGCTTGGCCTGCCATGGAGGCACGGTTTGGTTGGAATGGGTTGGGAATAACCCCCCCTGGATTGCCAAGTCCCATAACCCTGCTCCAGTACAGGAAAAGGAAGAAGAATCCCAGTAAGAAGGAGCCTCCCAGCCAGCTCCCGTTCAGCACATCCATGGGAGGAAATCCCACTCCTGTGTGGAGTTATTCCAAGAGCACAACTGTGTCCCTGCATTTCGGGGGTGCCAGAGGAGCTCTCTCCCTCCTCCAGGTGCTCTCTGCTGGGCTTCAGTTTGGAAATTCATCTCTGAGCACTCAAATAAAGGGATTTAAGCAGCTGTGTCTCATCCAGAGCACCTGCAGCCCAGTTAATTCTGGGATGGATCCCAGAGTCCTGTTCTGGGATCGATCACTGCCAAGCCCAGCACACCCCCCCAAACATCCTGTTCTGCACCCTGCTCCTGGAGGAATGCCATCATATTCCAGCAGCAGGACATTTCAGGAGCATTCTAGGAATCAGCCTAAAGCCGGAGCAAGTGGGAATTGCTTAAAATAACCCGTGAGGAGAAGCTGGAAGGGAACGGAGCTGTACCTGCACTGCTGGAATTTGCCTGCCCTCTCTTAAAAGCTGCCTCTCTGCCAGCTGGCAAAACATTCCATAAACCTTTCCCTCCTTCCAGAGCATTTCAATTTGCCCTCTCCCCCCTCATGAAATTAGTTAAGAACCTGCTATTTATTCCCCTTAATAATTATCTGGAACAAGCAGCCGAGGAATATTAAACGCAGGCAAAAATCACCCCAGCTGGGCTGAAGCCAAACCTGCTCCTGCATATCCCCTCCTGCTCCAAGAAGGTTTTCCTACCTGCAGGCAGCATTCCTGGCCCCATGGACCCCGAATCCCAGGTGTGGGTGGCACTGGTGCTTCCCATCCCGAGCTGCCTCCTCTTCTCCCCAACTTCCAGCTGCGTTAGGAAGTGTTGAAACCCGCAGGGGGGGTTTAACATTCCCTTTTCTATTTTTCACAGTCAACAGGATTTTAAGGGGGAAAAAAAAAAGAGGGAAAAAAGGCCTCCAAGGGAAAGTTGTTGAATGAAAACGAGGGGCTGAGCCAGAGTCCTGAGTCAGAGCTGGTTTCCACACGCCACGGAAAGTGCTCTCTCCAAACACCTCGGAGGAGCTGGGAATAAACATTCCAGGTGTGTGGAAGGACCAGCCCTGGCTGGGCTGGGAGGGAAAGGGCTTTAATTGCACTGGGCAATCAGGAGCTCCATGGGAATTCAGGTCTCCAACCTGCTCCAGGCTCTCCCTCATCCCACATGCCAGCAGCTCCCTGGGCACAGCAGGGCACGCTGGACCTTCCAGCTGATCCTCCCCCCACTTCCAGCAAAACTCCTCTTCCATCACATAGACCTGCTGGATAATAAGGTTGTTTTCCTTGAAAGAATTCCTGTGAGAGGTGAAGTTCCTGGGTGGGAAGGGTTATTGTCCCTGGTATTTCAGTGCCTCCCCAGCGCTGGCATCAGGGATTATCTGGGGCAGCTTTCCCTGCTCCTGCTGCTTTTGTCCTACGGAACCCTGAGACCTTTTTTGGGGAGAGAAGAGGAAAATCCAGCACTATTTCCTAGGGGAAGCACCGTATTTTACACAGGAAAACAGCATAGTGAGTGGAAGATCCATGGGAAGTGTGGGATTTGGGATATCACCATTGAACACGATGATATTTCCAGTCCCAAAAGCTGCACCAGCCCGAGGATATCCTTTGGAAAATCAAAAGTCAAAAAAAGAAGATTTTAGTCAAAAAAAAAAAAGAAAACAAAGCCTCTGGGAATCTCTGGGATGAGCAATATCCTGTCTGGGCTGGAGAATCATCCGGAGGAGTGAGATCTTCGGAATACCAGCCCATGGAGTCTCCTTATCCCTGCAAAGCAGACAATTCCAAGCCCTTTGAAAAACATCTTTTCCTTTTTTTCTTTTACCCTTTTCAACAGGAAATTGTTTTGCTTTGGTTTTTTTCCCTGTCATATAAGTCCTTGCTTCACCCAGGAAAATCAAGGATACTGAAATTCCATCCCCAAGGTTGAAAATTCCCTTATTTCTTTCCCAGCACCAACTCCCTCTGTGTTAAAGCAGCGTTTTTAGAGGCTCCAAATTCCAAAGGCCACGACCTCACTGTACACTGGAACAGCAGCACTGCAGCTAGATTGTGATTGATGATACAAAGGTACAACATTCCCAGGAATTCCTCCCTCCCCAGGGATGAGCCAACGCTAAGGTGCTCCAGATTCCTGCTCATTTTTTTCCCAAGCTTTCAGAAGAAAAAGAAGTGATAACACAACATCACACAGCAGCAGTTACTGCGCAGACAGCACATCCTGCTGCAGTTGTTCTACAAAATCAGAGGAGAAGGAAGATGTGGAGGTTTATCCCAGGATAATCTACTGGAATGCCAGCCAGGGGGCTGGTGTTTGATGTTGGTGGAGGGGTCACAAAAAGAAGGGGGGGCAGCAGTTCAATGACCCCACACTTGAGGTGTCCACAGGAGATGTGTCATTTCAGTAACAATAATATGAATATTATTACTAATAATAATAGGACAAAGCCTCAGAATTGGCCCCACAGCCTAACCAAATATTAACAGTAAATATTAATAATAGGAACTATTAATAAAACCACACCAAAAAGAAAGGGCACCAAGACAATCCTTAAACATCCTGCAATCCCAGAATATTCCTGCAAAATGCTGCCAAAAAAAGCCCAAACCTCCAACATCCAACAGCATTTGTGGATGCATTTGGACACTTGCCCATTTTTTTGGACAATATTATGACCCTTAAAACAGCTTAATTGGTTCAAAAGCTGTCCCAAAGGGGCCTGGCAGTGCCAGGGAAGCTGCTCAGAGTGTCAGTTTGATGCTGGAATTCCTCCCCTCTCCCGGAATCCCCCTCAGTTTTGTAGGGAATGGGGAGTGTTTGGGCTCACACGCTCCCTCTGCCGGCTCCCAGCAAGCTTTAATCCCAGTTATCCTCACCTCAACTTTTCCCAGCACGATCCTGGTTCACCTGAACACCAAGGCAAAGCATGGAACAATCCCTAAACAAGCAAATCCAAGGCTGAGAGGCTGGAAAATGAGGATTTTCCAAGAAAAAGGGCAGCTGCTCCTCCTGGAACACCCACTGTCAGAGGATATACTTAGAACAGGCTCTTTGGGTAAAAACATCCCATGGGATTTATCCAAACCTGCCTGAGATGATTCACTGGCAGGAATTCTCGCTCACCAGGAGATCCTGGGAATAACTGTCACCTCTTCCTTTGTTAAGGGACCACAGGAGCTCTGCAGCTCTTGGACAAGCCCTTGGAAAGCTGCAGATTTTGAAGCCAGCCCGGCAAGGCATCCCAGCATTCCTTGTGTTCTCCATCTCTGACTTCCCAGAGCCACCAAAACCAGCCCATCCACAGGAATGGAGGGAATTTATAATGGAACCATGACCAGATCCATGGGACTGGCCCAAAATCCCCCCTGGAAAACACAGCTCCTGTAACTGCTGCACCTGCATTTCCACCCAGCCCAGTGCCCAGGTTCAAACTGCCCCAGTGGGATAAAGGAAAGGAAAAGCTGGGAAATACCCTAGGGAAGGGCTCCTTAATGGAAGCAAAGGCATCCCAACAAACCGGGAGACTGAATTCCCAATTTTCTGACAGGCTGCACTGGGGGGTTATGTCGTAAAAAATCCAAGCTTTTCTTTGCACAGGTGAATCCAAACAGCTGCTCCCAGCCCAATTCCCACCCGGATGGACCCGCATTCCTGAGGTGCCCATGTGTCCAGCAAACAGGGAAAGCGGGTGTTGGAGCCTACCCGGAGCACGACTTCCTTGACCTGGATCACATCCACCTCCTCCAGCTGAGCAGGCAGCTGGGAAAGCTGAGAAAGCAGGAAAATGGCATTTCCTACGCAGGCACACTGGGAATGGGGGGTCAGACCTTCGCATCCTCCCTCTCCAGGATTCTGAGCTGCTTCCCTCTCCCATCACAGGGTCTTTCTTTTCCTGTCTTATGAAACCTGGGGGAACCAAGGATCATGGGATCATGGAATGGGTTGGGAGAATCCTTAAAGCTCCTCCAGTCCCACCCCTGCCATGGGCAGGGACAGCTTCCAGCATCCCAGATTGCTCCAACCTGGCCTTGGACGCTCCCAGGGCTGGGGCAGCCACAGCTTCTCTGGGCAACCTGTGCCAGGGCCTGCCCATCCTCACAGCCAGGAATTCCTGCCCAAAATCCCATCTAAATCTGTTAGATTCTGGATCTTTGAGATCTTCCTGCTCCCAAATAAGGCAGAGAGGGGCAAGAGGACTGGGAATTAGTGGGAGAAGGAAAGCAAACTGCACGAGCCTTGTTCCCAAAAACCCAGTGAGAGGCGGACACGCGACTTCCTTCCGGAAGTCCCAGCACTTCCAGGGGCTCAGTCAGCACTAACACCTCACTGTGGTATTGTCCATGGAATCTGGGCATCCCCTGTGGGACAACCGTCAGGATTTAGTTTTCCAGCACTGCTGCAAACCTCAGGTTCAATATTTCTCCTTGGGAATGAAGGAGGGAGTGTCAGTGAAATGATGGGATGGAAACACCAAGGTTGAGGTTCCCCAACCCCCCGGGCAGGTGCTCCCGGTCACGCCTCTGGTTCCCCTCACAACATGGCGTTTGGTAGCACATAAGCATCAATCATGGAATCCTGGAATTGTTAACGTTGGAACAGCCCTCCAGGAACGTCGAGTCCAGCTATTCCCCAGCAGTGCTGTGTTCATCACAAAACGTGTCCCCAGGGGCCACATCCACGGGTCTGAAATCCCTCCAGGGGTGGGGACTCCTCCACCTCCCCGGGCAGCCCCTGCCAAGGCCTGACCACCCTTTCCATGCAGGAATTTTCCCAATATCCAATCTAAACCTCCCCTGGCACAGCCTGAGGCCGTTCCCTCTCCTCCTGTCCCTGTTCCCTGGGAGCAGAGCCCGACCCCC
>JAWMRA010000052.1:1497731-1524184 GCA_035584735.1 Pseudotriccus pelzelni | reverse complement strand
CTGAGCCCCCCCAGCTCCCTCAGCTGCTCCTGCTGCTCCAGCCCCTTCCCAGCTCCGTTCCCTTCCCTGCACACGCTGCAGCCCCTCCGTGTCCTCCTTGTCCCGAGGATCCCAGCAGTGCCCCCGGGGCTGGAGGTGCCCCGGCCGTGCCCGGTGCAGCCGTGGGATGATCTGAGCACCTTGGAAGAGCAGGATAGGGGGATGGAGAGCAGGGAGGGCACCCAGAGTCATCCTCACAGAATCATGGAATGGGTTGAGTTGGAAGGACCTTAAAGCTCATCCAGTTCCATCCCCTGCCCTGGGCAGGGACACCTTCCACCAGCCCAGGTTGCTCCAAGCCCTGCCCAACCTGGCCTTGGACACCTCCAGGGATGGGGCAGCCACAGCTTCTCTGGGCAGCCTGTGCCAAGGCCTGCCCACCCTCCCAGCCAGGAATTCCTTCCTAGTATTCCATCTATCCCCTCTGGCAGTGGGAAGCCATTCCTTGTATCCTGTCTTTCCAGGCCCTTGTCCCAGTCCCTCTCCAGCTCCCTGGAGCCCCTTTAGGCCCTGAAAGGGGCTCTAAGCTCCTGGAGCTTCCCCAGGCTGATCAATCCCAATTGTTTCATCCTTTCCCCATCTCAGCGCTGCTCCCCCTCTGATCCCCTTGGTGGCTCCTGGACTGGCTCCAGCAGCTCCAGGTCCTGCCTGCGCTGGGAAGCACATGCTGATGTTCCCATGTGGGTGTGTTCCCCCCTCAGCGTGTGCTGGGGCTTTGCCAAGGGCACACGGAATTCTGCCACGTGTTCCCGGCAGTTCTGACCCCTTTCTCCCTGCAGGCCCACCCGGATCTCGCAGCCAGAGGACACCCGACAGCCCAACAATGTGATCCGGCAGCCGCTGGGCCCCGATGGCTCGCAGGGCTTCAAGCAGCGCAGATAAAGGCGGATGCGCCGCGGTTCCACCGTTCCGGAACGCCGGGCCCCCGGCACGGACACACGGACCTGGGCAAGGGGGACTCCCGGCATGATTTGCACTGTGACCCCTTCGCTCTGCCCACTGTGACCTTCAGCCCCACGCACTGTGACCTCCCCTCTGCACCCACTGTGAGCGGCGATCCCGGCAGGGCTGTCCTGAGGATCCAGCGGGATGAGCAGGGGGGTGCCGGACTCGGGCACCGCAAGCTGCGTGTGCCACTTGGGTCGGGGCTGGCGCCAGCAATAACGTTTGTTGTACTCGAAACCCTGGCATTTAAGGAAAAAAAAAGATGGGAAGTGTCCCCAGCCACGCATGTTGTCCTCATCACTTCCAGAGCGAGTTCTGTTTCCAAGGATTTTGGGTTCTTCTGTTTGATTTTCTGTTTGTTTTCTCTGTCTGGGATCGGCCGAGTGTGTGGGAAGGGTTTGACCTGTTTGTGTTAATGCACAGGGGTAGTTCAGTGTTCCCAAAGGAATTCCAATGGATTTCCGTGAGTTGAGTGGCTCGGGGTTGACAAGCTCTTGCTTCTCCTTCCGAGGAAGTGGACTCCTGGATTCCCTGGGATACCTCGGAGTCGGACCTGGTCCACGTCTCGCTCCTGTGAAAGCTCATCTCCCTTTTCCTGCTGCTTTGAGGAAAAGCTTAGAACACCCCTTGGTCGGGCTCTTTTGTATTTTGGGGAGAAGGGAATGTGGAGTGATCCTGTGAAAATTCCTGCTGCCCGGCCACAGAGGGCCAGGCAGTGAAGAATTTGGGATATGTGAGGAGGAGTATCCTGGAGCGGAGAGCAGGATGTCCGCAGAGCCCTACCCTGCAGGGACGGTACGAGCTGCGTTTGCCTCCCGGAATTCCAGACCCTGGGAACAAACCCAGCCTTGGAGAGAGCCTGGATGATCCCTCCATCTTCAGGAAGGGGATTGTCCTCCTCCAGCTCCTGGGAAGAGGACGGTGCTCCGCAAGAACAGGGATGTTCCACCCTGGATGAAGCTGAATATCAAGGGATGAGATGAACACTAAATGCTGTTCTTCGAGGGGACCTGGAATTCCCTGTGTGGTTCCCGGCAGATTCCCATCAGATTCCCAGGGTCTGGGTGCTGCCTTCAGTAGGTTCAAGGGTGAACAAGCCAATCCTGACGTTGTGTCCGTGCAGGGCAGCACTTCCTGCGTGGAAATATGGCCTAAATCCCACAGGAACGGGAAGAGAAAAACTACCTGTGCATCCCACGGATCCGCTGGAGCTCAGTGAGCTCCTTAGGGCTGATTGCAGGTGGGGCAGGATTCCCTGGGGATTCCCTCAGCATTCCCTGGGGATCCCAGCCCCTGGTGGCTCGGGGGGTCTCAGTTTCCCCCCGGCTGGTGGTCGGGATGAGCTCCGGGAGGGGAGAAGGACATCAGCAATAACCGCAGTCACCGCGCCTTTCCTTAACGATTCCCAAAACCCCCACGGAATAGCCAAAAACTCCCACCCCACCCGGCTCCTGGTGGGGCTGGCCAGTGTTCAGCCACTGCCTCCTCCAGCACCGGAATCTCCGTGTCCGGCACCAAAATTCCATCCCCGGCACCGAAATCTCCCTTTTCCAGCACCGAAATGTCCTTTTCCAGCACCGGAATCTCTTTCTCCGAGCCGGAATCCCCCCGGGCTCCATGGCCAGGATACGTCCCGCCCGCGGGCAGGGCTCGGCGTTCCTGTGGGAGGGGAGGAGGGACACGGGACCCGCGTGTTTGCGCCCCAAAAACGTTTGCGCTGGAGAGAAAAACCTTTTATAAATTGTATTTTAAATAAATGTCTTTAAACTTTTAAGGACTTTGGGGTCTCCCTCCTTTGTTCCTCACGGGGCCTGAGGTTAAAATCTGTCCGGAAGGGAAAAGCTGGGAGAAACGGGGTGGGGTTTGAGCCAGAAAAGGGGGGATTTTGCTCTGGTTTTAGGGTTGATGTCCCAGGAGGGAGGATGTGGATCCAACCCTGGATGTGAGCAGGAGATTTTTCGTTAATTAATGAATTAAGTTTAATTGTCTTGTTGCTCCATCCGGTGGCTGTCGCTGTGCTCTATACCCTCTGGAAAAGGAGGAGGAGGTTGTGGAGGTGTCCAGGGCAGGAGGATTCCGGGAGCCGGGGAAGTTCCCACAGGCCCCCATTCCCTTGGAATTCTGACTTTTAATTATTTTAAAATTTATAATATGTAACTAGTGTCATTATATGACAATATAAATACATATAAAAATACAGATATATAAATAAATACATATAAATTTATATAAACCCAACAATATACAAGCAAATAGCTGTAAATATATAAAAATATATACTAAAGTGTATAAAATATGTATAATATATACTACAAGATAACATAATACATATATAGCATATTGATATATATAATTTATAATGTTTTAACATAAATATGGGGGGGGTGTATATACAAATGCACACTAAATATATAAATATTGAAATAGATATATAATAGGGAGATATAAAATAAGTATTTAAAATATTTTGTCTACTTAGATATAAATATATAACAATATATACTATTTAGAATATAATACTAATTATACAGTATACAAAACTATATAATATGTAATAATATGTAATTTTATATAGTAAAATTATATATAATATGTAATATTGCACTAGAATATATAGAGCATAATATATAGAATATATAGAACAGAATATAAATATATAATTTATAAAGTTATTTTATTTATAAAATCCCACAAAGCCGCGCAGCTCCAAGGAGAAGGGTCCCGGCCGGGATGTGGCCGCTCCCCCCGGGCCGAGCTGGTTCCCAGTTCCAGCAGCAAACTGGGACCAGTCCACAGCTCCCGCAGCGGGTCCTCCCGCCCGCCAGGGGGCGCCGCGGACGCGGAAGCGCCTCCCCCCGGCAGGTCCCGCCCGCGCCGGGGCGGCCGCGGAGGCGGCAGCGAGGGAGCAGCGAGACAGAGCGGCCCGGGGACAGAGCGGCTCCCCCGGCACACAGCGGGGCCGCGATGGCGGCGGAGCGGGAGGACTACGAGGCCGTGCTGTGCGTGAAGCCGGCGGTGCTCGTGTACCGCGTCCCGCCCAGGGCCTCCAACCGCGGCTACAGGTGCGGCCCGAGCCCGCCCCGAGCGGTGTCAGCGCTTCTTCCCTGCGGGCTGTGGGGGGTCCCCTCCCTGTGGGCCCTCGGGGGTCCCCCCGGCCATGGGGTTGAGGGGTCCCCTTCTACTCATGGGGTGTCTGGGGGCCGCCCCGCCCTGTGGGGTTTGTGGGGTCCCCTCCCTCGAAGGTGTTTGCGGTTCGCCCCTCCCCGTAAGTTATTTGGGGTCTGCACCTCCCCGGCGGCAGCAAGAACTGCCCCCTGAGGTACCTCTGCCCTCCAGGGGGTTTCTCTGCCCCTCCGGGGGGTCCCTGCCCCCCATCCCAGCCTCACAGGAATTGTCTCCGTCCCCGCGCGTGTTTTGGGGTCCCCCCCTCCTAAAGTCCGTCCTGCCCAGCCGGGCCATTCCCGGCACAGCTCAGCACCACCCAGAAGCTGCTTCTCTGCGAAACCCCCGTGGAAAGGGAACTGAAACCGCCCAAGCAGCCCTCGCTGCCCCCCCGAACCCAAACCCCGCGGCTGTTCCGGGCCAAACGGGAGCTCCTGTGACAAACCCCCTCCTTCCCACCCGGCTCCTCATCCCAGCCCCGGGGGGCGGTTCGGGGGCACTCGGAGGGCTCGACGGGGGCGACCCGGACGCATTCCCTGTTTTCCAGAGCCGCTGAGTGGCAGCTGGACCAGCCGGCCTGGAGCGGGAGGCTGCGGATCACGGCCCGCGGCAGCACCGCCTTCATCCGCCTGGAGGACAAGACCTCGGGTGAGGGGCGGTCCTGGATCCTGCGGAACGTGCTGCCGTGGCCCGGAGTTATCCCGCTCCTGTCTCTCTTTTCCAGGAGAGCTCTTTGCCCAGGCGCCCGTGGAGCAGTTCCCGGGAATTGCTGTGGAGAGTGTCACAGATTCCAGCAGATACTTTGTCATCCGCGTCGAGGATGAGAATGGTGTGTCACCACATACCTTAGGAAGGCTTCAGAGCCCTCCCTGCTCCTCTTTGGGAAGGATATTCCCTGTATAGGGTGGCAAAGGGAGGAATTATTATTCGGGGATGATTCCTCCTTATGGGAAAGATTCCTGCTTTTAAGGGCTGATATTCCCTGCACAGGGTGGCAGAGGGAGGAACACTCTCACTCCCACGCATCAGCAGGGCTCTGCCCTTCACCAGGAACACAAACATTTGGATTTTCCTGCTCAGTGTAGGAGTGAGGGCACGGGATCCTCACCCTGGTGCCAGCTCTGCTTTGTGTTCCCTCCCAAGCTGTGGGAGCACCAAGGAGGTGAAATCCCTGGAGAAGGGAAGGGTTTGGAGTGACCTAATTGTGGCCTTCCCGTGGCTCCAGGGAGCTGGAGAGGGACCTGGGACAAGGGAATGGCTTCCCACTGCCAGAGGGCAGGGTTGGATGGAGATTAGGAAGAAATCCTTCCCTGTGAGGGTGGGGGCGGCTGGGATGGAATTCTCAGAGAAGCTGTGGCTGCCCCAACCCTGGGAGTGTCCAAGGCCAGGTTGGACGGGGCTTGGAGCAACCTGGGCTGGTGGAAGGTGTCTCTGCCCATGGCAGGGGGTGGGATGGGATGATCCTTAAGGTCCCTCCCAACCCAGCCCAGTCTGGGATTCTGTGATTCCATGATCTCCAGTGCCATGGCTCAGTCTCCAGAGGCCCAGCTCTCACTGGAGCTGGCAGCAGGCACGAGGCTGTGTGGGATGGACTATCCCATCCCTCCTCCCCTGCTCTGCACTCCAGCCCTTCTCCCTCCTCCCTCCCAGGCCGCCGGGCTTTCATCGGGGTCGGCTTCGTGGACCGAGGGGACGCCTTCGACTTCAACGTGGCCCTGCAGGACCATTTCAAGTGAGTTTGTGCCTTTCCCTGCCCCTCAGCTCCAGTTTCACCAGGTGTCCCCCAGGAATGCTGCAGAAGTGGGCAGGTGTGGCAGGAAGAGCTGGAAACTGCTGTATCCCTGCTCTCCCTCTTTTCACTGTTTCCCAGTCTCTATCACCAGTGTCCCAAGCTGGGCTTCCCAGCCCCAGGGCGAGCAAATTCCCTGACTTATTTCCCTTCCTTCACATGCCACCTGTAAGGGGGTGCCCCTGAGGGACTGGGATGCTGCTCCAGCTGCTGGGAGTGGTGGGGTTTGGGGAGGGATGGCTGGAGGATCCGTGGGAATGGTCCCCGCGGTGCTGCCGCGTCAGGTGAGGTCTCGGATCACATCCGAAGCCTTTAAGGAGCTGCTGGCGGGCACAAGGGATGATCTTGAGCAGGATTTGTCTGGGGGAGCCTGGGGCTGCCTGCTGACGTCTCCTTTTCCATGGATTTAATTCCTGCAGGTGGGTGAGGCAGCAGAGCGAGCTGGCCCGGCAGGACCCGGATCAGGGACCCAAACTGGATCTGGGGTTCAAGGAGGGACAAACCATCAAACTCAACATCGCTGTGAGGGACTTTTCCAGCTGATTCCAGCCTTTGGGTGGCACAAGAAAGCAGCAGCTTCTCCCCAAAATCCTTTTGCAGGAGGAATCTGGAACAGAGCTCATCAGGATAACGCTGTGTGCAGGGATTTGCAGGGGGGTTGTGTTACAACTCCTGGTTCCAGAACTGGGTCTGTGGGATTTTTGGGTAAAAGCCACCCTTGGTGTGACCCCTCTGGATGCACCAGTAGTGGGATATCCCAGCACTGCAGGATTTTATCCCCAAGATAACCCTGTTTGGGCTCTGTGGGATCCGCGGCCGCAAGGATTCGCTCCCTGGCTCTGGCTGTAAACGTGATCCCACCCAAACTCCCCCCTCTCCTTGCAGAACATGAAGAAAAAAGAAGGAGCCACAGGGAACACCAGACCACGTCCCGCAGGGCCTGGGGGCCTGACCTTGCTCCCCCCACCCCCCGGGGGCAGATGCTGTGGAGAGCGGCCGCCCTCCCTGCCCGGCCCCGCCCGGCTCCCGGGAACGCCCATCACAGGTCCGTGGGCAGGCGGAGCCCGCCAGGCTCCAGTGAATCCATCAGAGCCGGGGGAACGTGGGAATCAGGGCAGGATGTAACTCCTGGTGCTTGTTTTCTCTCTTCCCGGCGCTCCCGGCAGACTCGGTGCTGTCCTGGCCTCAGCCCTCTGCTCCTGCTGCTCCCGCTGCTCCCGCCGCCGATGCCTGGGGAGACTTTGCCAAAGCTTCGGGGTGAGCCTCGAGGGGCCTGGGGGGGGATGGGGGTGCCCCAAATCCCGCTGGTTTTGCTGGAAAACCCCGCTGGGGTGGGGGCACTGCTCCACCCAGTCCCGACTTTGGGATTCAAAAGCAGCTCTGCTGGAGCCCCAGGAGCGTTTGGACAGCACTCCCAGGGACAGGGTGGGATTTTGGGGTGTCCTGGGCAGGGCCAGGAGTGGGACTGGATGATCCTTGGGGGTCCCTTCCAGCTCAGCACATTTCATGGTTCTGTGTGGTGCAGATTCCCCAAGTTCAAGTCCATGGGCACTTGTTGCTCCAGGATAATTCTGGAGGAGCCATCTGCTGCCTGGATGCCCTTTCCAGGTCTAAATCCCCTTTTTTCCCTGTTTTTCCCTCTCTGCAGGTCGACTCCTAACCAGACGCAGGGGAACACTGGCTGGGTCCAGTTCTGAGCCCACAAGGGTACTGGGATCCTCGGGATTCCTTTGGGACCAAAGATGCAGCTTCAGGACACCTCACTCCTGCCCTTAAATCCTGCCTGGCATCAAAATGCTGGAATAAGTGCTGGAAAGAAGCAACCACATGCCTTGAAACACTCCACACACCTGTGCCTGCTGCATCCAGGGGCTGCTGCTGTCCCCCTGGATCGTGGGAGACCTTCTGCTTTGGGAAGAACCACCCGGTTCGTCCCCTCTCCTCCACGGCAAGAGGGTGCTTGGAGTCTCCTCAGAGACTTTCTCCTGGGTTTTTCTGGGCTGGATAAATCCTTCCCTGGGCAAGGAGCATCCTCCTGGAGACATCCCACCTCCCAGACCTGCACCTACACCTTGGTGTTTGTCCCGAGCACTTACCTGGGATATTGGGAAGCTTCAGCCGTGGTGTTTCCATGCTGAAATCCCTCATTTCTTACTCTGGGAAGTTTGCCTTTATTCCTGCTCTCCTTTGAAGATTTTTTACTTCTTTCCGTTGACTTTTCATTAGGGACAGAACGGTCTCTTGGACAGAGCTGGGGCTGAGATTCCTCCTTAAACAAAGGAATATTTTCTTACCTATTTATACTGAGCCTTTTCCACATACGAAATCCCACTTATTTTTTGGTTTTATTCAGTGCCTTGGATTTCCCTTTTCCGACTGGCTGATGGGCATTTTGCTTTCAGAGCTTCTACCTGGGCCTGGCAGCGAAGCCAGGTGAGGCTGTAACGCTTCGGAGCCGACAATAAAACCGTTTGGAAGCCACCCTGGAATTTTTTCCTCCCCCCCCAAACCCCGGGAGGGATTGGGATGGGCTTTTGTGATTCGCTGCCCTCGGCAGTGCCAAGGAAACGGGAATGGGAAGGGGATTGGATGGGAAGCACAACAGAACCTGTTGCTTAGCAGTGGTTGGCGGGTGGGGAGGACGCCGGGAGAGGGAGGTGAGGGAGGAAATGGGGGGAAAATGAGGGGTTTTGGGACAAACAGGCTCGGGGGGGATGGGATTTGAGGCAGCTCCCTCTTGGCTGGAGGGATCCACGGCGACTAAATCCTCAATCCTCAATCCCATCTGCCTGTTCCCGGTAATCCGGAGGAGAAAGGGCACTTTCCCTGGCGGGAGGGGGGTTGGGAGAGAGGTTGGGAGACCGTCTGGAAAGCGGAGCGTGGCTTGGGATGGGATCCAGCTCTTGCGGGAGCAGGGATGCCTCCAGCCCCCATAGGGGCGGGTTTCGGTCTCGGGTTGGGGATTTCCCGTCGCTTTTCCCTACGGGGGTGGAAAAATCCGAAATTACCCGGGAGGGGTAAAATCGCTGCTCCAGAGGCTCCGGGGCGGGGGCTCATCCAGAATCCCGACACATTCCCACATCCCGGGGGAGGGTTTAAAGCTGCTTCACCCCTCGGCAACCCCAGCTCGCTCCTCCCCGGAGCTTTTCCTGCCGGAGCGAACCCCGCGGCGTTAATGAGCTTAAATGAGCGCCGGGGCTTAACGAGGGGAGCCGCTGCCTCTTCCCGGGCAGCTCCGCTCCCCGCTGGAATCTCCATCCCGCCGCCGAGACGGGACTTTCCCACCCGTTTGGCCCGCGGGAAGCGCCGGGGGGTTGGTATCTGTTTATATTTTCCTTCATTTTCTTCTCTCGCCGAGAGCCTCGGGGTGGGTTTGTTTCCAAAGTCCGGGAATGCCGAGGGATATTTTTGGAGGAGGATGGTGGAATGTTGGTGTTGGAGGTGTTGGGACCCCCCCAGGAAGAGGAGGGTCCCCGCTCGTGCCGTCACACAGGGAGGGGACAGCGGGATTTCGGGCTAATCCCGACCTCGCATCCGCTTTCCACTCCCAGGAAACGAGTGGAAACGGCCCAAAATCCCGGGAAAAGGGGCGTCGGGACAAAGAGGCCGCGCCAAGGGGGTGCCGAGGGCTCCGTGGATGCTCCATGAAGCCCGAGGCTGAGGTGGGGTCCCCGCGTCCCCCGCTGCTCAGCGGGAACGTGGGATCGGGAATGGGAATGGCACCGGGAATGGCACCCGGGCAGCGGGGTTGGGATAAAGGGGCCTTTCGGGGTGGGATTTGGGGTCGCGGCGGCGAATCCGGGCGGGTTTGGGGCTGCCAATACAAACGTGCAGCGGTTTTGGGATCGCGACTGGAAATCCTGCCGCGGTTTTGGGATCAGGGAGGGCAAATCTGCGGCAGTTTGGGGATCGTAACCGGGTATCTGCAGCTCGAGGATGAAGAACTGCAAACCCGCAGCGGGTTTGGGATCACCAACGGGAATTTGCGGAGGTTTTGGGGATCAGAAATGCGAATTTTGTGACAGTTTTGGGATTGCAGCTGTAAATCTGCAGCACTTTTAGGGTCACGAACAACGAAGTTTTAGTGATTTTTGTGACAGCAGCTGGAAGTCTGCGGAGGTTTTGGGATAATAAATGCAAATTCTGTGGCAGTTTTGGGATTGCAGCTGTAAATCTGCAGAGGCTTTGGGATCACAAACAGGGATTTTTAGTGATTTTTGGGATTGTAACTGTAAATCTGCAGCAGTTTTTATGATTGTAGCTGGAAATTACTGTAGAGTTTTTGGGATCATATTTGCAGATTTGGGGCAGTTTCGTGATTGCAGCTCTAAATGTGCACTGATTTTGCTGCCAGAAACAGGAATTTGCAGGAGTTTTGGGATAAAAAACGCAAGTTTGGGACAGTTTTGTGACTGTAGCTCTAAATCTGCTGCGGTTTTGTGATAGGAACTGCAAACCTGCAGCGGCTTTGGGACCACAGACAGGGATTTGTGGAGATTTGGGGATCACAGATGCAAATGTTGCGGCAGTTTTGGGGTTGCAGCTGTAAATCTGCAGTGGTTCTCCCACCCCAAAAGGTGTCCCTTGGCATGGCCAGGTTGTGGGAGGGAGGCAATTCCAGCCTCGGGGGTGGGTCAAAATGCCTCTGGAGGGTGTGTGTGGGGGGCACAGCCCCTTCCCGAGGGACCAAAGCAGCCCCTGGGGGCAAAGGGGGCCGTGGCTGCATCCCGGGGCTGGATCCCATCCCGCCCCATCCCGCAGGGGCCATGTCCTCGCTGCTGTCCCTCCAGGAGGAGAACAGGATCCTGCAGCAGGAGCTGTCCCGGGTGGAGGATCTGCTGGCCCAGAGCCGGGCGGAGCGCGATGAGCTGGCCATCAAGTACAACGCCATCAGCGAGAGGGTGGGGCACCAAAACCTGCCTTTGGAACCCCAAACCCGCCCTTCTGACCCCAAACCTGCCTTTGGAACCCCAAACTTGCCGTTTTAACCCCAACCCCCCCTTTCTATCCCTAAACCCACCCTTTTAACCCCAAACCCACCTTTCTAACCCCAAACCTGCCTGTTTATCCCCAACCCCATCCTTTAACCCCAAACCCACCATTTTTAATCCTAACCCCACCTTTTTAACCCCCAAACCTACATTTATAACCCCAAGACCCCCTTTTCAGCCCCAAAATCACGGCTGTACAACCCCCTCCCTTGGCATTCCCAGCTCCTGGCGTGCTGCTCTGGTGGGAATTGCGGTGCCGGCGTGCCCAGACCCATCCTGGCTTGCCAGGGCTTGTCCCGTGGGATGCCCAAAGCATCCCCCCTCCACCCCTGTTTTGTTGGTGCTGCTTTTCAGGAAGCAGCCCCTCCCCCCCAGTGCATTCCTTTACCAAGGAAACCGGGAATTCAAAAGGGCCGAATGTGGCTCCTGGGAGACCCAAACTGAGGGGGTGTTGGAATTTTGGAGGAAATCCCTCTGGCTGAGCCTGGTTAGGTACAAAAACCCCCACGGTCAGGAAAATATCCCCCGGTGAGATGTCCCTTCCACCCTCAATCCATCAGCCACGACCGGGGACGGGGCTTTGCTGAGCCCCCAGGCTGAAAGTTGGGTTGGTTTTGAAAGCACCCCCAAAACTTCCCATCCCTCCCCTCCCTGTGCGTGCAGAGAGGGGGGGAAGGTGGGATTTGGATGGAAAGGTGGGATTCAGGGGGAAGGTGGGATTTGGGGGGTTTGGCTGTGGCTCTCCAGGATTTGCTGTGGGAACCCCCAGCTTTTCTGGGACACCCGGGGGTGTCAGGGGGTGCCAGCCTGTGTCC
Organism: Pseudotriccus pelzelni; assembly: GCA_035584735.1. Classification (NCBI taxonomy): domain Eukaryota; kingdom Metazoa; phylum Chordata; class Aves; order Passeriformes; family Tyrannidae; genus Pseudotriccus; species Pseudotriccus pelzelni. The sequence goes on along the minus strand of JAWMRA010000052.1, from coordinate 1,512,443 downwards.
TACCCCTCTCCCAGCTGGAGCAATCCCTGCGGATGGAGGCGGGAGAGCGGGAAGCGGCTGAGAGCCGGAGCCTGGCCCAGCACAACATTGAGCTCCGGAGGCTCCTGGAGGAGGAACAAGCCGCCTACAAGCGGAAGCTCCAGGCCTACCAGGAGGGGCAGCAGAGACAGGCCCAGCTCGTGCAGAAGCTCCAGGCCAAGGTAAGTCCTTCCCGGGGGGAACAGGGACAATCTGGGAGCCCCCCTGGGTGTCACCTCCCCGTCCCCCCTGGCAGGTGCTGCAGTACAAGAAGAAATGTGGGGAAGTGGAGCAGCAGCTGCTGGAGAAGGCGACGGAGCTGGAGCAGGAGAGGCTGACGGTGAGAGGGGGGCCCGGGGGGCCTCCTGCTCCCAGATCGAGGTGGTGATGAGTGGGATGTTCCCACAGATCCAGCTGGATGCCAGCGGCTCCCAGCCGGAGGAGAGCAGCAATGAGCTGGAGAACGCCCTGATCCGGCTGGAGGAGGAGCAGCAGAGGTGAGTGAGATCCTTGGGAGCTGGGGGGATTCCCAGGGGGATGCTCTGGCCGTTCCACCCATCCCAGGTGAGCGGATCCCTGGGGAAGATGTGGGAGTTCCTGGGGGGACGTTCCGTCCCTCCATCCATCCCCTCCATCCCTGTGCTGGGAGCAGCAGAGTGGGGGTCCCTGGGGGGGTGTGGGCATTCCTGGTGGGATGCATCCCCGTGTCCCCCCTCCAGGAGCAGCAGCCTGGTGCAGGTGAACTCGATGCTGCGGGAACAGCTCGAACAGGCCAACGCGGCCAACGCGGCACTGAGCGAGGACATCCGGAAGCTGACGGCGGACTGGGCAAGGACAAGGGATGAGCTGGAGCAGAGGGAGGCCGAGTGGAGGCGCGAGGAGGAGGTCTGGGGCAGCCTGGAATGCGGGGGGAGAGTTAGGGATCCATCAGGGAGGGATGCGAGGCAGAGGGATGTGGTGACCAGGCTTGGAAAGGGATGGGGGATCACAGACAGGGATGGAGGATCTTGTGGGACATTCCATTTGGGAGTGCAGGGGATGTGGCACGTGATGGGAAGGGGATATAATGCAGGAATGTGTCATGGCAAGGGATGCAGGACCACTGGGAGGGATGTGGGACCACGGGGCATGTGGCAAGGAAAATTTGGGGGTGCAGGGGAGGTGACACATGGTGTGAAGGGAATGAGTCAGAGGGATGTTCATTGAAAGTGTCCAGGACCACCAGGAGGGATGCAGGGACATGTGGGATGTTACATGGAGAAGAATTCGGGAGTACAGTGGATGTGGCTTGTGGTGAGAAGGGGATATAATGTGGGGATGCCTCAGGGAAAGGGATTCAGGACCACCTGGAGAGGTACAGGATTATGGGGGATGTGGCATGGAGAAGATTTTGAGGGTGCAGGGGATGTGGCTTGTGGTGGGAAGGAGATGTGAGGCAGAGGGATGCAGGGATGTGACACGGAAAGGGATGCAGGACTGCTGTGAGGGATGGAGGGTCATGTGGGATACTGCATGGAGAAGGATTTGGGGGTGCAGGGAAAGTGGCATATGATGGGAAGGGAATATGAATCAGAGGGAAGCACCATGGAAAGTGTCCAGGACCACCAGGAAGGATGCAGGCTCATGTGGGATGTTGCCTGGAGAAGAACTTGGGGATGTGATGTGTGATGGGAAGGGGCTGTGAGGCAGGAGGATGCAGGGATGCATCACGGAAAATGGTACAGGACCACTGGGAGGGGTGTGGGGCCATGGGAAATGCTGCACAGAGAAGAATGTGGGGGAACAGGGGACGTGGGACACGATGGGAAGGGGATGCTGTGTAGGGGAATGTGTCCCCCTCCCTCTCTGTGCCCCAGGGAATTGGGACGGGGCTGGTGGAGCACTGCGAGGTGATGGGCGTGGCCAGGGGGGATATTTGGGAATTTGGGGAGCGTGGTGGGTCCCCCAGCGGGCACCGACCCCCTCTGCACCCACCCGCAGTCCTTCAACACCTACTTCAGCACGGAGCACAGCCGGCTCCTCACCCTCTGGAGGCAGGTGGTGGCTTTCCGGCGGCACTTCGGGGACATGAAATCCAGCACCGAGAGGTCAGCGGGGGATCCCGGCCGGGGGAGGGTATCCCTGGGCGCTCCCGAGGGCCTCCAGCTCCCCGCCCCGCATCTCCCGCCCCGCAGGGACCTGTCGGAGCTGGGGCACGAGGTGTCCCGGGCGGGCCGCGCCGCCCACGCCGCCTGCCTGAACCTGGGGGCCAACCTGCGGCTGGCCGAGAGCCAGGCGGGAGCGGCGCGGGAGCGGCAAGAGCTGCGGCTGGCACAGCTGGAGGAACAGCTGGCGGCGCGGCAGCGGGATGCCGACCTGGAGAAATCCGCCCTGGGAGCCAAGTACGGAGGGTCTGGGGGGGCTACGGGGGCCTCCGGGGGTCGCGGGGGCGGCTGCGGGGACCCGGCGCTTCCCGGCGTGTGGGCGCAGGCTGGCGGAGCTGACGGCGGCGCTGGAGCGGCGGCGCGGGGAGGACGAGGAGAAGGAGCGGGCGGTGCAGTCGCTGACCCTGCAGCTGCGGGAGCTGGTGGGTGCAGCTCGGGGGGGCTGGGTTTTGGGGGGGCGGGTGATCCAGGACCGGCCGCTGACGCCCGGGGGCGCTTCCAGGAGGCCGCGCGAGCCCGGGAGCCGCCGCCGGAGGAGGTGCGGGCGCTGCGCTCGGAGCTGGAGCTGCTCCGCCACACCCTGCACGACGTCACCCAGGTGCTGGGGATACCCCGGCCCTGCCCACGGCCCGGAGGGGTCCTCCCTGCTTCTGTTTCCCTTTTCCCGCCTCAGTTTCCCTATCCCTTGAATCAGATACCCCCTCCCTGCCTCAGTGTCCCCTTCCTTCCCTGCCTCATTCTCCCCTTCTTTCCCTTCCTTGGTTTCCCTTTCCTGCCCTGCCTCAGTTTCCCTGTTTCCTTGACTCAGTTTCTGTTTTCCTTGACATAATTTCCCCTTTCCTTCACTCGGCTTCCCCTTCCTTCCCTGGCTCAGTTTCCCCATCCCATGACTCCATTTCCCCCTCTCTGCTTTAGTTTTGCCTTGACTCAGTTCCCCCTTTCCCGCCTCAGTTCCCGTTTTTCCGCTCCCAGCCCGTCCGTGTCTCCCGCAGGCGGTTCTGGCCGATGACCCCGCGTCCCCCGCAGCGCCAGTCGCGGTGTCGCCGCCGTGTCCCCCCGTGTCCCCTCCCGGCAGTCCCGACGCCGCCGCCGCCGCCGTTCGCTCCCGGCTGAGCCGGCGGCGGGCGGAGCTGCAGGTGAGCCGGGGACGAGGAGGAGGAGGAGGAGGGAGAGAGCGAGGATGGTGCTGCGGGCTGAGCCCTTTCCCGGCCGCAGGAAGCGCGGAGCCAGGCGGAGGAGGGCCGGGAGGCGGCGGCGGGGCTGCGGCGACAGCTGCGGGACAGCGAGGGGCGGCTGGAGGCGCTGGAGCAGCGGCTGGAGCAGCTCCGAGCAGAGACCGCGAACTGCCGGAGGGAGCGGGAGGAGGCGCTGCGGGAGGGACTCGGGCTGAGGGAACGGAACGAGGGGCTGCGGAGGTACCGGGGAGGGAGGGATGAGGGATGGAGGGATGGATGGATGGATGAATGATGGAGGGACAGATGGACGGTTGATGAATGGACTGATGGATGGATGATGGATGGACAGAGGGACGGAGGGATGGACAGATGGACAGACGGGTGTTCCTGGCTCCAGGCAGCCCAGTCTGGCTGTGCCTGTGCCTGTGTGTCCATCTGTCCCTGTGCTTGTGTCCATGTATCTGACTGTCCCTCTGCATCCTTGTGTCTGTCCCTGTGCTTGTGTCCATGTGTCTTGTCTATCTGTTCCTGTCTATCCATCCATCCATCCCTCCCTCCATCCCTACACATTTATCTGTGTCCGTCTGTCCCTGCACATCGTTCCATTCTAACGCGTCTTTCTTGACCCACCTGTGAACATCCCCCACCCATCCATCGGCCCCATCGTGTCCGTGTGTCCGTCAGGGACCTGGAGCGGGCGGAGGCAGCGCTGGCAGTGGAGCAGCAGCGGGCGGGGGCCCTGGAGCAGGAGCGGGCGCAGCTCCAGCGCCAGAGCGAGGGGCTCGAGGATTCCCGGGATGAGGCTGCCCGGGACGCCCAGAGCGCCCGGGAGCAGCTGGAACACAGGTAGGTGCTGGGGGGCACAGGTGAGTTCAGGGGGGCACAGGTGGGTGCTGGGGGGGTGGGTGTGCGGGGAGGTCACAGGCAGGTGCTGGGAGGCACAGATTGGTTGGGGGGGCACAGGTGAGTTCAGGGGGGGCACTGCAGTGTCCCCCTCCCACAGGGGCTGCTCTTTGAGCGCAGTGGGTGCCCCAGAGCCCCCCGGGGTGGGTTCTGCCCCCCCGCAGTGGGTGCTGAGCCCCTGCTGCCCCCGTGGGTGCCCAGCCAGCGGCAGCTGGAGGAGATGGAGGCGCAGCGGGCGCAGGCGCAGCGGGACCTGCTGGAGGCACGAGAGGAGCTGAGCCAGGCAGAGCTGCAGGCAGAGCTGGCACGGGGAGAGCGGGATGTGCTGGCAGAGGCACTGGGAAAGGTGGGCACCCCCGAATTCTGGCACCCCACAGGGGTCTGTCCCATTGCAGCGGGTGCCCCCCATGGATACAGGTGCATCCCTATGGATAGAGGTGCATCCCCATGGGCAGAGGTGCATCCCTGTGCAGTGGGTGAATTCCCATGGATGCAGGTGGCAGGGATGCCACCCCTGCAGCTGATGCCCCCTGTGCCCCAGGTGCCCCCCGTGCCTCAGTGACCCCATGAACGTTCCCCACACCTCCCAGTGACCCCTGGCACTCTCCCAGTGACCCTCATGCCCAGTTTCCCCCCGTTGCCCCCGTGCCCACGCGGTGCCCGCTCTGACAGGCTCAGGGCAGCTGTGGGGAGCTGGCCCTGGCACAGCGGGCAGCAGAATCCGAGGAATGCCGGCTGCGGGATGCGCTGGCCAAGACCTCAGACCTGGCGTCGGGGCTGGCGCGGGAGAAGGCGGAGCTGTGCCGGCGGCTGGAGCGGCTGGAGCGGGAGCGGGAGCGGGGGCGGCTGCGGACGCGGGAGCTGCTGCGGGAGCTGGCCCAGCTGCGGGCGCGGCTGGAGCGTGGGCGCCGCGCCGGCATCCTGGAACGCCAGGGCCTGGAGCGGGCACGGAGCGCGGCGCTGGAGGGATCCCGGGGCGTGCGGGCGGAGCTGCGGGCGCTGCGCCAGGAGCACCTCCGGCTGCGCCAGCACCTGGCACAGGTGGGCATGGCCGGCGGTGACTGGGAGGGGTGGGGGGTAGCTGGTTATCCCTGTGTGGTAACTGGTGATCCGTGAGGTGTTACTGGTAGTCCACGTGTGGTAACTGGCGCTCCGCGGGGGGTAACTGATGGTCCCGGTGGGGTACCCGTGGTCCCTGCGGTGTCCCCGTTGTTCCCTGTGGTGTCCTCGGTGCTCCCCACGGTCCTGGTGTTCCCTGTGGTCCTGGTACTCCCTGTGGTGCTCCTGGTTTTCGTGGTGTTCCCCGTGGTGTCCCCGGTGCTCCCCACGGTCCCGGTGTTCCCATGGCACAGGCGCTGCAGGCTCAGGGCTCGGCGGGCGAGGCGCTGGCGCGGGCGCGGGCGGAGCAGGAGCAGCTGCGGGCGCAGCAGGAGCAGCTGAGCCGCACCCACGCCGAGCTGGCCCAGGACAGCGCCGGGCTGGCCGTGCAGCTCGCCATCGCCCACCAGCACGGCCGCCACCGCGACAGGGAGGCCCAGGGGCTCAGGTGGGGCTGCGATGGACGAGGTTCCAGGCTCAGGTGGGGCTGGGATGGGTGGAGGGGTCTGGGCTCAGGTGGGTGCTGGGGTTGGGGAGTTCCTGGGTCAGGTGGGATGGGAGGTTCCAGACTCAGGTGGGTGCCAGGATTGGGCAAGTTCTGGGCTCAAGTGGGATGGGGGCTTCCAAACTCAGGTGGGTGCTGGGATGGATGGGAGTTTTCCAGGCTCAGGTGGGTGCTGGGGTGGATGGGAGAGTTCCAGGCTCAAGTGGGTGCTGGGATGGGGATGTGGGTGACAGGGCAGCTCCCCCAGCCTGTCCCAGCAGCGTTCCTGGTGTTGCAGGTCAGAGAAGGAGGGGCTGGAGAGCAGCGTGTTCCAGCTGCAGGCACAGCTGGCCCAGCTCCAGACCCGCAACCAGCAGCTGGAGGACGAGGCCCGGACGCTGGTCCAGGCCAAGGAGGCACTGGAGGGTGAGGGGCCCTGGCCACGGGTCTGTCTCACCGCTCTGACCATCCCCATCCATCCTCCCCCCCATCCTCATCCTCAGCTGTCTCTATTCATCCCCATGAATCCCCATTCCCATCCATCTTTATCCTCATCCTGACCTTCATCTTTGCCCCCACCCATCCAGAACTTCATCCTCATCCTGGTCTTCATCCCCATCCATTTGAATCCATCCCCATCTTCATCCTCATTCCCATCCATCCCCATCTTCACCTTCATCCTCTTCCCCATCTGTCCCCATCCTCAGCCCCACCTTCATCCTCAGCCCCATCTGCCTGTCACCACTGACTGGGGGTGTCCCCCTGATGGGGTGTCCTCACTGATGGGGGTGTCCCCACTGACTGGGGGGTGTCCCCTCTTATGGGAGTTCCCTGCTGACTGTGTGTGTGGGTGTCCCCTCTTATGGGGGGGTCTCCACTGACTGAGGGGGTCCCTACTGTCAGAGAGCCAGTCCCCACTGATGGGGGTGGTCCCCGCTGGTGGATGGTGTCCTCACTGACCGGGGATGTCCCCTGTGAGTGGAGGGGGTGTCCCCACTGAATGTGGGACTGTCCTCTGTGGGTCTGTCCCCTCTTCTGGGGGTGTCCCCACTGACTGAGGGTGTCCCCACTGACCAGGGGGGTGTCACCACCGGCAGGGGTTGTCCCCTCATTGTGGGGGTGTCCCCCCTGACTGGGTGTGCCCTCAGCCGAGCTGGGGGTGTCACGGCAGGAGCGGGCGCAGGAGCTGCGGTGCCGGCGCCGGGCGGTGGCGGCGGCCGAGGCGGCGGCGGTGACGGTGGCCCTGCGGAGCGCCCGCGACGCCCACCGGGACCAGCTGGAGCAGCTGCAGCGCCAGAAGGTGACACCTGGGGGGGGCAGAGCAGGGGGGTTTGGGGTGACACGGTGGGTGACGGGGATTCCTGGGGTGTGACGGTGATTGTTGGGACACGGTGGTGCTTCTGGGGGAGCAGAGTTGATTTTTGGCGTGAAATGTAGGTATCTGGTGTGTGTACTGATTGTTTGGGCACAGCGGGAACTTTGGGGATTCACTGGTGATTTTTGGGGTTCACTGGTGATTCGGGGGGTTTGTTCATGATTTCTGGGGTTCACTGGTGATTTTTGGGGTGTAATGATGATTTTTGGCATGCATGCTGGTTTTGGGGCTTCACAGGTGATTCTGGAGCTTTGTTCATGATTTCTGTGGTTCGCTGGTAATTTTGAGGTTCACTGGTGATTTCTTGGGTTCACTAGTGATTTTTTTGGGTTTGTTCATGATTGTTGGGGTTCCCTCATGATCACTGGGGTTCCCTGGTGATCATTGGGATTCCCTGGTGCTGTTGGGGTTCCCTGGTGCTGCTGGTGCTCCCTGGTGATGGCTGGGGCTCCCTGGTGCTGTCCCCAGGAGGAGCTGGAGGTCGAGCGGGGCCGGCTGATGCAGGAGCAGGACGAGCTGGTGGCCGAGCTGGCGGCGCTGCGGCAGCAGCACCAGAGCGAGAAACAGCAGGTGGGTGTCCTTGATGTCCCCCCGACCCTGCCCCTGCCCTGTGCCCCCCTGGCTGAGCTGTGTCCCCCAGGCCCTGGCCCTGCAGGAGGAGGAGAGAGCGGCCCTGGCAGAGACGCTGTCGGGGCTCCAGCAGAGCCTGGACGAGGCCACGGCTGAGCTGGAGCAGCAGCGGAGAGAGGTCACCACCTACCACGAGAAGGAGCAGGTGGGTTTGGGGGGCTCCTGGGCCCCCCCAAGAGCAGCACAAAGCCCAGTGTGTGCCTCACTGCAAGCCCCATGCCGAGGTGTCCCCCCTCGTGGCAACGCCCAGTGCTGAAGTGTCCCCTCCCATTGCAGCCCCTGTGCCTGGGGGTCTCCCATGGCCCCCCCTATTGTGTCCCCCCACGTCTGGGCACTCCCAACTGCAACCCCCCCATGAGTGGGTATCGCCTGTGGCCCCCCATTGCAGCCCCCTTGCCTGGGTGTCCCTCCTACACCACCCCTGATACCTGAACACCCCTTAGTGTAGCCCCCCCACTCTGGATATCCAGAGAGGTTTGGGACCCCTCATCTCAGCCCCTATTGCAACCCCCCCTGCCTGAGTCATACCCTCACCATTGCAAGGCCCCCCCAGTGACCCCCCTTCTTGCAGCCCCCGAGCTTCAAACCCCCCATCTCCCCATTGCATCCCCTTAGCAATGGGGCTGCCCAGCTGCAGTACCTGAGCTGCTCACCCTGTTCCTGCACCCTCCCCATTGCACCCCCTCTCTGTGCCCTTTCCCCATTGCCCCCTCCCTGGAACCTCATCCCCATCTCACCCCTTCTCCGTGTCCCCATTCCCACTGTACCCCCTCTCCGTGCCGCCATCCCCATTTCCCCGCCCCCCGGGCCCCCCATCCCGCTGTGGGGTCTCAGGATCCTCTCCCCACAGTCTCTGTCCTCGGAGCTGCTGTCGCTGCGGGCGCGGGCGGAGGAGGCGGCTCAGACCCACGAGCGGGAGGCGAGGACGCTGCGGGACCGGGCGGCGGCGGTGGCCAAGCAGCGGGACAGCGCCCTGCGGGAGGTGATGCCCTGCCCAGCCCCTGCCTGCCCGCAGCCCCCGCTGCCCGCTGCCCGCCCCGTTCGTTGCAGGCGGAGGAGGCGCGGGCCCAGCTGAGGTTGGCGGCGGAGGCGCGGGCGGCCGGACGGCGGGAGCTGCTGGAAGCGCAGCGGGAGGCCCGGGAGAGCCGGGAGGGCCGGGATGCGGAGCGGAGGCAGGCGCAGGAGGCGCGGAGGGCCCTGGGGGACGAGGCCAGGGAGAAGGAGACCCTGCGCCGCTCCAACGAGGAGCTGCGGGCGGCCCTGCGCAGAGCAGAGGGGGAGCGCATCAGGTTAGGGCCGGGGGGGCACAAAGTGGGGGTGTGGGGGGAATGGGGCACCTTGGAGGGTGATCCCCGGGATGGGGATGAGGACTGGGACACGGGGATGCTCTGGGTTGGAATGGGGTGATGCTCTAGGTCTGGGTGACACTGAGGACAAGGGGATGGAAGTTTGGGATGGGGAGATGGTCGGGATGAGGGGAAGCACGAGTTGGGAGGTGCAGGGGTGACACAGCACCTTGGATGATGATCCCTGGACAGGAGGTGAGGATCAGGACACAGGAATGCTCCAGCTGGGATGGGGCAATTGCTCCAGGTCTGGATGCCACTCAGGACAAGGGGATGGAAGTCTGGGGATGGGTGGACACGATGGGGGGACATCCAGGATAGGGGGACACCGAGGATGGGGACCGCTTGGAGCAGGATGCTCGGGATGTGCCTGGCTTAGACAGGGCAATGCTCAGGACACTGCTGGGTCAGGGGGATGCTGGGAACCCCTGGGAGGTGCTTCCAGCCCCTGCTCCCGCTTCCCGCAGCCTGAAGCGCTCGGGGGAGGACAAGGAGCAGCGCCTGGCGCTGCTGGAGGCGGGGCGGGCGGCGGCTGAGCAGGAAGTGTCGGAGCTGCGGGCGGCGTTGCGGGATCTGGAGCGCGGCCGCCTCGACGCCCGGCGGGAGCTGCAGGAGCTGCGCCGGCAGGTCCGGGGGGAGGAGGAGGAGGGTTGTGAGGACCCCCCAGGCCATTCGGGGTGTCCCCAAGCCGCCCCCCATTCCCTCCCGGGCCAGGTGAAGGACCTGGACAGCGAGAACAGCAGGCGGAGCAGGGAGGTGGGGGAGCTCCAGGCGCGCGTGGCGCTGGAGGAGCAGCGGGAGGAGCGGAGCCGCCGCGAAGCCTTTGGCCTCAGGAGGAAGGTGGCGGAGAGCGAGGCCGGCACTGAGGCTGCCAGGAAGGAGGTGAGGGGTCCCCAGGACCCCGTTGCTTGATGCCCCACGTCCCGAAGTATCCCTGTCCCCCTCAGCTGTGTGTCTAGAGGTGTCCCTGTCCCCTCACCCCACAGCTTGGTGTCTGCTGTCCCATAACTGGTATCACGTGTCCCTGAGTGTCCCTGTCACCCCATCATTCCATCTGCTGCATCCCTGCAGGTCCCTGTATCCCACTGCTCCATTCTTGAGGGTCTCCTGTCACTCCATCCCCTCAGTCTCCATCACCCTGTGCTCCATCCCTTACATCCCCATTAACCCTGTTGCTGTGTTTCCTGCATCCCTGGGGTCCCCCATTACTCCACTGCTCCATCCCCTGCATCCCTGGAGTTCTCTGTCACCCCATTGCTCCATCCCCTTCATCCTTGGGGTCCCCCATCCTCCCATTGCACCATCTTCTGCATCCTTAGGGGTCCCCCGTCATCCCATTGCTCCATCCCTTGGGGTCAAAATCACCGCAGTGCTCCATGCTCTGCATCCCTGGGGTCCCCCATCATCCTGTTACTCCATCCCCAGGGTCTGCCTTTACCCCATTGCTCCATCCCCCGCATTGTTAGGGCTCTCCCCTCCTTGCCTGTCGCTCCCCCCGTGCTCCATCCCTCTCCCCATCATCGCTCCCCTCCCGCAGCTCCAGCAGCTCCAGCAGCGCCTGGCGGAGGCGGAGGTGGAATTCCGGCAGCGGGAGCAGGAGCTGGCGCGGAGCCTGGAGGAGGCTCGCGGCAACGAGAAGAAGCTGCTGGCGGATTCTCGGAACCTGCAGCTGAAGGTGGAGGCTGCGCGGGCCGAAGTGTCGGAGCTGAGCCTGCGGCTGAGCGCGGCTCAGGGCCGGGCCCAGGGGCTGGAGGCGGAGCTGGCCCGGGGCGAGGAGCTGCGCCGGGCGGCCGAGTCCCGGCTGGGCGGGCTGCAGGCGGCCCTGCGGAGAACCGTGGGCATGGCCCGGGCCCGGCCCGGCCCCCCGGCCCCTGGTGAGAGCCCGGGCGCTGCGGGCAGGACTGGGGGAGAGGGATGTGACCTGCGGCGGGCACTGCGTCACTGGGGTTACCCATCAATCACCCCCTGCTTCCCTGGGGTCCCACATACCCTGTTACTCCATCCCCTGCTTCCCTGGGGTCCCACATACCCTGTTACTCCATCCCCTGCTTCCCTGGGGTCCCACGTACCTGTTATTTCATCCCCTGCTTCCCTGGGGTCCCACATACCTGTTATTCCATCCTCTGCTTCCCTGGGGTCCCACATACCCTGTTACTCCATCCCCTGCTTCCTTGGGGTGTCCTATTCCTCCATTCCCTGCACTCCCGTGGTTACCCATCACCCCACTGCTCCATCCCTCGGGGTCTCCCATACACCACTCACTGCTCCCTCCCCTGCATCACCAGCACCCCACATATCCCATTTGCTCCCTTCTCTGCATCCCTGGGGTCCCCAACTGCTCCGTACCGTGCATCCTTGGGGTCTCCCATCACCCCACTGCCCCATCCCTGGGGTCTCTCCCACCCCATTGCCCCATCCTGACATCCCTGGGGTTCCCCATATCCCACGGGCACACCCCACTGTGGTCCATCCCACCCCCCCTCCCGTCCTGCCCTGGGTGCTGCTCCCGCTGTCCCCATTGCCCCTGTTTGTCCCCACCCAGGTGGGGGCCCGGAGGGGTCAGACAGCCCCGGCTCCTCCCCGGACCCCGACCCCTCCTCCGATCCCGAGGCGGCGCGGGCGGCCCTGCGGGATTTCCTGCGGGAGCTGCAGGAGGCGCAGCGGGAGCGGGTACATCCTCCTTCTCCTCCCTCCCCACCCCCCGTTATCCCCCAAATCCCCTTTCTCAGCCCGTTTCCACCCCCAGGAGGAGCTGCGGGGGCAGGTCGGGAGCCTGGGCCGGCGCCTGGCGGAGGCGGAGCAGGACCGGGATAACGCCAATTCCCGGGCACAGCAGCTCCAGAAACTCATGGAAGAGAGCGAGGAAGGTGATGGGGGTTTTTTTGGGGGGGAGGGATCCCCCCAAATGGTGAGGTTTGGGGTGATTTGGCCCGTGCTGGGCCCTTCTGGGGGAAGCTGAGGCACGGAGAGGATGATGGTGCTGCCCAGACGGGAGGATGGTCCGGGGGATTTCCCACCCCATGCCCCCAGAATCCTGGGAAAACTGGGGGAACCTCGTGTGCAAACCTCAGAAACCCCAGTAAAACTGGTACAACTGGGAAACCCCCCCTGAATCTCCTGTGAGCTCCAGTGTAGCTGGTAAAAACCTCCATATGTACCCCATAAACCCCAATAAAACGGGTAAAACCCTCCAAGATCCCCCATAAACTCCAATAAAACTGCTAAAACCTTCCTACATCCCCTCTAAACCCCAGTAAAATGGGTAAGGCCCCTCTTTATACTCTATAAATCCCAGTGAAAGTGGTGAACTCCCCTATGGATCCCATGTAAATCCCAGTAAAACTGATAAAACCCGCTGTGCCAACTCCATAAATCCCAATGAAATGGGTAAAACCCCTGTGCATCCCTCTTAAATCCCAGCAGACCCTCCCTGTATCCCACATAAATCCCAATAAAACTGGTAAAAGCCCCGAGCATCCCACATCCACCCCGGGAAAACTAGGAAGTGCCCCGAGCAAACTCCATAAATCCCAATAAAGGGGGGTACAAGCACCCTGAACCTCCTGTAAATCCCAGGAAAACTGGTGAACCCACTGTGGATCCTCTGTAAATCCCAGGAAAACTGGTAAACCCTGCTATGGATCCCCAGGAAAACTGGTAAACCCCACTGTGCAGAGGCTGTAAATCCCAGTAAAATGGGTAAAACCCTCTCCATACCCAGTAAACCCCAGTAAACCCCCTGCAATTCCCATGAACCCCAGTAAAACCCCTCTGCATCCCCCACAAGCCCCAGTAAACCCCGTAACCCCCCCGGATCCCCCGTAAATCCCAGGAAAACCAGCAGACGTCCCATTCCCACCCGTTTTCCCACTGAAGGAGGGTGCGGCTGTGCCTCCCCAGGGCGCCGGGGGGACCTGAGCAGCTCCCAGGCCACGCTCCTGCTCCAGGAGGAGACCCTGCGCCAATCCCAGCGGGAGCGTCGGGAGCTGCGGGACAAGGTGGCGGCGCTGGAGCGGAGCCTCCGCAATTCCGAGCGGGAATGCCGGGCGGCACAGGTGGGCACTACCACGAACCTCCCTGTCCAAGTGGGAATTCTGGGCAGCCCGGGTGGCTATCCCCATGTCCCTCTGCTTCCAACTGGGAATGCCGGGCAGCCCAGGTGGGCATTGCCACAAACATTCCGAGTGGGAATGCTGTGGGCACGGCCAGGTGGGCCTGTCCGTGTGCCCATCCTGGCTCCAGGCCGGCATTCTGGAGCCTCCGCTGCCCTCCAGGAGCGGCTGAGCGCGGCGCGGGCCGGGGGGGCCGAGCTCTTGGATGCCAAGCGGCGCCTGGAAGCGCTGGAGAGCCGGAGCTCCCGCCTGGAGCTGCAGCGGCGGGTGCTGGAGGGGGAGCTGGGCCGGGCCCGGAGGGCACTGGGCGAGCGGGAGGCGGAGGCCAAGGAGGCCAAAGAACGGGCGGAGCTGCTCCAGAAACAGGTGTGGAACCATCCCGGGGAATTCCAGAAACAGCCTGGCACCATCCTGGGGAATCCCACTGCCTGGGGTGTTTAATGAATCCAGTCCCCCTGTTCCCCCTGAATCTTCTCCCCGTTCCCCCCAGTTGTCCCTGAGCCCCCTCCCAGTTCCTGCTCAGCTCCATTCCAATCTCCCCAGTTTTCCCTGAATCCCCTCCCAGTTCCCACCAGTTCCCCCTGAAGCCCTCTGGGTTCACCCTGTAGCCCTTCCCAGTTCCCTTCATGCCCCTTCCCAGTTTCCTCTGAACCTTTTCCAAGTCCCCTAGTTTGCCCTGAACCCTCTCCCAGTCCCCCAGATCCCCCTGAACCCCTTCCCAGTTTCCCCTGAGCCCCCTCCCAGTCCCCCCACTTCCCACTGAACCCATTGCCGTGGTTTTGGGGTGCAGCTGGCGCAGAGAGAGCAGCGTTCCAGCACATTCCAGCTGCTCAGTGCCCCGCTGGAGAGCAATTCCAAGGAGGATTCTCCAAGCGCTGCCTCTGTGTCTGATGGTTCCCTGCTCCAGGAGCGGCTCCAGCAGCTCCAGAGCGCCCTGATGGCCGGAGAGCTGGACCGGAGGGTGCTCCAGGTGGGATGGCCACCCCGGGGGGGACACGGGGGTGGGGGGACATGGAGGTGTCCCCACAGGGGATTTCGGGAGTGTCCTGGTGTCCCAGGAGGGGCTGGAGGTGGGATGGGCATCCTGGGGGCTGGAGGTGGGATTCACCCCCAGAGGTCCCAGGAGGGGCTGGAGGTGGAATGGACATCCTGGTAGGAGGGGCTGGAGGTGGGATGGACATCCCGGGTGTCCCAGGAGGGGTTGGAGGTGGGATGGACATCCTGGTAGGAGGGGCTGGAGGTGGGATGGACATCCCGGGTGTCCCAGGAGGGCTGGAGGTGGGATGGACATCCCGGGTGTCCCAGGAGGGATTGGAGGTGGGATGGACATCCCGGGTGTCCCAGGAGGGATTGGAGGTGGGATGGACATCCCGGGTGTCCCAGGAGGGGTTGGAGGTGGGATGGACATCCCGGGTGTCCCAGGAGGG
>JAWMRA010000052.1:1441770-1488278 GCA_035584735.1 Pseudotriccus pelzelni | reverse complement strand
AGGCAATGAAGGGGGGGGGTGGGTTTGTTGGGGAGAGAAAGAGCTGCTCAGACTGCAAATCTTCCAAAGGATTAGGGTTTTACTTCAAATAGAGGAATGTAAATGTGTCTGGCTCCATGGTGGCTGGAAATTTCCCTCTGGAGCCAAAGCTGGGCCATACTTGGCGGGGCCGGGACGTTTTGTTTGCCCACCCTGGTCGGACCTCAGCTCTCGGGCTGCGAAATGTTAAAGTGGGCCCTGGGTGCTTTCAGTGCCAGAAAGAAGAGGGTTTTTTGGGGGAGAAAGAGGGGATAGGACCGGCTACAGGTGATTATTCTCCCTCCTGAGAGTTGGAAGGCTGGGGAAGGAGCCGGGGAGTTTGGGCTCATCTGTTCCCCCCCTTCTCTGATTTTTAGGCATCTCCTTTTCCTTTTAGGCATTTTGTCCCCTCCCAAAGGTATTTGGGGCTCTGAATCCCACTGAGGCCGGCGGGGATTTGGCATTTTGAGTGCCTCTGTGGCTTCAGGTTGTCTTTAGAGCCACTCTCTTTAGAAAGGCAGGAAGGGACTGAGCCCTGTGATGGGCACTGGGAGGTACAAACCATCCCCCTCCCAGCTGCTGACAGAGGGGAAAAAGCCAATCCTGTCACGGATAAACTTCCCAGGAATATCCAATTGCAGCTGATAAAGTGCAGGTAATGGACACAAAGAGGGCAGGGTGTGTTGGGTCAATATTATACCGATTAAAGGGTGGGATGGATCCAAGATGCTGCAGGAGATGATGGTTGGTTAAGGATCTCAATCGGAGCACTCTTCCAACCCAACCCACCCAATCCTGTGATTTACTGGGGAATAAAGCAAGAAAACCTTCTTTCTGCTTCTCCCTGCCCTCTTTCTGCTTCTCCTTGCCCTCTTTCCCAAGAATGGAGCTCTGGTTTTGGCCCGTCCTCTTCCCAGCAGAATTCCTCCCCCCAAAGCCCAGGGAGCACCCAAGTCACTCCCGACCCTTCCTGCCCTTCCCAAAGGAATATGTCAGGCTGAGCTTTTGGCAGGCTCAGCCCTCCAGCCCTTCAGTGGCAGTTTGTGTGAGTGGAACACCAATATTTACTTTAGATTATCCCGGATTTTTCAGGACCGAAGGGAAGATTTTGCTGCCGCTTTTTACATTTTCAGAGGGGCAGGGAGGTGGGGGAACAGGGGATGGCAGGACCAGAGGCTGCTCTGCTTTGCATTAAGCATGAAAATCAGAGCAGAGGGGTGATTTGGGCTGGAAATAAAGTTGTCCAAGAGCACTGGAAATCCACGATTTCTCAGGAAAGTGGGAAGAGGGGAAAGCTTTTGTTGTCTTAGACCAGCTGATTTGGTACAATTGACCCCAAGGACTGGCAGTAACTCCACTGACCTCAACCACTGTTGATTTATATTACAAATATATACCAGATAAATACCAGATTGCACATGAAAAACTGAAATAATTATGTTAGTATTTATATTCTGTATCAGCTGAGTTCAATAATGATATATTTTTTATCTATTGATATATAATTTTAATATATTACAGTCACCCAGCAAGTGAGAGCTGTAGGAATATGCAGGAGCTGGACTCAGGGGTCCCTGTGGGTCCCTTCCAAGTCAGGATATTCTATGATTAGAATAGTAAAGACCTTTAACTCAGAGACAAACATCTTTAACCCAGACACCCCCAGCAAACACAACACTTCGGATAAACCCAGAGCAAACATTCCTTCCCCAAGTTAAGCCATGTTTAGAAACCTCCTCGGCACCTCTTTAAATAACATTTACATAATTTAAGGGAGGAAATTCCCATCTGCCGAATGACACAGGGCTGATTTTGATCCAGCCACAGGCAGGAAATCCACTGCTAAGCCTGAAATCCCACCCTGGGCCACTCGGGTTGTGCCCCAGCAGTGACATGGACTGTCCCAGTCCCGGCTCCTCAGACACAGCCCTGCGTGGGACCCTTCTGTGCCTCCTCTGCAGGGGCTGTGAGTCCCTTCTGAGGCTGAAATCAGTGGGAATTCAGTGGAATTCCTTGGGGGTCAGTGCCTGGCATCCCTTTGGCGCGTGGGACCTTCACACTGACCCCTCGGAGCCGGCTGGTGGCTGTGGCGGAAGGTCCATCCCAAGGCAACCCCAACGATCCCCCTCTCCCCGGCCCGGGATGAATCCCAAGCTGTGTTTAAGCATTC
Source organism: Pseudotriccus pelzelni (assembly GCA_035584735.1). Taxonomy (NCBI): domain Eukaryota; kingdom Metazoa; phylum Chordata; class Aves; order Passeriformes; family Tyrannidae; genus Pseudotriccus; species Pseudotriccus pelzelni. The sequence continues at coordinate 1,486,090 of JAWMRA010000052.1, read as the reverse complement.
CCACCGATGATCCAGCGGGCAGGATCAGCTGCCAGGACAAGGGCTGGCACCTCCACGGGCAACAGCCCTGCAGATGCCACCAGCCAGGGACAGGGACAGCCCCGAGCCAGCTCTGCAGCCTCAGCTGCCCCCTGGCACTAAAAGCAGGCTGGCAGTGACAGGGGAGAGAGGCTGGGCACTGTTCCCTTCGGGAGAGAGGCCCTGTGGAACGACAACCCCACGGATGACATCGCCAGCGGTGCCTTAAAATCCTTGGGATACGGGAATGGGGAAGGCCAGGCCGGGGTGTTTCTGCCCAGACCACCCATGTGCTGTATTTACGAAGCGAAGAAACAAAACCTAAATTGTCTCCATTTTATTAAAAAAAAAAAAAAAACAAACCCGCCAGAACCCACCTGAATAACAGAGCTGTGTGGTCTGGCAGGGCCTCCCTGCTCCTTGCAGCGACAAACACAACCTGCTCCATCACTCACCTTCCCCCCCCTCCCCGGCGGGAATTTTTGGGAGGAATCCTTTGGAGTAAAGGGTGCGAAAGAAACTCTGCCTTGGGAAATCACAGAACGGGGGACTGGTTGGGGTTGGGAGGGACCTTCAAAGTCAGGGAGTCCAACCCCCTGCCACAGGCAGGGACACCTTTCCCGGTCCCAGGTTGCTCCAGGCTGGCCTTGGACACTTCCAGGGATGGGGCAGCCACAGCTTCTCCGGGCAATCTGTGCCACCCTCACAGCCAGGAATTCCTTCTGCAGCTGAGGAAAGAAATGTCCAGACTTGCTGATGGTTTTGGCTCAGCTTCTCTGAGGGTCTCACTGTCCCCTGGATCCACTTGGGCTTTTGGTGGGGGGAAAAGAAAAACAGAAAAAAAAAGCCCCACTGCTGCTGCTTTGGGATTAGAGTTTTCCATGAGTGCCCTCAGGTGAGGCCCTGGGGACTTCCCTTTTCACAAATACAACTTCGTGGCTATAAATATAATTTACGTTTATTTCTACAAAGGCATATTTACACAGAAATTTACATGTAAAATATAGACATTCACAAGTAAAACTTTACTGAGATAACTTTATTTACAAAACCCCTGCGCTTTAATTAAAAAGCAGCTTTTGCAAGAGAGCTTTTAATGATTCCTGCCCAGCTCTTAAGCACCTGTCCAAAGCCTGGCTGGCTGTGGAAAAGGGAGTTCAATCCTTTGGGAAGGTCTGGGCACTGCCAGAAATCAGCTGCCTGGGCCAGCACTGGCTCTTCTATAAAGAAAAGCCTCTGAGGCCCAGAGCTATCTGCTTTTATCACTCTTGGATCTACTCCCTGGCATTCACTGCCAGGTGATTGATACTTCCCAAAAAAATAATTCGAGCTTGAGAGAAGGGCAGTTCTGTTTTGTTTTTTTTAAGACCGTTTGCAGACAAACAAATGACAGAGAGAGGAATCACAGAACACCCTTCAGAGCTGGAAGGGATCATCAAATCACCCACAGGTCTAATATTCCTCCTTTCATTCCATCTGTTAAACCCCTCAGGAAGGACATTTCCAGAGCTTCTGGTGGGGAAGGCCCTGAGAGCGAAAACCTGCGGCTGAAAGGAGCTCGCTTGAGTTACGTCCTAAAAAAAAGGCCAGAGAGGAAAGACTAAATAGAGAAATCAAAATCTCTGATGTTCATCATCACTCCCAGGAACTGATGATTCCTTGGAGACTCCCTGGGGCCAAGCAGGGCTCCCAGACGGAGCAGATTAAGAGAGCATTGTCATTTTTGCCTGGGTCTGAGAGTCTGGAATGTGCACTAAAATAAATAATTCCTCCCAGGTATTTATTTTGTCTGGAGTCAGGTTGACTCCAGCTCCTTGCCTTGGGATTATCCAGGTTTCTGGGAGTCTTCTCTGATGGATTTTGGGGCTTGGAAGCTGCAGGGTTGGTCTCATTCCTCGCCTGGAGAGTGGTTGGAGCTTGTGCTGACCCTGGGACGTTGTGGAGGTTGTTTCCAACTCCAACACACAGGTGGAATCACAGGGGGGAAGGAATTCCAGAGTTTATTAGTCCAGCCCTCCCAGTCCCTATGAAAGTGAGTGGTGTCCAGGTCTGACCTATACAGGACATGATGCTGAGCAGGGAGAGGATGTTTTGGGAGCAGCTCCTTGTGGGATGTCCAGCCCTTTGCAGCCCACAGGTGCTCCCAGCTTCGTGAGCAGGACTGATGGAAAAGGACCAAAATCTGAGCAAACCCGTGGTTTTTGTACAAGTTTTCTTTGGCAGAAGGCAAAGAGTTGATATTTGGGTTAGATTGTTGCTGCCCTTTGAAAGGCAGAGGTTGGGAAGCAATTCCTGAGATGGGAATGCAATCAGTCAGTGGGACAGGAGAGAGCTCCTCCTCCTCCTCCTGCTTCCAGACCTGTTTTCCATCAGAGGCAGAAAATCTTGAACCTTTTTTTTTTATCTTTTTTTTTTTATTTTTTTTTCTGGAGCTCTTTGGACATTTCCAAGTGAAATGGTGAGGAAAAGGAAAACTGATGATTCCAACCTTTCTGCACTTTTGGAACCTGAGACCAAGAAAAAACCCAAACAAACCTGTAGAAGAGAAAATAACCCTCAGCTCATGGTGTGCTTTGAGATCCTGAGGGGAGGGGAAAAAGGGTCCCACAGAAGTTTCTGCAGTTCTTCTGGAGATGAAGCATCCAGATAATCAACTGCCGGAAGGGATAACTCTTCCCAGCCTCCTCCTGGTGGGAATTCCCAGCTTTCACAAGCTCATCCCATGTGGATTTGGGGCTGATGGAGTCAAACCAGGTCAGAGCCAAAGCTCCAGGCCAAGACACAGAGTTTGGGGGGCTGGCTGAGCTCGTGCCTTTGCCCAGGGGTGCCGTGTGTGGTTCTCCCCCAGGAGGGACGGGCAAGGCGGAGCTGAGGATCAACGCCGTTGTTTTTCCACGGCTCATTAACCTCTAATGAGCGACTTGCTGCCTTGCTGTCGGGAGGATGATCTGTGCTGGCTCAGGAGAAGGTGGTTGATGTGTTTATTTGCTGGTTGGAAACCTCCTGGGGGTGTGGTTGGACCTGTCCCGCCGGAGTGGAGGTTCCAAAGCTGGTCCCGGGGAAGGCAGAAGGGGCAAAGGGCTTTCCCCTCTCTGTTCTCGTGGATACAACCCCCACCTCTCCTTGCACGGGATTTATGCCCCCTGATCCTTGGTTTCTGCCAGGGATCCTTGGTTTCTGCCAGGGATAAGTGGCCTGGCTGGGTTGAAGCTTCCAGGTGTGTTTGCTGGCTGAGCTGTTCCACTGCCTGTCTGATAAGGAGTGATACCCACAGTCAGTGTGGGGAGAATCCTCTCACGGGGCAAACCCGGCCTTCCTCACCGACTTCCAGACCCACTGGTGAGATCCAGGACGTGTCCAGTCTGCCCTCAGGGAAGGGAACAGTCCAGAAGTCTCCGGGAATGCTGCTCAGCCTTATCCCCTTGTCAGTGCTAAAGGTCTGTGCACAGCAAACCCAGAACAAGGTTGTGTCCAGGGAAGTAGAAGGGGACATTTAGGGTAGAAATACAGAAGGAATCCTTCCCTGGGAGGGTGGGGAGACCCTGGCACAGGGTGCCCAGAGAAGCTGTGGCTGTCTCTGGATCCCTGGAAGTGTCCAAGGGCAGGTTGGAGCAAACTGGGCTAGTGGAAGGTTCCCCTGCCCATGGCTTGGGGTGGAATTGGATGATTTCAATATCCCTTCCAACCCAAACCATCCCATTATTCTGGCAAGTGGATCTTGGTAGAAACACAGGAGAAGAGTTTCCCAAATCACTGCACCCACATGGATGGGGACCTGCAGGGAAAGGGTGAGCTCCAAGTTCATCTTGCCCTGCTGAGTGACGGAGGGCTCAGCAGGGCTGAATCCATTGCTGTCAAAGGCTCTGCTCTTCCCTCTTGGAATGGGAATTTTGGCCCCCAGAGAGGCTAATTCCACCCAGCCCTTGTCCTCAATCCCTTGTCCAGCACAAGGGGTGCACCCAAGGCGTGCAGTGATGTTTTGTGATGGAGTTGGCCCAAGGATAACACCCTGCCGACGTGTCCCAGGAGGTGTGCAGGTCGCCCAGCCTGCTGTGGGCACAGCCCAAGGAGACAGAGCTTGAAACAGGTTGTCTTGGCAAATGGAAGAGGCCAAGGACACATTCCCAGGGCAACCCTTGAGCTGCAGAGCTGCTCGGAGTCCCCGCAGAGCCTCCAGCGCTCCCCTGGCTCCTCTCCCCACGCCATGGGTGGCACGTCCAGCCCCAGCAGACTGTGCTTTCCTGTCCTCAGATTATTCTTGGCAGCCCGCAGGTTCTTCATCACTGGCTCTCTGAGGGAGCTGAGAAAGATCAACACACACACACACACACAGACCGTGTCATTCTTGTCTGGGAGGCAGGGAGAGGGTGGGGTGGCAGGATGGCGAGGAGAGAGGATGACCCGGGGGAAATGAAGCCTCCCTGCCTCGGGAAACGTTACCCCCAGGAGGGTTTGCTGAGGTTTGGGAGAGCCCAGCTGTGTGCTGGGTGGTGGAGCCAGGGATTATGAGAGACACAGAAGGGGTGGAAGGGCCCACAGCGGGGTCACCTGCTGTGGTTGTGCTGCTTCAGGGCTCCTGAGGATCTCAGCTGACGAATTTTGGGGTGGAAGACGCAGCTGAACCGACGCCTGAGACTCAAAGAGGGGCAAATATGGTGTTTGCGCAGCAAGAAGAGGCCTGGAGCTGGTGCTGCAGCACCTGTGGAGCTGCTCAGACGAGCTGCTGCAGGTGGAGCTGCTCTTTCCTCGCCCCTTCCAGCCTGTCTGACGCTGCCCCCAGCAGACACACAGCCTGGGCTCCTGGCAGCATCAGGGCCACGAATGAAATCAGCCTTTCACCGACAGATTCCCCAATATTTCATGGCTTAACGAGGCTCAGGGGCACGGTGGTGGCCCTGCAGTGGCACACGTCCCAGCTCACACGGGGCTGAGCAAACAGCAGTGATTCAGGGAGTGCGAAATGAGGTCATGCCCAGCCCCGTTTCTAACACAGAATTTCTGTTCTGCACTGGCCTGACGCAGAGGGGAAAACAGTCCCACCTGCTCGGTGCCATTTCAGCAAAGAGCTGGGAATAATCAGCCCTCAGTCTGTGAGTTTGATGTTTTCAAGAACACACAAGGACAAGGGGTTTGGTCCTAAACACGAAACCAAAAAAAAACCACCCCGTGCAGCCCAGTTAGAATGAAACCCGTGCTCAAGGCCAAGGGACAGTTTGATCTTCAGAGCAGGACATCCACCATCAGTCAGGAGAGGAACGATCCCACAACATTCACCATTCCAGAAGATTGCAGCCGCCAACCAGCCCGGGCAGAGCAGGCAGAAGTGCTGACACGGCTCGCTGAGGTGGAACCTGCTGTGTGGCCACGAAGACATGGAAGAAGCAGAAACTGGGGAACTGGGGGATGAGATGAGAAACAAATTTGCCTGGAGCACGAGGTTTGGCAGCACACGAGGGAACGTGGTGCTGTTCAACCCCCGGGGAGCGGTCGGAGGCCGGTTGGACGCAGAGTGCCGGCGTCAAAAGATGATGGAGAACCCAGCCCCGTCCAAGGGAGGCTTTGAAAGGGATAAACAGGAAAGCAAACGTCAGAGGAGGCAGGAATTCGGTCTCCAGAGCCATCTGCTCACAGCCTAACCCTGAGCATGATTTATGGTCTCCCCTGGGCTCAGCTGAAGCTCAGCTGGTGCCAAGTGCAGAGCACGGGCCTGCCTGGCCCCGGGGGATGCTCGGTGTGGAAGACAAGCTCACGGGGGAGATGACAAGCCCAGCAGAGCAGCTGACTCTGCCAGCTACGGATCTGTGTCTGCCCTGGGAGGAAACACCCCCCACACTTCAGTCCCAAGGGGGTTTAAACCTGGTGGCTTTCGGCAGGTTAGGAGCAAATCGAGCCCGAAACCCAACGAGCACACAAAGGCTGCTTGCCTCCATCACTGGCAGCTTAAAACCACATTTAAAGGTTAAAAAATGCTGTTTTCTTGGGCTGCTTTTAGGGGGAATTGGGGCACTAGAGATAATTCCTTCACCCTCTGTAAGGGACGTCCAAATTCTGGGAATTTCTCCCCCACACGTGGCTGGGTCAGCAGTAAAAAAACCAACTGTTGTGCACCTTCTTCTGGTACTTGGGGACATTCCTTGGAAGGTAAATGCAGCAGAATAGGGAGGTATTGGGAATTCAGAGTTGTCAGAACAATATTTCCACCTTCTTTTTCCCCCTCAGTGCTTATTCCCACAGATTTATCCCTAATGGGGACACAGGAGTTTGCAGGGAAAACTGGCTAAGGAAGAAAGCCCTGCAGTGACCTGGCATGCTGTGAATAAGAAAAGGGATCGCATTTCTATGGATTTATCCTGATTCATCCACAAAACTGTGGCAGCCAACAAGGAATTCCCGCTTGAAAGCAAGGAGCAGGAAGAGAAAAGGCCCAGCAAAGGCTAAAGGGGTGAAATCAGAATATACAACTATACGGGTTGGACTGTGAGAGCTCTGCTTGGAAAAATGGAGGCGTGGAAAGGCTGTAAAATCCCATAAAGCAGAGAAGAGGAAGAAAATGGCCCCAATTCCTGTGCAGACCCCAGCACAGACCATTTCCCTGCCCTGTCATGTGTTGACAAGGAGGTTTCAGGGACGGAGCCAACACCCTCGGAGAACAGAGTGGGAGCAGCACGAAAGCCTGGCTCTGCCCAGAGCGAATCAAGATGAGATTCATTCCAGGAAATTTGCTTTCATTCACTGGAGAATTTAATTAGCCATGGAAGGAACTCCAATTATGCTGGAGAAGAAAGTCTTGGGCCGCTTTTGTGACCGAGGGCCAGGGGTTTCCTCTCGTTTCCAAAGTAAACACTGGAGGCCTGGGCAATTTTTAGATCAGCTGGGTTGCAATGGAAATAACAACCATGGATAAAGTGGAATCAGAGTTTTAAATAAGTAAATAAATAAATAAGTAGGCAACAACCTTTCCCAGGAGTTCGGTGCCTTCATCTCCTGGCAGGACAATGCTTGGTGGTCCCACTGCAACTTCCCCGTGTTTGAGAGAAACTGTGGCTGGGTTGCACACCAGGGATTCCCTTGGGACAATTCCTTGGGAATGCAAGGTCAGACTTTCACTTCCTTTCTCCCCCTGTCTGAAAACAGCTATTCCTTGGCTTAGGAAACGGGCCAGACCCCACAGAGCAGTGGAGATGTGAGGATGCTACACGTGGAAATGCTTATTGAGAGTCTTTATAACAAGATAAGAATTTAAAGAGAAAAAAATAAATTCCAAGTTCAGGTTCCTCATTTGCTTTCCTGGCCTCACAATGGACTTGTCTTGTTCCTACAACCCTTCAAAAATCAAGGCTTGGGACCCCAATATTTTATTCATTTCATTAATAATACATCACAACATTCAAGGCTCAGGACAAGTCACTTCCCTTTCCAAAGCTTGTAGCTGAGGCAGGAGAAACCCTCCCCGGCCTTCCAGATGTGCCCCTGAGCCTTAACGAGGCTTGATTAACGTTATCAAAGCACTTGGAGATCTGTGAGAGCACACAGATGGTATTTCCCTCGGTGACACCCTTGGATTTTGGCTCCGAGGGGGAGCTCTTGGCTGGGCAGTTGTGTAAGACAAACATCCCAAGGGCTGGTGACCATCTGGAGGGCTCTGATCAGTGGGAACATCTGCCTTTTGGGGCTCTGGACACCAGATGGCAGAAAACAGCGTGGAAAACTGGCCAGGAGAGCCAGGAGATCGGGGCTGGGAGGAGTCACAGCAGCGTTTTGGAGTAATTCGCTGTCCAGTGCACGGCACGAGGGCCTGTGAGAGGCTCTAACGTCACCCAAGGTGAAGAGATTTATTCCAGGAGGGGTGGGAACTAACCTAGGGGAGACATGGAATCATCTGGGAAATACCCATGGAAAACTAACCCCGAACTCTGGCTCTCACTCAAGAGCAGCAGTTCCTGCTCGGTTCAGTGACCTCCCTTCAGTTCTGCACAGCCTTGGGGGGAGCTCGGAAAAAACAGCCCTGACTTGGCCAGTCTGAGCCTGAATCCAAACCCCATTTAGCTCCTTCTTGGAGCCAATTTAACCCCCAGCCTCCCTCTCTGAGCTGCCCTACCTGCTGGGGGCTCCTGAAGGGATGTCTCTGCAGACAGAAGCGTTGCTGCCTGGCCAGATTGAAACCCCTGGATTTGTTATTCCCTCACACCTGACCCAGAGCCGACCCGTTCCCGATTAAAACGCACCAGTGCCCTCCTACGTGAGAACTGGGCACTGCTGGCTGCTGGGGGAACCCCCTGCAAGCATTTTTGGGGGTTTTCTTTTCACAGCACGACCTTTTGCTCCGTGCTCAAATCCCTGCCACTCCACATCCCCCTTTCTCTTGCGTCTTGAAAAACGAGAAGAGTTTATTTCTGCGCTCGTGGAAGGGGTGGATTTTAACCAGAAGGACCTGGATGCTCGATGATTTAACTTCAGGAATCTTCCTGCCTGTGGGTTCCCCCTGCTCTGCTGAGGTTGGGCAGACCGTGCTTTGTCCCCCCTTCCACTCCAGCCCTTGTAGCGACACAGCCTGGGTGGTTGTTCCTGAGTCCTGGGTTTCAGCGTGGCTTTGCTCGGGTGTTTTTCTGGGCTCTCACAAACCCAGCCTGCGCTCACCGCTGTTATTCCACCCTCCCCCTGACCCCCCGTGCAGAGCTGGGGGCTCCAAACCAGGGATAGGAGTGGGAAAGGAGTGGATAACCCAGGGCATCACCACGGCACCCGCCAGCAGCCAGGGGGACATTGCCTGGCCTTGTCCCATCCCAAAACCCCCCTGCAAGGGCTGGAATTACTGCTGGAACCCCCTCTGCCTTGGCATCTGCAGGGCTGGAGAGGGCAGAAGCCCTCCAGGCTGATGGCTGCTGATTTCTTAGCAAATGATTTCTCATATCCCCTTTATTATCAAATTCTTACACTCCCTTTGCTATCAAATTTTTTCTTATCCTCCCCTTGTTAGCACATCATCTCTCATCGAAGATCCCCCGTGGGCTGGGCACTCCCATCCTCGCACACTCAATTTTGGCCCGTGGAGTGAGCAAACGCCTCTTGTTTTGCCCCTGCCTGTGAAATTCCTCCTTTTTTTTCCAGCGGGCCGAGCCCAGGGAGCTCAGTGGCACCACCCCGGTGGTGCAGTCTGACCCGGGATGCAATTCCCTGCTCCCCCTGAAGAATGTGCCAGCCCTCTGTGGGTTGGGCTGGGACCGAGCGTGGCTGGAACGTTGTCTGTGTTGGTTTAGTTTTCTAATAACATATTTCACCCGAGCCGAGCAGCCAGACTGGAGCCAGAACCCCGAGCAGCAGCTGGCATGAAAAACTCCACTGTGTCTCTGACACTGGGGTCTTTTATAAGCCAGGGGATGATGGTTTCAGCAGCAGGGCAATTGCAACCAGGGATTAAATATCCCAATTAGTGCAATTCACAGTTATTGACAACGCTGTTTTCTTGCCAACATTCCCCAGGGACAAGAAACTGCTCTGTGCGGACTCGAAGGAAGAGGCAGGAGATGCTGCGGGGTTTGTTGTCTGGATTTCCAGAGGTGCTGTGAGGTAAAAGAGACTTCACAGCCCGAATCCCCCAGCCCAGAGGGGTGTCTGTGGGGAGCAGCCTTTGTGCAAGTGGTATTTTTGGGAGTTTTTTCCTTCTGCATTCCCACCTGCCTTGTGGAAACGAGAGAAGGAAAGCTCTGAAAGGGAGTTGTCAAGGTCACAAAAAGCCCAAGGGAAAGCACAATACTATTAAAGCGGTTCCTCCAGCTCAGGCTGTACATCCAAGGGCATTTCTGGGCTCCAGCCCCTGCCAAACCTGTGCCCCCACAGGATCACTGAGGTTGGAAAAGCCTTCTAAGGTCACCAAGTCGAGCCATGAACCACCTGGGCACCGCCATGTCCACCCCTAAACCATTAAAACACCCCTAAAACATTAAAATGCTCTTTGCTCAAGCTCATTCCACCAGATTGTTCTAGATTTGCCCAGACAAAAAAAAAAAAAAAAAAGACAACACAAAAAGGGGGGAAATTTTCTTCCCATTCCCTTCCCTCTCCCCTGGATCGCTCACAAACAAGGGCAGGATCCTCCAAGATCACCCCGCTGATGCCATGCAGGGTGACTCCGAAAGTTCAACAGTTACTAAATGATCATTTAATCCCACTTCTATCTTTATTTTTTTTAATCTTCTTTACCTCCAGTTTCTTGCCAGAGAGGGCAACAGAGCAGCTGTGGGAAGATGTCGGATTTAAAGAGTTAAAATACAACAGTAAAAAAAAAAACCCAATATAACTGTGTTTTAACTAACCCTGTGTTTCTGATCCAGTTGTTTATGAGTGTCTGTTCCAGCCCATTTCGCTGACAAAAGCCAAGGGAAATGAGGGTTTGATGTCTGGGAAGCAATGGGAAGCCCACAGGCCTCCCCCGGGAGGGGAAGCGGTGGAATAAACACCCTGATTGCACGGCAGGGGTTGGGGGAGAAATCAGGGAATCACAGGTTGTTTTCAGGCAGGGGAAGAAAGCGGGAACACATTTGGGATGAGTCAAGGAGTGAGGACGTGGAGATACTTAGAATCATGGAATATCCTGAGTTGGAGCCACAAGGATCACCCAGGGCAACTCCTGGCCCTGCCCAGGACACCCCAACAATCCCATCCTGTCCCTGAGAGCATTGTCCAAACGCTCCTGGAGCTCTGGCAGCCTTTTCCCGATAGCCACAGACCTCCCCAGCAGAGATTCTGGGAGTGTAGGGTGAGTCCTCTGGTGATGGGAGCCCCATTTAGCGCCTGAACTGAGCAGGAGCAGCTCCCTTTGGCTCCCAGCGCTCATGGAACGACTCCCCTGGCGCTTTCCCCCCTGCAGGGACAGACCATCCAAGCACCCGTTCCGTGACGTTGCTGAGGCTGCATTTCCCTGGACTCTGCATGATCCTGCTCCCAGCTGCTGCAGACTCAGCCCCCGGCCATTCCCAATCCAGGAATCTGCACAGCCACTTCCAACCCGCTCCTGGGCTCGTGCCTCTTCTCCTGCTCGGGCTCCTTCAAAACGCGCGGAGCAGCAGTGGAAGGGGAACGCCGTGGGAGGAGAGGAAACGAGGGCCTTTGATTCTCTCTTCTCATCTGGAAGGCATCGAGAGCCAAATGTTTTTCGGATAAACAAGCCGTCAGAGGTAGGGAGCCAGTGGATCCACACGGGTTGGGTGGGGTGCTCTCGCCGCTCGAGCCAGCGTGGCACCGATGGAAGGCAGGGATGGGATGATTCCCAAGAGTTCCCCTGCCTGCTGATGTAACTCCCATCTGTCACGTGCCCCCGGCGGGGCTTGATCCCTGCACGTGCCAGGGATGAGAGCAGGCAGCCCTGCTGTCAATCCCAGGATAATTCATGTTGGGAGAGACCTCTGGAGGTGCTCAGTCCAGCCTGCTGTTCCCAGTGGGGTCAGCAGGTTCCTTGGGGTTGGAAAACCTCCATGGATGGGGACTGCACAACCTCTCTGGTCAAGCTGATCCGACAACTGGGGAAAAAGCGACTTTTAATCCGTTTTCAACCCCTCTCCTGTCAGTGTGTCCATCATCCCTTGTCCTCCTGCCATGGCCCACCGTGGAGAGCCTGGCCTGGTGTCCTTCCCGACCTCTCACAGCTTGGTATTAATTCCCCCCAAATTTTCTTCTCCAGGCTTATCTTCACCCGGGTGAGGTTTGAAACCACTGCCAGGGGGGAGACACTGAATCCACCCAGGCATTTCCCACTTCCAGAGGTTCCTCCAGCACTGCCTGGGCTGCCCATGGCTCTGCTGGGGCCTCTTTTCCCAAAGGAAACGGAGCAGGGAGCTGCTGCTGGGACACTCTGACGAGGGGAAAGTTCCTCTGGAATTAAAGGCAAGGCCATTTTATCCTTGCACGTTCCTCATTTTCATCTCAGCCATCTCTAGTGACTCCCAGTGCTCAGGACAACCGGGCCGGGACATCCTCCCTGGTGGCTGATTCCAGCCAGCTGGAACATTGCTGTGCCTCCTTGCCGGAGGAGATCTTTGGGAGCCTGCAGCTCCTGAGGCCCAGTTTCGTTTGTCTCAGGTTGTAGGATTTATTTGGGTGACTCCAGCCCCGCTGTCTGAGCCCGGCTGAAAATAGTAACGGAGTCTGATCTTATCTGCAGCCCCTGGAGCCCTCAATTATCTCCTCCCGGGACTATCTGCTACTCCTAAGAAATTGGATCTTGCTTCTTGTTTTCTTACCCCTCTCCCTGTCCTCAGAAACCTTCCAGCTCTGGCTTTGGCTTCGGTGGAGCTTTTCAGGAGCCAGATCGGACTTTTGCAAAGAGTAAGATAAATCAGGCCCTTCCCTAAATCCAGCCACGGATCCCAAAGCCTTTTGAGAGCTTGGCTTTCCCAGTGGTAACGTTGTTATCCCGGCACTGAGGGAGAAACTGAGGCATGGAGTGGTTATTATTTCATTTTAAGGGCTGTTCCCGCTCGATCCTGTGGGAATAATGGATGCACAGCACATTAAGGGCTCGGGGCTCACGGTTTGGGAGGTCTCCCCACGGCTGTGGACCAACCTGTGGGAGCCACAGTCCCTGGAAGTGTCCAAAAAACCACGTGGATGCGACAGGGTTTAGTGGTGAGCTGGGTTAAGGGTTGGACTCGGGATCTTGGAGGGCTTTTCCAGCCTTTCCAGTGATTCCATGGTTGTAGGAAGGAGCTGAGGGAGACACCACGCCGGAGGACTCTGCTAGGAGGCAAGTCAGAGAAAAGCCCACTGACCACCATCCAGCCAGGAATCCCTATGGAATCAGGGGTTGGGAATGCTAAGGAAAGCCAGAACAGGTGTTAACTTTTCCAAGTTTTTGGGCTCAGCACCTCAGATTTGGGAAAACCCCCAAATTATGACGGCTGATGATTCTCCTGCTGTTCTTTGCAGCCAAACTCAGCAAGATTTGCTTTGGGGAGGGACTTGCAGAGAAGCCGCTTGGAGGGACTGTGAGAGACGAGCTGAGAAGAGCCCAAAATTAACCTGAGTCTGGGTCAGTTCTGACCTCCTTGAGCCCCAAATCCAGGCCTGGAGCTCAGGGCTGGCTTTTCGGTCCGTAGGACACTGTTGGATTGGGACCAAGGCATGGAGAGAAAGGACAAACCTGTCAGACGAGACGAAATCAGCAAGATCAGCCCCAAAAGTGCCGTTTTTAGCACCTCAGTAGCCGGGATTTTGGCAACCAACCCCACCCCTGGCCTGAGTCCTTCCCTCAAGTAAATCTAGAAAGCAAATGTTTGGAATTCTCGTGGCCAGAAGCTGCTCTGGAGAAACGTTTTCGGAGCCGTTTGGCACCACCCCAAACCCATTGATCACCACCAACCATCACCACCTTTTTCTTTAATTAAAATCCAGGGAGTTTTTCCTTTTCCAGGCCCCTCCGGCGCTCCTGGATCCTGTGCTTTGTGGGGAGCTGCTTTGAGATCCCAGTCTCTCATTCCCTGGATTTTGGGCCACCAGCAGGTGGGACAGAATTCTTTAACGCTCCCTAAATTCCGGCATTTCAGGTGCACCTTTTCATTAAAGGAAAAGAAAGGAATCTTTTCATTCAGGGAAAAAATATCACCTGAGAAACTCCTGGAGTCCATTTGAATGTGAATTGAATTCATATTTTAATAGAAATGAATAAATTTTATTTTTTGATCTATTTTCATATAAATGACCAGGTTTCCTTTCTCCATGTTCTTTCATCAACCCCCGAGCTCAAGCGGGAGTCAGACAGATTTTTTTGGAATTCTGAATTCTTTGGAGATTTCAGGGCAAGGTTTCCCTTCAATTGTGTTTTCAGCTGATGAAAATTCTTGATTAAAGGGATGGGGGGTTTGGGGTTGTTTGGTTATCAACCAATGTCTTGGCTCCGTCCTTGATAATTCCTCCATAATTCCATTTTTGAACTGGAAAACTCTTTTCCTTTTCTCCCCAGTCACTCTGTGTTTTAAAACTGCAGATATTTGTTAAGAGAACAAAGCCAGATTTGAGTCCCAAACAGCTGGTTTTGGACACTTTTGATGCCTCCATGTGCTATAAAAGGCAAGGAGTGACACCTAGTGACCGAATTTTATAATTCTATTCTGGAGTTGTGTTATGGAAAACGAGGCTTTTATACTTTCTTTATTTTATTCAATTTCTTTTACTTATTAATTTTATTTATTTTATTCTACTTATCCTATTTTATTTTATTCTACATATTGTATTTTATTCAATTTATTCTATTTTCTCCTACTTATCCTATTTATTTTATCCATTCCATTTATTCACTTGATTTTATTTTATTCACTCCATTTATCCCACTGATTTTATTCATTCAATTTATCCCATTGATTTGATTTTATTCATTCAATTCATCCCATTGCTTTTGTTTATTCCATCAATTTGGAATATCTGGTGCTGTGACCTCGCCCTTGCTTTGCTTCTCTTGCTCTGCAGGGGCTCGTTTTGGGGTTAAACCCCCCAAAATTGGTGCAAAACCAGCTTGAGGGCTGATTTTCCCAGACTTACAGGCTGATAATTAACCGTAATTTATAATCTGTGAGGCTCTGGATGTCACAAAACCATTACAACGAGGTTTAATAATAGATTTAAATCTCGGGGGTTGGTTGACCTGGGCAGCCTGTTCTGAATTATCTCCCTCGATTTCCTTGGAAGAGTTTGGAGCAAAGTTCTGAGCAATTCCTGCGTGCCAGGGACAATCATTTCGGGGAATTAATAATTTCATGGGGACCACACACATTTGGAAGAGGACAAACCGCCTACACTGGTGCTGTTCAAAGTGCTTGAAACGATTTGTTCCAGTCCAAATGTTTTCAGTTCTCTGCCAGAACCTTCCTCAAGACACAAACCAGAACCAAACCCCCCGTGTTTATTAATGTTTAATTTTTTTTAGATTTTTTTTTTAACCACACCAGAGTTACGTTTTTAAGTCTAAAAACCCCGTTTTTCTGGTAAAAACGCAGAATTAGCATGGGCAGGTTCAATGTTTCGTGGCCTGTGTGAGTCACTTTTGTGTGTTTTCTCCCACACCCCAACCGCCTCTCCAGCAAAAAAGGGTTAAATATTCCAATATACCAATTTTTTAAGCTGGGTTTGTTGGTATTTTTTAATCTTGGCCTGGCTATAGGAATTCTTGGGAGCCTGAGAGGGTTTGAAATGATGAATTTCGTTTATTTAGCAGGGCAATGGATGTTTTCGAGCTGCTTGTTTGAACACAATTTACTCACGTTGCATCCAACTTAATCACCGGGAATTAAACCCGACTTTCCAGGAAAGGTTGATGATTTTTCCTTTCCATACTGAAATAATATTTTAAAAGGCCAAGTTCTGGAGGGAAAAAAGCTTGAAAAGGAACAGAAACATTGTTTAAATAAATAAAAAGCCCAACCTATCACCGACCTATTTCCACTAAGAACAGCTATAAAAAAAACCCCAGGTGAATCTGTTCCTGGATAATTTTATTTTCCCACCAAACCTTCCCACTCTTCCAGAGCTGCTTTAAGAAGCAAAAAAACTCACTTATTTCTCAGCAGCATTGAAATGAAACCCTCTGAAATCAACTTTGACTCCCAAGCGATCAAATCACGGTTTTCAAGTACAAAAACATCCCATCCGCGACACAAGAGGTGATGTCAGGAAATATGGAGCCAAATCCTGAGAAAGAACTTTAATTCTAGTGTGAAATATTCAATTTATTCTTGTTCCAAAAGTGCGTCACGTTTTGCTTGAGGCAAAATGGGCCCAAGGAGGAATTTTGGACGGAAAGTTTGAAAGTTTTAAACCTTTAGAGACTCAGTCCTGGAACACGGAGGTGTTTCTGGGTGGCTCAAAATAACCTTAAGGGGTCTGTCACACACAAACCCTTTCAGCTAAAATAGAAATATGTTCTAGTTAATGGGGTTTTTCTTGTTATTTTCCACACAGGTGGGGTCATAAAACCACCACAGAATCATTCAGGGAGGAAAAGACCTCTCAGGTCATCGAGTGTTTCAGAGTAATCACCACAATTTCGGGGTCTTTGTCCATATTATTGTTTTCCAGGCTCAAAGCTCAGCTGGAGATCCAACATTTTTCCATTTCCTAGCGATGAAAAATCCCTTTTTTCTTTCTTTTTCTGGAGAGTCAAAGCAGCAATGTAAACAGTTTCCATGGACCCAGTTGTGGATGGAAGTGGATAAACAGTACATTCTGAAGAGCTGGGAAAACGGGAATCTGCAGTTCTGCCCCAGCACTCGGAATGATGGCTTGGACACTACAAAATTCCATGGATGTCACGGTACCTCCTGAAGTGTAAAATGCCATTTAAGGAGCTTATTTTTTCCTGTACAGAATACATTTCCAATAATTATAAATAAATACTCACATTACAGGCATTTAATCACAGATATACACACACAACACTATGGCAAACAGACACTTCTTTAAAAATAAAAAATAAAAGTTAAAACCCAGTTAAATTTCCTCTAATCTTGTTAAATTCCTGGTTTGGAGTAGGATATCTTGGGAAAAGCACATTGCCTGGCAGTACCTAAGCATGCATTAGGATGGTCACATGCTAAAACAACTCAGTTTTTCCTTAATTTCACTTTGTTTCTGGTGGAAGATTCGCTCAGATTTTCAAAAGAGAGCATAATCATCTGCAAACACTTTTCTTCATCCTCAATAATTTAATCAAAATGGGAATAACAACCAAAAAAAAATAACCAACACTTGATTCCTTTGGTATGAATTGCTAATTTTGTTATGAAGCAAAAACACAGATGTTGGCACCTTTTTTGTTTGTTTGGGGGGGTTTTTTGTGTGTTTTGTGGTGGGAACAGACCTGGGGACGGTGTGAAAGTGCAGAGTGCAACAAACAGTAAAACTGGTCCTTAAGGATGCCCCTCAGCAAAAGGACACTTCAAGGGGAAAGAGATCTAACATTTTGACACAGAAAAGCAAAAACTCTGCCTGCACTGAAAGAGCTGCAGCTGATGGGCCTTACTGGGAGTTTGGCAGCTCTGGAAAAAAGTACTTGTGGGTGTTACATATTTTATATTTATATATGTGTTACAGTGTTTGAATTTCAGGCTCACCTAAAGGTCTGGAGATGAATAACGAACAAGGTGGAATTGTTTGTCTGCCAGCACTGACTGTCAAAACCTGCATCTGATGCTCTTCAGCGTAGCCAGGACTCAGGGACACGATCACATTTATGTGTCACTTGAGCAATTAATTCAGACCTCCTGCAAAATTAGTTTGAGTCCCTTTACAAGGTGCTGGTTGGAGGGGAGGAGGGAATTCACCCAGTCCAGCTTTGGGCGTCTAAACGTGACTCTTTACCCTGGAGTTTGAACTTCCACCGCTCATGCAGACGAGAACTAATCCAGAGCAAGATAAATCTGAACTCTGCAATGTCTGACAGCAGTCAGGGAGATATCCACTGCTGGAAGGGAAGTGTTTCCTCACACACAGTGTTTGGAGGGTAAGCCGAGACCCAACACCTGAAGGCTTTGCCCCCCAAAGGAAGGGAATATTTTCTCTACCTGCCCAATACCAAACTCACCCAGCTTTCTAAATGCTCTGGAGCCGCCAGGTTTAAAACTGAGGATAGTTTATGTACATGGTGTCTTTAAAACAGCAAAGAGCTCAGAGACAAGTTACACAGAAGGTCTAATAACTCCGTTCCTTGCCAAGAACGCTCTCCCTCCCCCAGCTCAGGTACCCCAGGGCAAACTGGTCCCTTTTCCTGGTCCTGACAATACCCAGCCCTGTTCCCTCTGGCACAACAGCAGCTGATTTGCAGCTCCTTTACTCTTCCCAAACTGACACTTCTTCCTTGTCAGGAAACAGCAGCAGGCTCTGTTTTCACAACCTTATCAACAGCACAAAGGCCTTTAGCAGATAAATCTTGGGAAAACCTCCCAGCAGCTTTTTTCTCCCGATTGTTTTCTGTACTATCCACGTTTTGCAACCTATTATCTGCCTCCAATCCTGTCACAGGAGCCTTTCTGTCACCTGTTTCTGCGTTTTCTTTTAAGCATCTCTACCTCGTGCCACGTCAGCAGCTCTCGGGGAGTTTCAGGGTTTCATTGACATAAGGAGTCGTGCAAAATCTTTTTTTGTTTTGTTGCGGTTTTAGAGTAATTTTTAACCCCTGGTTACTGGGATTCTCCCCAGGTAACAGTAACCAAGCTGCGAGTCCAACAAACACCCTTCCCTCGGGCTCTCACGGGATGCCATCCTTCCTCTGGCAGCACTGGGAGGGGGGCACCCCCCAGTCGTACATGTAGGAAAGCCTGAGCTTAACCTCCTCCTTACAGAGCTTGCCTTCCTTAGCCAGGGTCTGGTGCTTCTCCAGCATGTCCTCGATGCTCTGCTTGTGAGTCACTATGTACTTATTGTTGCAGCCCCGCGACTTGTACTCGGTGTCGAAGCGGGGGTCGTGCACCCTCTTCACGTCGATGGGCGCCAGCCAGACCCCCAGGGACACGTCCTCGCTCTGCCACATGTTCAGGTAGTCCCTGCTGAGCCGCAGGTACCGCACCAGGTCGGCGGAGATGACATACCCCCCGCCCAGCGCGTAGGGCAGGTAATAGTCACACAGCACCCAGGCGCTCTCCTTCCACTTCCCCCCCGACTTCACCCGGCCCCGGCCCGAGAAGAAGCCCCAGTAGAGCCGCCGCGGCTCCTTGGCTTTGAGCTCCTCCACCAGCACATCCAGGCGCACGAAGGTGTCGTCGTCGGCCTTGAGGGCGAACTGGAAGTCCAGGTGCAGGTCGAGCCACACGTAGGTGGCCAGCACCTTGGCGGTGAGGTTCTCGTAGGAGTCGCGCAGCTCCGGCAGCAGCAGCAGGTCGCCGTGCCGGCTCTGCTCCAGCTCCAGGCTCCGCAGCTCCTCCTGCCCCAGCCCGGCCGTGCCCACCACGAAGCGGCTCCACACGCGGCCGCGCTGGGAGCGCCCCGCCGCCGCCATCCAGGTGCTGCGGATGATGCTGCGCCGCTCGCTGTACTTGGGCCCGCTCATCACCACCACGGCCACCAGGGCGCTGCCCTCGGCGCGGGGGGCGGCGGCGCCGCGGCCCGGCTGGCTGTGGGGCAGGGCGGCGGGGGGCGCGGGCAGCGGGCGCAGCCCCTCGGAGGTGCACTTGGCGAGGTAGAGCAGCACGGCGGCGCAGAGGGACAGCCCGCCCAGCCCCAGCGCCGTGCGGTGCCGGCCCAGCCGCCGCAGCGCCTTCATGGCCGCCGGGGCCCCCCTCACGGAGCGCGGCCACGCCCACGCGGTTTAGGCGGGAACGGGCGTGGGAGTGAGGGGCGGGGTTGCCCCTACGGCCACCGCGAGGGGACAAGATTCCTTAGGTGGGGAGGGGGGGGATGCTGCCCCTGCGTGCGCTTCGGCGAAACGATTCCCAGGGCACCCGGCGCGCTGTGACCGCGCAGTGACAAAGCACGCCTGGCTTCTAAAGCTCACCAATCAAAGAATAAGAGAGGTTTCTTCTGAGAGCCGGTTTTTAGGCGGCGCTGCCCCCTCTGAGGGGGGAGGTGGCTCCTGCCCTCACCCAGGATGGCGGCTGCCCTCGCCCAAGATGGCCGCCGCGGCCTCGCGCTGCGCCGTGACGCGGTTCCGCCATCTTCCTCCCTCCTCCTCCTCCTCCCTCACAGCGCCCGGGGGGCCGTGAGGGGCTGCGAGGGGCTGAGGGGCGGCCGGGCCCGCCCGGAGCCTCCCCGCGCCTCTCACGGCGCTCGGGGCCGCGTCCTCCTCCCTCCCTTCCTCCCGAGAGTTCCCCCGGTGAGTGCGGGCGGCCCGTCGGGCGTGTGGGGTGGTTGTGTGTGTGTGTGTGTGGGTTGGGGTGCTTTCGGTCTCACTCCCCCCCGCTCGCGCTGTTGGAATTGGGGCGTTTTCCCTGGATGATCCCGCATCTCGCAGGATTACTCTGTGATTTATTTTTTTTTTTTACGGTTCTCTGGCAGGTCCGCCGCGGGGTTGCGCTTCCTGCCGCTGCTTCCTGCGTGTTTCCAGCTCCGCTTTCTCCTGGTGTCAAACCGCGTTTCCCTCCCTCGTCCCTCTCCGAAAAGACCTTTATTCCTTTTCCAGACAGCTGTCGTGTTGGAATCTTCGGGATATCGCTGTGCTGCCGTAGCTGTTTCTGCGCCTGGCAGGGTGTTCCCTTCCAAAGTCCTCTGCAGGCTGAAAACCAGCACCTTAATTCCGTGTATTTATTTTTTAACGGCCTTTTTTTTTTTTTTTTTTACTCTCTCCCACCAAATACTTGTGTATTTCTGTGTAGGTTCTCCTTAATTTGTACTTCTGTCTAGTTTTTACTGCGCATAGTATACATATAATACATATTATAGTATATATATTGATATAGTATAGTATACTATATATGTTGTAATGTAGTATATTTATGCCTCTGTGCAATTTTTATACTTATACATTTATATTCTATGCAGTTTTTTATACTTATATATTTGTACCTGTGTGTAGTTCTTTTATACTTGTGTTTTGTATACTTGTACATTTATACCTGGGTGTAGGTTCTCTTGAAATTTGGGTGCTCTTTATTTATTATAATTTATGTCCTCACACTACAGAGCCTAATTTTTCTCCTTTTTTTTTTGTTTTGTTTTTTAGATCGTTTAACACGCAGTAATTTCATCAGCCAGTATTTTGAATTAAGAAAAGGAACCAGAATGATGTCGAGACAAGCCTTCCTGTGCGGTTTGGGCTCTCTGTATTTATCCCTCCTGTTCATCTTCCTCCTCATGGATGTTTATGCCAGGCCTGCAAATAACTCCGTGCTCAAGGAGAAGGCAGCTGAGGGGAAAGATGAGAATGAGATCCTGCCCCCAGATCACCTGAACGGGGTCAAAATGGAGATGGACGGACACCTGAACAAAGAATTCCATCAGGAGGTTTTCCTTGGAAAAGAGATGGAAGAATTCGAGGAAGATTCAGAGCCCAGAAAAAACAGGAAGAAGCTGATGGTCATTTTTTCCAAGTAAGTTGGGCAGTGCCAAGAGCAGACGGAGAGGAAAAATGGGAGTTGTTTCCTGTAATATTTAAAAACGACAATGACGAAGGGGAAATCCTCGTCCTTTAAGGGCCGTGTTTGCATTTTTGAAGGTGTTCAAAAACCTCTACAAACCCTTCTCAGGAAGGTTGAGAATCACGGTCAGTTGTTGTTGTCTAGAAAGGTTTATGCCAAAATGCACGTTTTCCATGTGGGGAAAAAAAAAGCCTTCCAAGGTATGAAAATTAAGATTGCTTTTTCCTGGCTCAAGGAATACTCAACCACACTTGTATTTTAGATCAGGCAATTGGGAAGGAAGGGTTTCCTTAGGGGAGGATGCCTGTGAATTAGGACAGAACTGGGGCAAAATCCCAGCGCCTCCATTGCTCTGTTCAAATTTTGATTTCCTTGGCAGTTTAATTTGCTTATTTAGTTTTTGGTTTAATATTCCACGTGGATCCTGCTTTTGTTCCTGTTGTGATTTGTGCAAACAACAGCAGAGGAAAAACCCTGGGATGGCACTGAAGGGACAGAGAAACAATGAGATTGTGGGAGACAAACTCACTGTTGATTTCTGCTCATAAAACTCCCAGCAGGTGCTTCAGTGGCTAAAATGTGAGTGTTTCCAATAAAATACGCAAAGGTCTAAAATAATTATGCCCAGCTGCACAAAGCAGGAATTCAGCAATCCCCGAGACAGCTTAATGAAATGAAGTGTTAACGAAGTTCTTCAGAATTTAGAAAAGGAGAATAAAACCTGAGAATGAAAAGTTCATCCATTCCTTTGCTTGGTATAAAAATATGTAAGACATTAGGGCGTTTTTCCTTCATAAAGCCCTTTTAATGCTGGATGAGGTCTGGGTCGGGTTGGTTTGGAGGTCAGTCATTGTGCTGGAAATCAAACCCAGGGTGCACTTTCAGACACCAGGTGGCACAATTGGCTTTATTTGCATTTTTGAATGAAGGATTAATTTTATTAGAGCAGCTCAAATTACACTGTTGGCCTTAATGCTGCTGATTCCACCGGGATGCCCGTGGAGACAAACTGATATGTATAAATATATCAAGATTTCTTTACTGTTTTACATGCATTGGGAACACTGTTTGTAATTTGGGAAGGACAATTTACTGACTGTTATGAAAGAGGTTTCTTAGGGAGCTTAAAGTAATTGGATTCAAGATCCATTTTATTCAGATCCTTAAAATTTCATTCCTTCAGATTAAAAACAGTTGGGAAGCTTTGTGGGGGACTTTGATTGCTTTCTAGATCTTCTCCTAAAGGCTAAAAGAGAAATCCTGGGAACCTGTGTGAAAATCCAAAGTCCTGGACTTCCAGATGTGCTGGAACTGCTGTCTTGGAAGGCACAAAGACAAGACACCAGTGTGGTTTTAATCAGTGAAAGCTGGGATTCCTCAGTGTATAAAATAGGATAAAATAGTCCATTCAAAGCATAAATTGTTATCTATCAAGATTCCTGAAAATAAAGTTGGAACGCGAAAGGATTGCTGATTTTTCCAGGCAAGTTCCATGGGGCTGAAACACTTGGCAGTTGTGTGTTTGGCTTTCTGCTGTGGCTCCCTGAAGTCACTCTTTGGATGAAAGAGAAACCAGCTCTGAAATGATTTGTGGGCTCGAGAGAATCGGCGTTTTTGGGGGGCTCTGGGTGAGACCTGAAACCAGGAACCTGAAACTGGGTTATTGGCGATGGACCTTGGAAGTTTGGCCACAAAAATCTGATTTTTTTTCATGGCTTGTGGTTGAGAAACTGGGCTGAGAGTGGTTTATTTTGATTTTATCCATATATAACATAACCCTTACTATAGGAAAAATTCAGTTATCCTACAAAGGACCCGCTTGTTTCTTACTCAGAGGTGCCACCTTTGCGCTTTCATGACCTAAATGAGCAATAAATGGGATGTTTGTTCCCTTCCTCTCTAGTTATGGGGTGATTTAGGTGGAAAGTACAGCTTGGAAGTAGAAAGTTTGATAGCTTTGATCTAAGGAAACAAAATGTTAAACGTTGAGGGGAAAATGCTCTGTTTTAGTCTCATTTTTATTGTACCTGTTCCACGTCAAACCTGGTGGGTGCAAAGAGCTGCCATCACCATCTTAACTGCTCTTGGCATTGACACTGATGTTTAAATATAGCCCTGATACGGTATTTAAACCCCTCTAATAATAGATTTATTGTGTTTTATGAGATCAGGTGCTGGGGTGGTTATTTGGCTCGAGCTTTTAACATTTAGCTGACATTTTAAAGGCAAATCACGTATTTAATAACTGGAGTTTCAATGATAACACTTCATTGATACAAAGATAACAAAGCAAGAGTCAGGCTGGGGGTTTTTATTATGTTTGGGGTTTGGTTTTTATAATTGAACAGAAGTGGTTTTGGTGTGCCTTAAATAGATTCCTGCCTCTTAAGTGGCTTTTCAGTTGTATCTGTTTTGAATAAATATTTAAAGGTGTGCTCAAAAAAACCCCTTCAGAGTGGCGAATTAGTGGGTTTGTATTAGTTCTTCAGCTGTGATTTTTGTATTCTCCTGAGTGAAATCAGCATTATTGGAATTGGAAAATGGCATTGGTGGTACTTTAAGGAAAACAGGATTTTCAGGTTGGGTGTTTCCTGAGGATTTTAGTCAGAAAAAGTTCATCTTTGGACAAAGCAGAACTTGAACATGAGTTACCTTGCAGGGAAGTGAAGGGTGGCTGAGTGTGTTCTACTGAGCAGTAACTAAATGTTGCAGTTCCTTTAATTAAGCAATAAATTGCTCTCTTCCACTTGTTACTCTGGACTTCCAAGAATCTGCAGCTTCTCCGAGAGGGTTGTATATTGTTCTCAGCCTGTTTGTTATTGCTGAATAAAGGAATTAATTTTGAATCTGAAAATAGACTGCACCTTTCCCTCCTCGACCCCTGAGTCTTAATCTGGTTTGCCCTTCACCCAGGGTGGATATAAATAATGATAAAAAGATTGGAGCCAAGGAGATGCAGCGCTGGATCATGGAGAAGACAGACGAACATTTCCAGGAGGCTGTGGAGGAGAACAAGATGCACTTCAGAGCCGTGGACCCCGATGGTGATGGTAAGAGGAGCGATTCCTGCATCTCCTGGTGACCACAGCTGCTCAGAGGGGCTGCCATGACAACCCAACTGGTTGTTTCCACAAAGCCCAAACCAATAAAAATGAATCAGGTGATAAGTTTTTATATTGCCATTCGTAAACCTCAGTCTGCTGCTTGGGCTGGACCAAAAGGTTTGGAATGGGTTGGGTTTTTTTTTTTTAGTCATGAGACCAAAAGTTCAGCGTTTAACCCTGTTGTGTCCTGCCTGAGATCTGTCGCTTCCTTACAGGCCACGTGTCCTGGGATGAATATAAAGTTAAATTCCTGGCAAGTAAAGGCTTTAACGAAAAAGAAATTGCTGAGAAGATCAAGAACAACGAGGAGCTGAAAATAGATGAAGAAAGTAAGTGCAGACTGGGGGGGTGTTGGTTTTTCTGTTGTGTTCCTAAAACCTGAATGTCAGACCTGTTCATGATACAAGATGAATGTTTTGGTTGTTCTGCTGGTACCCAAATACAGCTGTGGGACTCGTGAGACAGAAATCCCTCATTCTTTCCAACTGAAATCTGCCAGAAAAATGGGCACGTTTTAGCAGGAACCTCCCTGCTCCCCCAACTCAAGAATTCAAACCTCCTCAGTTTAAATTTACTGTCAAGTAAAACGCAAAGCCTTTGCCTTTCCCTGCAGGAATTAGTCATTTAAAAGCGGGTGCTGTTACACTTTCCACTGAGCGAAAAGCAACTGAGATGCAAATGGAGCTCTTGAGTTTTCTGGCGAGGGAAAGCACCTGTGCAGCGTGGCTGGCTGCAGCTTACAGGAATGCTCCTCAGATAACACATCTGCTGAGTCAGGCAAGTGGCTGCACCAGCACTTCTCTACCTGGGGAGCGAGCCTTATTTGGGAAAATCAAATTGCCTGTCTGCAGCTCTCTGGGCTGAGAGGCAGAGCCGAGTCTTGGACTCTTAATACAGCGTAAAAGTGCTTTTTTGGGGGGGTCTGTTTAATAAAAAACACCTGGATGTTTGGAGCTTAAGGCCTGTTTTGAGCCTTGAGCAGGAGCACAGGCCAAAATTAGGGGCACCCTTTGAATTCATTTTTGCAGATAACACCGATTTTAGCTGGTGATTGACAGTTTAATTTCGTGTAAGACCAAGGCAGAGGGAGTTGAATTAGGACTTCTCACTTTTGGGGTTGACTGCCTTGGAAAACCAGGAGTGATTTGATTTCCTGAGTTGACCTGTGTCCTTGATATAACTAAAACTTGCCAGCTGCAAACTTGCCCAAGATTATTAATATCTTCATATTAAGACTGAAGGACTTCCCTTCACAGAAACATTCACTGCAAACTTCACTCTAAATTCCAACTATCAGCCCAAAAATGTAGATGTGACCATTGGGGTTGTTCTTCCCCTTGTAACTCAGCAAGCGAAAGCCTTCAGGAGTTATTTAAGCCAGTTTGTGAAATTAAATTTAAAAAAATCATTATCTGAAGCCTTTCAGAAGGTTTTAAAGCTTCCTGCAAGCAAATACTTCAGACTTGTGTTTTAGCGTGTGTTTGCAGGTAGCAGGGAGTGCTACAAGGCAGCGTTTTTTCCAGTGTGTCATTTAGAAAATGCCTGCATGAGAAAAAAAATACTCTGTGCAGGTATTTCTTTCCTGTGGGTCTGTTCGGGCCCCGGTAGGTGCACCCAAATCCACGCCGTGTGGGTTTGATTTCAAATCAGATGTGTGGTTTTAGCAGAAAGTCGGGGGTAAATTGTGATTCTCAGTTGAGTTAGGGAAAAAAAATTCACTTTGGTGGTTGTGTGCATGGTGTAAGTTGAAAAGAGGGGGATTGTGAAATGGAATGAAGAGAGAAATAAAAGGATTTTGGTGCTGATTTAACTGTTGCTTCGCAGGAACTTTGACTTGCATCTGCTCTGCGCAGCAAAAGTATTTCCTTGTCATTAAATTACTGTGATAACTGAAACACGTGGAGGGGTTTGGCTCGTGGAGCAGTGACTGAGTGTCAGGGCAAGGCGTGTTTTAAGAGCTTTTAAATAGGTTGAATGTGACACCAACTTAAATCTGGTGAAATTTGCAGCCCAGGAAGTTTTAGACAACCTGAAGGATCGGTGGTACCAGGCTGACAACCCCCCTCCTGACCTGCTGTTGAATGAGGAAGAATTCCTGTCCTTCCTGCATCCAGAGCACAGCAGGGGGATGCTGAAGTTCATGGTGAAAGAAATCATCCGAGATCTGGGTATGGAATTTTCCAGTGGCTTCTCAGGAGCTGTTTCCTCGCACAGGACCTTGTTGGGTGGTCATTGCACTGCCCTGGGCCGGGCTGGAGTTCTGGCACATCTTGTCTGCTCATCTGCTGGTGTGATGAGTAAAAAACAAACCCAAGCTCTTAACACAAATCCTGGCATCAATCTGGAGTTGTCTCAAGGCTGAGTTGAGCCTCTGGTTGTTAAAAACCGGAACATTAGGAAGATACTCTGAGTAGAAGCATTAAAGATACTCTGAGTACTTTATACCAAGCAAATCAGCTTCTGCTTCTTCACTCCTTCACACAAAGCTCTGCTGCCCCAGGGTCATGGTAGCAGTGGCAGAAAAGATTTGCTGACCATTAAATATTATGAAATACATTGATTAGGAAGGTTTCATGAGGAGGGTGTTAACCTCAGTACAGCAGTTGTGTCACAATCGTGACTTCCACTCATAAAAGTGGAAATAAATGGTGGAGTTTCCCAAGAAAATTGTATTTTGTGATTCGTGAGTGTTGGCACACGAGTGGAGTGAGCGCTGTGGGCTGCTCACACCAGGCAGCCTGTCCCAATGAGACTTCTCCTTTTTAACTGGCATTAAAGCAAATCCTTCTCACTTCTTTGGTGCTGCTTTTGCAGATCAGGATGGAGATAAGAAACTCACCCTCTCCGAGTTCATTTCCTTACCTGTTGGCACTGTGGAGAACCAGCAGGCTCAGGACATCGATGAGGAGTGGGTGAAGGACAGGAGGAAGGAGTTTGAGGAGGTCATCGACGCCAATCATGATGGGATTGTCACCATGGAAGAGCTGGAGGTGAGTTGCCTAATAATTTTAAACCAGATAATTTTAAACACAACACACTTGGGTATTTTTGGAGGGGGGGGTGACCTGAAAGCAGGCACGGATTTCCTCAGGTGAGCTGGGCAACGGGGCACTGACTCAGACTTTCAGTTGTCAAAGGAGTAACTGCCAAGCTAGAGATTCATTGAGAAAAAAACCCACCAAAAAAAAAAAAAAAAAGGCAAAAAAACCCCAGTGCCCAACAAACACTGGGGCCCCACAGCCCTGAAAAGAGCCGGGGTGTTTTTCTTAGTTAAAAACCCAAATGGTTTTCAAGCGTGGAACAAACACTGGGGGCCCCACAGCTTTGGAAACAGCAGGGAGCTCTTGTCTTTTAGGTCGGTTTTTTTAAACACCAAATTACTATTTTTCAAGTGTGGATTCTTATTTGGGGCTTTTTCTGTTTGTTTTTTTTACTGCAAGAACTACTCTGCTACTTTTTTCTCTCCCCAAGACTGTTCAAGTTTAAATGAATGTTGGACGAATGTTCAAGTCGTTTACCTTCTCAGTATGCAAATATTTTATTGATATTTTATGGGAGTGTGTTTATATGGACAATTTTATGACCTTTTTCCTGAGAATCTCCTTTTAAAAACAGCTGCTTTACCTGTGAAGTCTTTGTGCACTTACACATCTGTCACATATTCTGGGGAGAAACGACTCTTGAGTCTTCTAACTTTTAATTAAGTGCCCTACCCGTGACCTCTTAATTTATGTCACGTCAGGTGAAGGGGCAGATGCTGCTGTGTGGGAGAATGAGTGACAAGGCTGTTCTTCCTTGTTTCCAGGAATACATGGACCCCATGAACGAGTACAACGCCCTCAATGAGGCCAAGCAGATGATTGCAGTGGCAGATGAGAATCAAAACCACCACCTGGAGCTGGAGGAGATCCTGAAATACAGCGAGTACTTCACAGGCAGCAAACTCATGGACTACGCACGGAACGTCCACGAGGAATTCTGACTCTGCTCGCTTTTCCAGAGCTCTGAAGCACTTTCTGGCTTTCAAAAAAAGAGTGGGAGAAAGGAATAAATCCGAGCCCCAAACAGACAGAAAGTTCCTTTGCTGCTAATCTGTGTTCTTTGCCTCCAGTGTGTCCCAGACTTCCAACCTTCCGTCCATCCATGGGATCTGCTGCCTTTTGGGGTGAGGGGAAACCAGGCCAGGAAGAGTGGGAAAGGCCCTGGAATCCGTCAGTTCACCCTGGATTGGGCAGTAATTCCAGCTCAAGTTCAGCAGATCCTGTCCGGGGGAGGCTTCTGAAATACTTCACTTGTTGCCCTCGTAGCTGCTGAGCCCTGGGAATCCCAGATAACAGGGAGACGTTGGGTTTTGGGAAGGGAGTGGTGGTTCCAAGGCGTGGTCTGACCTGCTGGGAATACCCACGTGACACTCCACCGATCTCCCAGTGGTTTTCTCAGCCTAGTTGGGAATTTAATCCAAGTTTTCCCTCTGTCAATCAGTTATCCTTCAGGACTGCGGGGAGGAATTTGTTTTAAACCTTACAGAGAAGCTCTTTTGCTTCTACTTTGAAATAAACCTGGTTGTGGCATGACAGGCTTTGTGTTGGCAACTCTCCTGGGGGGAGACGGGGGAGAGCTCAGGTTATGGCTTCAAAAATAACCAGATCTGGCTCTAAAACGAAACCAAGGGGAAAGTTTCTTCAGGGACTCGAAGTCACCGTTCAAACTGGTAAAAATCAGTTGTCTCTCTGTGCAAATTGGAGCTGAATTTGAGGTGCTGAAGGGGGGAAATTCCAGGCTTTGCTTCTGAGCTGTGAACACCCGGCACGTCGGGAAGCCCTTTGATCAGCCTGGCTCTGGGTAATCTCTCGGAGCATCTTGGCTCGCATCCACTACTGCAAAAATAGAACGTTTATTTTTACTCTGGTTCCATCTTTACTGTAAAAACACCCAAAACCCCCTCTTTGTGAAGGGTTGCTGCAAAAGCCAAGCGAGATGTTATATTTGATTAAATTTATTCTCTTAATAGAATGTAAATATAAGTATTGCTGATTCTGTTTCACTCTTCCTTCCTTTTTTTTTTTGTTGGTTTTATTAAATGGCTTGTATAAGAGTCTTTTTATATCCGTTTGTCTCTTTTTTTTTTTTTTTTTATTTTCCCATTAAATATTTTTCTCCATTTGGAAACGGTGCTGGGTTCAGGTTTGTGGGGAAAAACGAAACTGTTGGGAAGAGACAAAATGGGATTTTAAAAAGGGAAAGGAGGGATAAATTCCATTGATAATCTCCTATAAAAGTGAGCTTAAAGACAGAAATTTTAGTAATATCACTTGATAAATGTATGTATTTTTTGATATGAATGATTTCTCTTGGGCTCAGGATGATCAGAGGTTTGGCTGCTCCCTGCATGCAGGTGGTTCCACTTCAGGGAGAGGGGACTTTTTGGAAAGAAAGGTTTCAAGTTATAACTTCTTTTCCATAGGGATTGTCTTCCCAAATCCTTGGAAAACAGAAGGAGTAGATAAAGAGCTGCTGTTTTGCCTCTTCACAGAAATTCAGGAGAGAAAAGAGAAGCAGCAGTTGTGGATAAATCCCACCGTGGTGTTGCTGTCCAGCCCTCCCAAACACTGCAGGAAAACTGCAATTCCACAATTCCTGGTGTTCCAATCAGGCCTCCTTTTGCACCTGGATGTGACTTGGGAAGCCTGGCTGTGTTTTTTTTTTTTTTAATCTAAATTTAATCTAAAAGGTCCTCGCTCGACCTTTTCGCTCCAGTCTCGGGGAAGACCTAAAATTCCATTCCTTGACCGAACGAGTCCAATTCTGGGAGATTAAAAAATTACATTTACTAACTCTTCACGTGCTCACTGTTGTTTTTTTTCTGCACCTTGGTGTTGGCTGTGGGCACAGCTGCCATTCCAGGGAGCTGCTCAGCCTCCTCCATCCCTGCTTTTCCAGCCATTCCCGGCCTGAGCTTTGCTGCTCTTTCCCAGCGCCCGTCTGGAGGGATCCCGAGGACTAAAGACCAGAAACCTCCTCAGGATGCAACTCAGCATCTTGCCTTCCTGCCTGTGAATCTTTTCAGTCATGAGCTGCGAAATTAAAAAAAAAAACCCACCCCAAGCAGGCTCAGGAGGGGGTGGGTGGTGTGGGAAGAAGGAAGGGGGCGTGGAGCACTGGCTGGGAATTCCCCAGCCCCCGTCATATCAATTTGTTCTGCCCAGGGCCGTGCCAGTCGCGTCTCCCGGGGCGCACAAACCGGGCTGGGACGGTTATGGCAGGCGAAGATGGGAATTTTCCTGCCGTTCTGTTGCTGCTGCTGGTTGCTGTTCACCGTTCCTGGGGCTTGGAATGCGGGGAGCACCAATATCCTTTCCGGGACAAATGCTGCAGCGACTGCGCCCCCGGTGAGTCCCTGCGGCTGATGGTCCTGGGGGGAATCTGCTGTCAGGAAGCCAGAGGTGGCATAAAACAGCTTTCTGGGAATGGTTCAGGCTATTAGGATACCCTTAAATACATTTATTAAGTTAATTAAGCAAGGATATTAGGATATCCTTAAATGTATGCAAGGATATATTTAAATATTAACAAGGATATACTTAAAGATACACAAGGATATGTTTAAGGGTATAGGAAGGATAACACAGAGAAAAAGCATTTGGTGAGGAGCTTTCCTGACAGATTTTTTTTTTCCTACAGCATCCAAAATTTAGGAATCTTCCTTTTATTCTGTAACTTCTGTGTCTCTTAATGTGTCAGTCAAGGGCATTTTCACTTTGGGAGCATTATCTGAAAAAAGAAGTGGGAGCATTTATGTTACTGTCCTTTATCACATGAAGAACCTCAGAAGTCTTAGTTAATAATGGAAATTATTAATTCTGTTGCTAAAGATGGTTTTTTTAAACTTTTTCCTTTGCAGTAGAGTTTATATTACTCATGTCACTGGTGGGTGTTTTAAGGGAATAAATCAGTGTTCTTGGATCATAACAATCAGCAAAGTGTAACAAGGTGGATTTTTTTTTTTTTTGAAAGGAAAATTTCTTCATTCATAAATGAAGATGAGCAAAGTCACTTGGCAGGGACTGTATTTGTTCTTGTAGAAATTAAACGAGTTTTTTTTCCCCCATCCACAAGTCTCCAGGAGGGATTTCAGCCTTTTGCCAGGAAAAAAAACAGCTTGGTTTTCCTTCCTTACTTCTTATTTTCATCATGAAGTCTGTCCCCAGGATGGATGTGGTGTGAACTGATGCAGGGGTTTTATCCTCCGAGATGCTAATTGGGATAAAATCAGCCTTTAAGCTCAAAACTCTTTAAAATCTGAGTGTTTCTGCACTCAGTGTAAGGCAAGGCACGATTGTGGGCACATACAGATAACACTTTGTCTCTCACATTTTGTTCCCCCTTAAACTGAAAAAAACCCACCTCTTACCAGGTTTTTGCGTTGTTAGAAAATCTGCTGCTGATGGGGAAAGGTTTCTTCACAGTCTCCTTCTCATGCAGGCAGTAAAAATGTCATTTATTGCACCTATTACGCTCCCTAATAATCTTAATTTTGCCACTCAGCCCTCGATAAAACAGAATTGGAGTGAGCAAGAGCCTTGATGCTCATTCACCTGCAGGTGGGGGAAATGGAGAAGCAAAACCGGGGGAACAACGATTTTTGTCCCAGTTTGGGATTCTTTGAGCTGAACCGCACTATTAACATATATATATTTGTAATTCATGGGGGGGGGTGGGGAAGGGGGGGGAAAAAAAGGGTTTTCTGGTGCTGTTGAGCAGTTTGTGCTCCCTGTTCTAGGGGAGAGGATGAGGCACCGCTGCACGGCCACGGCAGACACGGAGTGTGGCCCCTGCCAGGACGAGTATTTCAGCAGCAAGCACCACCACAGCTTCTGCAACAGCTGCACAGTCTGCAACAGCAGTAAGGCTCTGGACGGGGCGGGGGGTTCCTCCCACAAATTCGGGAAGAATCAAGTCTTTGGTTGCTTCCTCACCTCCAGCCGGGGGTCTGGGTTATCCCGATGTCTGATCCGTGCTTGGGTGGGGCCTGAAAACCTGTCCCCTCTGGGCTGTTCTCTGTTCTCTGCAGGTGTTTCCACGCACGCATGGGTGGGGGATTAATTTTTGTCTCCTGCCCCTCACTCGCCTTTCTAAAACCCCTTTTCAGAGCGGGGCAGCGTGGAAGTGAAGAAGTGCGAGAAGACCTCGGACAGGGTGTGCGTGTGCCGGGCAGGGTTCATGCCGGCTGGGCAGCCCCTGGGAAGCGGTGAGTCAGGGATGTGCCAGGCTCTCCCAGCTCCTGCCTGCCCACGCCGGGCTCAGGGGGTTCTTTCCAGTGTAAAAGCTGCTGTCGTTTCTCTTCGCGTTGTTTCCAGTAAGAAGCTGCCGTCGTTTTATCTCGGGGAGATCTCCCCGCCGGGGGAGTCGTTCAAACTGTTGCTCTGTGGTTCCTGTCAGAAACGTGAACGTCCCCCTTGGTGACATCCATCCTTTAGCAGTAGATAAAGCAGGAAATCCTGCCACTTGCAGGTTAAAACGAACCACTGAGTGCGCTGTGTCACTTCTGCCCCGGTATCTCTGGTTTTTGGAGGCTTTTTGTTGGGTCTGTTCCACAGGGCAGGCTGTTGGAAGTTATTAATGCCATCGTAGCTGTCACACAGGTTGTGTTGATCACTGAGCTCACACCCTGCCTGGTTTATTCCCTCTTTTCCAGTGTGCTCACCGTGTCCCGAGGGGACTTTCTCCCTAGGAAGGAATGAGAAGTGTCAGCCTTGGACCAAGTAGGTGTCTCTGATGCAGAGGTGTCCAGAGCACCCTTCTGGCTTCCCCTCTTTAGCAGTCGATGCCCAAGTCAGGGTGTGCAGAATAAACCTGCAGTAGGTGCAGTGAAAACCGTGTTCCCTGTGGCTCTCAGGAGCCTCGAGCAGCCTGTGCTGATTTGAAACCTCTGGCCCTTTCTCTCTTCACCAACAAGAGGATTCTCAGCCTTTTTTTTTTAAAGATCTGGATGTTTTGTTTCCCCTGGCCAAATGCAGCTGGGCCTCAAGGCCGTTACCTGCGAGAAAAATCACAGTAGGCTTGTTTTTATACCAGTTTTAATATAGCTTTATGTAATTTTTTAAATAACTTTGATTCAGTCGCCCTTACACCTCTTAGTCGTTCTCCACATATCTGTGGACTTGTAGGAAAGGCAAACCCTGAGCTTGTGCTGATCAAACAAGGGTTGTGGTGTTCACTCACGTGGATATGATTTAGGAAGTCGTTGCAGCAAGCGCCTGAAAAATCCCACTGATTTATTCCCAGCTGCAGCAGCCTCGGGAAAAGCACCCTGCGAGCAGGGACAGAGGCCCAGGATGCCGTTTGCAGCAGTCCTGTCCCGCTGCCAGAGGCTCCTGGGACTGCCAGCCCTGCCTGGAGGCTCCTCACCACTTCCCACGGGGAAAACAGCTCCACTGGCACGGTCTCCACCCCACCCAGAGCTGGGGAAGGTCCTTCCATCTGCCCCGATCCCAACGACCCCACAGAGACCAACTGGGGTAAGGAGGGGACTGGGCTTGGTCTGCAGGAGCTGGGCGGGGATTTGCACCTCAAACTGCTTCCCTGGGGGGTGAAATCCCACTGATTTTCCTGGGAGGAGAAATCCCACTGATTTTCCTGGGAGGAGAAATCCCACTGATTTTCCTGGGGGGTGAAATCCCACTGATTTTCCTGGGGAGTGAAATCCCACTGATTTTCCTGGGGGGTGAAATCCCACTGATTTTCCTGGGGGGTGAAATCCCACTGATTTTCCTGGGAGGAGAAATCCCACTGATTTTCCTGGGAGCGGAAATCAAACTGATTTTTTTTCCTGGGGGGTGAAATCCCCCTGATTTTCCTGGATGTTTTTTCCAGGCTCTCTCTTCCTTCTCCTGATCTGTCTGATCCTGCTCATGGTGAGTGGAATGTCCATCCTCCTGCTGATTATCCAAGCAGCCAGAAAAGAGACCAAGGGGAGGCCTCGTGGAAGCAACAATCAGAGTGAGTTTCGTTTTAGGGAGGGGAGAAAACATCTGCGAAAAGGAACAATCAGGGCCCCCATCTACTGGAAAATTGGTAATTAATCATTGTAAAAGCTCCCTGGCTGAGTGGAACAGTGTCACCTGCGGTTCATCCCAGAGTTTTTAGCCCCTCTTTGGTCCTCAGGACTGGAGGTCACAGTGTTTTAAAACCTTTCTCTGATTTTTCCCCCCTTCCAGTTTTCCTGCAGGGAATTCTCTTTAGCACAGGGAGGATCCAGGATGGACTTTTAAAGAGTGAAATGGCAATTTTTTTGCCCATGTAGAAGGGGACTGTCTGATGTGTCTCCTGCACAGGGAAGGTCTGACTGAGAAGGGATGAATTAGATATTCAGAATTAACAACCCAGAGCTGCCCCAGGTTCCGTCCACAGATCCAGGGCAAAGTGTGTCCTCCCTGATCCCTACACTGGTGTTTTCCAGCACCAAATGTCACTCATTTTATGACCATCTACAAAATCAGACAAGTCCCTGCCTTCCCTTTTCCCGCCCCTTCCACTCTACAGTATTCATTTTTATTTAGTATTTTTATTTAGTTTTTGTTTTATTTAGCTTTAATGTAGTATTTTTATTTAGTTGTTATGTTTAATTTAGTTTTTATTTAGTATTTTTATTTAGTATTTATGTTTATTTAATATTTATTTTCCGTTTATTTTTATTCCTCACAAATTGCTCTAAGGTGAGAGAAGGTTTATGCAGGCAAAGAGATCTGATTGGGGAGAAAATAATGTTAGGATTTATTATTAGCAAAATAAAAACTAAATAACTACATCTAAAACAATTCTAATTCAACAAAAGCATTATGTATTTACAGAAACTTTTATTTAGGTTTTTTCGTATTTTTATTTAGTATTTATTTTATTTAGTATTTATTTTTATTCTGTATTTATTTTTATTCACTATTGATTTTTATTTGGGGGTTTATTTGGTATTTATTTTTCTTCACTATTTTTATTTGGGGTTTTAATTTGTGCTTATTTTTATATAGTTGGGTTTTTTTATCTTTTTATTCAGTATTTTTATTGAGCATTTCTTTTTATTCCACATTTCTTTTGATCCCATATTTATTTCTGCAATTCCCCGTCTTTCAGAGGACAGAGGCTGTCGGATTCCTATCCAGGAGGAACAGGTCGACTCCAATTCCAGCCTCATCAAGAACTGACTCCCCATCCTTTGCTGTCTCCTGCATTCCTGAGCCCCCCCTGGGTCGTTCCAGGGGATGTGCCTGTTCTGTGGCTGTGTGGAGGTGTTTAATTGCGGGGTAGTTTAACTGTGGAGCTGTTTAATTGGGGGATTGTTTAATTGTGGAGCAGTTTAATTCCAAACTGATCCCCCTGAGCGTGCTGCCAGTGGATCCCCCGTCCAGACCCAAGCAGTGCCCTCCGTCCCTGCCATTAAACGCCCCACACCCCGTGAAATGAACTTCATTTCTCTGGGGTTTTCCCCCCAGGTTAAGCAGCCTGGAGCGTTTCCAACGGCATCCCGAGTTTTTTAGGCAGCGAGTTCAAAAACCCGAAGGGTCTGGGAGGAACTTGGGAGTGCTGTTGGGAGATGCCTTTGAGATGTCTCAGTGGGAAGGCTCAAGAGGCAGCAAACTTGAGAGTGACACGTAATTCAGAAATTCAGAAGGGGTTTGCACTTCCAACCTGTCTCCTCTGTGGATAATCCCTCAGGAACGGCACTTGGGATCCACAGCAGCGAAGCAGATGCCGGAAATAGGCAGCAGAAAACGTATTCGGAAGAATACAGGAGTATTTAAACACGAGTTTCCTTGTATGTTATACATATGGTGGACTTGGCGAGGGTTTCCTGAGTGCATATACAATGTATAGACACGTTTGTATTGTATACAAAGGGGCCGAGGGGCACTTGTGGAAATAAAGGCGCGGCTGCAGCTCTGCACGGCGTGTGGCGTGTGGGACGGGGAGCCAAGAATTCCTGCGGGAAGCAGGATTAACCTGGAGAAGAGGAGACTGAGGGCAGGGAGCAGCTTCCTGGGGAGGGAGCTCTGTGTGAGCAGGGACGGGACCCCAGGGAATGGCTGGAGATGCGACAGGGAAGGTTTAAGTTGGATCTCAGGGAAAGGTTCTTCCCCCAGAGGGTGGTTGGCACTGACCAGGCTCCCCAGGGCAGTGGGCACAGCCCCAAGGCTGCCAGAGCTCCGGGAGGGTTTGGACAACGCTCTGAGCGACAGGGTGGGATTGTTGGGGTGCCTGTGCAGGGCCAGGAGCCGTCCTGGACGGTCTGTGATCACCAAGTGATCGCTCACGGCTTTTGAGCTCTCCCCCCTGCCTTGCCCTGGGCTCGCTGTGCGACCCGAGAGCTGCTCGTGCAGCGTTTGCTCCGCAGGCCTGGCCTGGCGGCAGCTCAGACCACGGAGCTCGTGGGGTGGGCTCAGCCCCTCCACAAGAGCCCTGGAGGTCCTTGAAGGTGCCCCATGGCCGTGGGTGACTCGGAGCAGGGATTCCAGGGAACACCCCGCGGGTTCTCGGAAGAGGAGCAGCAGCAGCCCGTGGGCAGCGGCTCGGGGGCCCGCGGGGCGGGCACCGCGTTTCCCTGTAAGCGAGCAAAGGTGCTGATAACTCCTGAGGCGTGTGGGGCTGTGGGTTATGAGAAGGGCAGCCCACAGGAACGGGGCAGAAGCACCCCCTGTCCCGTAGGTTCGTCTCATCAGCTGCTTCCAGGAATCTCCCTCCGTTTCCTGCCTCGAGCTGCACACCAAGGTGCCCCGATGCAGAGTGTTCTCGTGCCTTCCTACGGCCTCCCCAGCCAGAGATTTCCCCCAAAAACCTCCCTGCCTGGAGAAAGAACAGATACTGGCCCTGCTGGGGGAGCTGAGGACGAGCTGCATTCGCCCCGCTGGCCAGACAATTCCTGCCCTGGAGCTGGATCCCGTCCCTGTGCTGTGCCATCCCGTCAAAACACTTAAATGTTTGGTAGGATTGAAGGTTATTTACAGGGAGCCCTGTTGGAAGGAGGCTGGAATGGGATTGTCTTTCTGGTGCCTTCCAACCCAAAGCAGTTTGTGGTTTGCTGAGGATTTGGGTGCCGGTGGGTTGCCAGTTGAACTAAACCAACACAGATATTCCCCTGGAAACGGAGGAATAGCAATTTTTATTTTTAATTGCCATTGCCACTCTCCTGTGAAAAACTTGCTTGGATCTTTTTTCAGTCCAGTCCTCCCTAAAAATGCCAGGAAGTAGCTGAACACGGGCAGAGAGCGGTGAATGATTTGGCGCTGCCTCTGCCCACGCTCGTCTTCCCACTGCCAGAAAAGAAACTTTCCCTTCTCAGAGGTGCAGGCCTTGTCACCGAGCGAGTTCCTGTTTTTCAACCTTTCAGATTTCCCCTTTTTTTCAGGCACTTGAGAGGCACTCAAGCTTTTTCTCTTCACCCCAGTCTGAGCTGCGCAGCTCCGCCTGAGCTGCTTCGTGCCTGAATGTTGTCACTAAAACTTGGCCTCCTGGTTGTTTTAAGAGCCGCCTGTAAAAATGACTGATAATTGTATTTCTGAGCGAGAATAATGCCATCTTCCCCCGTGGATAATTCCCCTTCCTTTCAGCTGCATTACCCACAGGTTACAGCCCCTTCCACAGTTTGTGAGGAGCTGCAGAGCTTTGGATCGCTACCAAAACCCGGGAGGAAAACCAAACAAAACCCAGAGTCCTCTTGTCTTCCTACCCACAGTATTTTTTTTTTTTTCTCTCTGCCGGGAATTTTATCAAGAATATTTGTTTAAAATAAAGATTTTATTTTTTTTTCCCATCACTGCAGGTTTGCCTTCAGCTCTGGAGAAGGACTGGGGCAAGAACAAACAACTGAGAGCCACACTGGAAAAAACGAGCCGGCTTTTGCGTTTTTGAACCCTCCTCTCAGACTTGGCAGTTCCAGACGTATTTCATGTTACAGCAGTGATTAGAATTATTCTTAAGAAGACTTAAAAACCCCTCCAGATCTGTAACTTCGTGCTTTTCACCTTCATTTCCTCCTTTGCCTTTTTTTCTTTTTTTTTTTCACGTCGGTTTTCCCCCTGCGAATCTCTGACGAGTTTCTGTTGCTGTGGCTACCCCAGATCCTTTATCTCCCTGCGTTTTCTCTGCACATCATCCCCTGCTTCGGAGGAGCCTCAGCGTGACTCAGGTTTGCCGTGAGAGACCTGAGAAAGGTCAGCAACAGACACCAGGGCTGAGACGGGGAGGGGACACAAGGCCTGGCTGGGTTTTTTGGTTTTTTTTTGCCTCCGTCTGGTTTAGTTTCCCTCTGGGAATTCAGTTTTGTTACTCCCCCGGGCTGATCCGCCACTTCTGGAACCCAGAGCAGGATCCAGGGGGTCCTCGTAAAGCCCTGGAGGGTTTGGGGTGAGGATTTAACTCGTTTAGTTAAACCCCAACCAGGATTCTGCCACGAGATCCTCCCTGTGGGACAAGGAGGGCAGGAATTAGGGCACTGCAAGACCCCCTGCAGCCCCCAGCCCTGTCACTGCAAAGCCTCCAGTTTGGCCTAAAAGCAGAACTTCTAGGGAAAAAAAAGGGGAAAAAAAGAAGGAACACAACAATTTTATCTCCTGGTTTCAGGCGGCATTTAAATTATTTGCCCTCCAGTTTTTTTGTGGGTTTTTTTTCACCCCCAAGCCTTTAGGCAGCCCTGGGTGAGCCGTCACTGCCTGGCTGTGAATCCTGCAGGTATTCACCGAGTTTTCCACGGCGGCACCAGAATAATTCATGGGCTGGAGCAATTTGGGCCCCAACAAACCTCATTAGTCACTCAACAATTACGCAGATTTCACGTGAACAGCCTGCTTTGGTCACCCATTATGGGTAATCAGCAAAAACTCGGTGTCCGGAAACCGAATATTCTCTCTGGTGACAAAGTTCTCTCA
The DNA here is from genome assembly GCA_035584735.1 of Pseudotriccus pelzelni. Taxonomy (NCBI): domain Eukaryota; kingdom Metazoa; phylum Chordata; class Aves; order Passeriformes; family Tyrannidae; genus Pseudotriccus; species Pseudotriccus pelzelni. The sequence goes on along the minus strand of JAWMRA010000052.1, from coordinate 1,447,003 downwards.
CTGCTGACGTGAAGGCCAAGCGGTGTCAGGGAAGCTGCTGGAGTCCCAAGAGCTAATTTTGGGTTGAGAAGTGGTTTGTGCTGATTTTTTATTTTGGTTTTATTTTGGTTTTGGGGGGGGGGTTGCCTCCCCCCGCAAAAGATGAATCATTTGGACAGGTCAGCAACTCGTGGCTCCGGTGGCCAAAAAGGAACGTGGTGTGTTTTAAATGGGTTTAGCTCATGGCTGGATGTCCTTAAGGTGGGCAAAAGCAGAATTCACAGCCAGTTCACAGAATCACAGAACCACTGGGGTTGGGAAACACCTCCAGGGTTATTGATTCCAAACTCTGACCCATCCCCACCTTGTCCCCCAGCCCAGAGCACTGAGTGCCACGTCCAGCCCTTCCTTGGACACCTCCAGGGGTGGGGACTCCAAACCTCCCTGGGCAATGCTTGATCACTTTTTCCATGAAGAAATTCCTCCTGATGTCCAACCTGACCGTGCCCTGGCACAGCTTGGGGCAGTTCCCTCTCCTCCTGTCCCTTGTTCCCTGGGAGCAGAGCTTGATCCCACCTGGCTCCCACCTCCTGTCAGGTTCCTGAAATACCTTTTGGCAAGTGTGAGGACATTTCTGGGTGGCTTCAGTGCCCTGAAGACAGAGGTCCAAGTGCCACACGGCTGCACTTCAGTGGCTGGAAGAATCCTGAGTGGTTCTTCCTTCAGAGCTCATCCCTTCTGGGTGCAGGTTGGGAGGGAAGAGGGATTGGGGGATCTGGAAGAGCATCTTCCCTGTTCCATCACAGTGTGCATCGGTGTGTCAGCCTCCGTTTGCCCTGAGGCAGGTCAGGGAGGGCTGGAACAGAGTTCTTTTCCCTGTGGAGGTCGGGGTGGGAAGTGGACCCCTGATTTTGGGGTCTGAGTGAGGAAGGGGTCGACAGCTGAAATGTCACCTTCCAGCAGAGACAGGTAAGGCTGGCTTTAGGAAAAAAACCCCAAAGATTCTAACGCCAGACAGTCAGGTTACCTCTGAAAGGTCACTGCTGAGTCTAGAGGTTTAGACTTGGCTTGAGCAACTGCTGTCTGTGATCTGACTGTAAATGTTCCACCACCTGATCATGTTTGTGCCCGACTGTAATGCTTGAACAAGAGTGAAAAACATGTACAGAGCAATTTGGGGGGGGGGGGGGGAGAAAAAAACCCAAAACCCCAAAAGTCAAAAGAGAGAGAAATAAATAAATGCTCAGTTCCTGCTCTGATAAACACCAGGTGCCAGCTGGGCCTGCAGTCCTCACCAGGAGAGGGGTCCCCTTGGGTATCACCTGCCCAGGGGCTCAGTGGGGCCCTCAGAGGTCCCTTCTCTGTTCGCTGTGTGACCCTGGGCTAAAAAAAAATCTGATTCATGTCCCTCTTGGGTGTTTTTAGCCGTGCTGGTGGTTGGTTCTTTGCTGCTGAGCTCCAGGGGAACGGCCCCTGGCACCACCACCCTGCCCTTGGCCCTTCTGGTGGACAGAAGGAAAGGCTGGGAGAGCTGGGATTGGTCAGCCTGGAGAGGAGAAGCTTTGGGGTGACCTCACTGTGGCCTTCCAGTGCCTGAACGTTGCTGACAGGACAGAGAGAGACTGTTTCCAAGGGCCTGGAGTGCCAGGATAAGGGGGAATGGCTTCAAACTGACAGAGAGAAGGGTTAGATTGGATATTAGGAAGAAATTCTTGGCTGTGAGGGTGGAGAGGAGATGGGATGGAATTCCCAGAGGAGCTGTGGCTGCCCCATCCCTGGAAGTGTCCAAGGCCAGGTTGGATGGGGCTTGGAGACACCTGGGCTAGTGGAAGGTGTCCCTGCCCGTGGCAGGGGATGGAACTGGATGATCTTCAGGGTCCCTTTTAACCCAAACATTCTGTGAGCCTGGCTGTGCTGAGTCCACCCAAGGGCTCAATCTGCTTTAATTCCCAGTTGCGCATCCAGCTGCAAACCCCCTGGAGAGGATCAGGGTGCACCTTGCCCTTCACCCCTGCAGTCCCCGCTGCTGCTCCAGCCCTGCCGGTTTCAGGTCCGGTGACGCCGATAAAAGACATTTCCCCGCCCCTCCAAAAGCAGGAAGAGCGAGGCCACAAAAAGCCCAGCACCTGCTGCAGTGCCAGGGGAAGGAGCCCTTCAGGCGGGACAGCCCTGCCACGGGGTGTTCTTGAGTTGTCAGCTCCAGACATGACCCCCTGGCCGAGGGAATTCGGGCCCCTCGGGTCTCCGGCTCTCCTGCTGCCGGTGCTGTGCCTGGGGCTCTGGGCACAGCAAAGCCTGGCACTGCAGTGCCAGGATGGGGAGAGGAGAATCGTCAGCAAGGATGCAGAGAAATGCTGCCCCAAATGCAGCTTGGAAGCAGGTAAGGGGGATGGGGTTTGGGGGTTTGTTTGTGCAAGTGTGCCTTGAGCAACTGGACGTGCAGAGAGAACTAAGAGTTTCCTCTGAGCCCTAAATTGAGGACGTGCCTTGGATCCTCACAAGGGCAGCTCTGGTGACCAGAGACAGGACTCAGGGAGCAGCTGGAGCTGTGCCAGGGCAGGGTCAGGTTGGATCTCAGGAGAAGGTTCTTCCCCCAGAGGGTGGTGGGCCTTGGACAGGCTCCCCGGGTTGGTGGGCACTCACCTGTGCTCATCCCAGAACTCACAGACCAGGTGATCACCCGTTCTGATCCATGTTCTTGCCTGATCTTAGGGTGGTGGTGAGGTGGTGATGCATTTAGAGGGCAGGGTTAGATGGGGCATTGGGGAGAAATCCTTCCCTGGGAGGGTGGGGATGCCCTGGCAGGGGTTTTGCTGGGGCTGCCCCATCCCTGGGAGTGTCCAAGGCCAGGCTGGAACAACCTGGGCTAGTGGAAGGTGTCCCTGCCCATGGCAGGGGGTGGAACGAGATGATCTTTTCAGTCCCTCCCAACCCAACCCACCGTGTGAGTCCCCGATTGTAACTCCCCCGTCATTTGAAGTCAAATTAAGGCAGCAGAGGTGGATGGGGCAGCTGCAGGGCTGACCAGGGCACAGCTGTGTGTCTGTGAGGCTGCAGGACAGAGCAGAGGGTTCTCAGGGCCCCTTCCAGTCCCAGGGACAATCATTCTACTCTTTGGTGCTGCCCCTCACGGCAGCCAGAGCTGAACAGGGGATGATTGCCAGAAAGGATCATCCCCGGGCTGTTTCCACTCACTCCACACTTGGTGGAGCTCTGAAGGTCACTGAGAGGAGGGCAGCAGGCACAGGAAGGTGTGGGCGGTCCCCTGGGGATCCTGTACATTCCCCCACCAATCTCAGGAGATAATCTTTGCCGCTCTCTGCGGGTTTCTAATCCCACCACTGAACCAAGGCAGCATTTCCAGGCAGATTTTTTTTTTTCCCCTTTGCCATCACACAGCTTGAGGATTAACCGGTCTCTGCTGCCTCCAGGACTCGATGCTGTTCACTGATGGGCCCAGGAGATATGACCAACCCTTTGCTTTCAGGAACCCTCAGACTCAGAGGTGACATTTTCTGAGTGCAAGCAAAAGTTCACGACAAACCTCACGGCGAATCTCATTTTTCCACGTGTCAGCCCCGTGATGGGAATCCGTGGCAAGGGCAAGCCCAAGCTCTTTCCTTTTTTTTTTTTTTTTGGTGGCAGGAGGCAACAACCCGTGCCAAGACATTGAGGACCACGACTGCAAGTGTCCCCAGGGCCACAGATGTGGTGATGACAACTGCCAGTACTGCAGGAAGGTGCCAGAGTGCTCTGAGGGAGAGGAGCTCGCCAGGATTGGTAACTGCACTGACACAGAGCTCCCTGCAAGGCTCTGCCCGAGCCCGGGAGTGGCACCGTGTATATACGTGTATATAAAATAGGCCTGATTATGCTTTTAATGTAATTCATATAATACATAAAAATATCCTGTGATATCTAAAATGTATCATTCGCATCCTCTTTTCTTGCAGGAGAAACAGATTTCGTATTCAAGTGTAAACCCTGTGGGACAGGAACTTACTCTGATGTGAAGAATGGCTGGTGTAGGAACTGGACCGAGTATGGGTTCCTTGGCATTTCCCTGCTTTGAAAATAGGCTTTAAAATAATAATAATAATAATAATAATAATAATAATAATAATAATAACAACAACAACTACTTAATAACTTCTATTATTATGTATTATAATTATATATACATTGATATGTTATATATTTACTATTATACACATAATTTAATATTTTCTATGAATAAGATAATTCGATATATAATTTAATATTTAATCATTGGAAAGTAAAACCGATTCAAAGCCGAGATCACCACCGAGATGAACTGATGAGCTTCTTAAATTAATCTCTTGCAGCTGTGAGAGGTTTGGGTTTGTGACGCTCAGACCAGGCAACAGCACCCACAACTCCAGGTGTGGCTTCCCTCCTTCCCCCAAAGATGTGGAGCAAGGTACCTCCTCCCCCTGATTCTCCTCCTTTGAGAATTCCCCCCTGTGGCTTTTCCCTGCCTTCCTCCAGCGGGATTTGCTGCCTCTTTGTCACCCCCCGACCTTGCTGCCGCGAAAGCTGGCTCGGGGAATTCCAGCTGCGTTCCCTGGAACCTTAACACGGCTGGAATTGTTGGCCTGGGCAAAATTCCAAAGCTCTGCCAGTAACCCGAGCAGAGAAAAGCCCAGTGGTCCTCGGATAGGGCACGGTTATTTGGCAGGTGATGAGTTTTCCACTGAAGTGCTGGGTTTTCTTAGGAAGACCAGGGCTTGGTTCCCTTGGCTGAGCCCACGGCACCCAGAGCCAGAATTCCAGGTCTTACCATGGATCAAACTGCAGGGTTTGGGGGTCCTGGGCACCTCACAGACACCCAGCTCCTCTGCTCCTGCCCTTTCCCACCCCCTTGTCCCTCCAGGGAATTGGTACCTCTCAGATCCGGGCCCGTTATCCAAAAATATTCCCAGTTCTGCAGAGACAAACTGCAAAAAAGCTTTCAGCTTTTCACACGCGGGGGAAAATTTGGCTTGGTGAGGTGCTGGGCAGAAATGCTGAACCCCAGTCCTTCCAAAAAAAAACAAACAGAGGAGACAGAACAAGTGGGAGAGACCTTGGACAAGGAGGATTTGATGAGACAAGAGGGGTCTGCATGAATGGTTCTCACAGCCAGTCACCCCTGGGGGTCCCTTCCAGCTCAGCACATATTTCTATTTCTATTTCTATTTCTATTTCTATTTCTATTTCTATTTCTATTTCTATTTCTATTTCTATTTCTATT
>JAWMRA010000052.1:1420246-1441670 GCA_035584735.1 Pseudotriccus pelzelni | reverse complement strand
GAGGGTTTGGACAACGCTCTGAGGGACAGGGTGGGATTGTTGGGGTGTCTGTGCAGGGCCAGGAGCTGGATTGATGATCCTGGGGATCCCTTCCAGCTCAGGACATTCTGTGATTCCATGTCTGCTGCCAGGCAGTTGGATGTATCCTGGATCCCAAAGCCAGGACAAGCACCTGGACTCCATCACAACCTCGTGCCATTCCCATCTCTAAACCCACACGAAGCCATGGGATATCAGGAAAAATTCCTTCACAGAAAGGGTTCTACAGCACTGGTACAGGCTGTCCAGGGCACTGGTGGAGTCACCACCACTGGGAGTGCTCAAAAATGTCTGGATGCAGCCCCTGGGTTAGTGGTGAACGCGGTGGTGGTGGACAAGCACCGGGGCTCCTCCTCATCGTTCCCATCCCTAAGGAAGGGGACGCTCAGATTGGATATCAGGAGAAATCCCTTCCCAGAAAGGGCTGTAAAGTTTTGGGAGGGGCTGCCCAGGGTGCTGGTGGAGTCCCCACCCCTGGAAAGGCTCCAGAATCGTGTGGATGTGGCCCCTGGGGATGCGGGTTCATGATGAGCACGGGCGGACTTGACGACCTTAAAGCTGCGTGTCCAACCTTGACAACTCCACGGCTGGGGGGTTTGAGCCTCACCAGCTCTGCGAGACGGTGATGAAGTAGCTGAGGACCTGCACGGTGATGAGCAGGGCTGTCTGCAGCAGGAGGCTGCCCAACACCAGCACACTGATCAGGGCGCCCTGGGGACGCTCCACGCCCAGCTCCTGGGCCGGCCCCGTGCGGCCCATCAGCACGGCCACCGTGGTGGTGATGACCAGGTCGAAGAACAGGAACTGGAAGTCGCTCAGGTTGGTGTTGATCTGGGCAGGAGAAGGGCCCAGCGAGGGCCTTGAGCTGGGGCAGGTTCAAAGCCAGCAGGGCTGAGGGGATGGGGAAGGGCAGCAGTTTGGGACTCACCGTGTAGAGCAGCAGCACGGACACGAACTGCACCAGGCTGTACAGGGCCATGTACTTGAAGACACCAAAGGAGGTGACCAGCGAGCACCTGCCCTCCCTGCAGGGAGAGATTCACCCAGGATGTCTTGAGCTGGAAGGGACCCCAAGGATCATGGATCCAGCCCCTGGCACTGCCCAGACATCCCAGCAATCCCCCCGACCCTCAGAGTGTTGTGCAAATGCTTCTGGAGCTCTGGCAGCCTCGGGGCTGTGACACTGCTCTGGGGAGCCTGTTTAGTGCCAACCACCCTCTGGGGGAAGGACCTTTCCTGAGATCCCACCTAATCCTCCCCTGGCACAGCCTCGTGTCACACCAGACCAAATTTATGCAGCAGAGATCCAGCCCCTGCCCCACTCCAACAAAAGGCGACATTTCCGACCTCAACCTGCCACATTCCTCCCAGTGAGGACACATTTAGTCACTGCAGACCCACCCAAAAACCAGCAGCACGAGGAACACGTGAAATGTGTGACCTGATCTTGGCTGGCACCTCCCAGTGCCATCCTTCCCACCCCAACCTGCCTGGAATGCTGCCATCCATGGTCCCTAGCCAGCACTCACCGGGATAAGGTGGGACAGAAATTCTGACACCCACCCTGACCCTGCCCTGACCCATCTCCAGCCCATTCCCTGTCCCCAGGGAGCAGAGCTCAGTCCTGCCCCTCCTTGGCCCCTGCCCAGGCAGCTGGAGCTGCAGTGAGGTCTCCCCTCACCCCCCCCAGCCACACCCCCATCCCAGACTGTCACCCCCAGGGCCAGAGCAGCCGTTCCGTGGCTGTTCCCCCCCGCTCACCGGATGAGCCTGGGCACACACTCGATGTTGGCCAGGCGGGAGGTGAAGGGCGAAGCCACCGACGCCTCGGCCTCGGACAGCGAGATCCCCACGTCGGCCGCCCGCAGCGCCCCGCAGTCGTTGGCCCCGTCCCCACACATCCCCACGCAGTAGCTGCACATGGGGAGCCCAACACCCTCATCAGCACGGGGAGGAAACTCCTGGATCTGCCCAGGGAAGCCACGGCCGCCCCAGCCCTGGGAGCGTCCCAGGCCGGGCTGGACGGGGCTTGGAGCCACCCGGGATAGCGGAAGGTGTCCCTGCCCACAGGGCTGGATGAGCTTCCAACCCAACCCACCCCATAATTCCATGACTGACCCGCTGCCCCCCACCCCTCCAGGCCTCACTTGAGCTCCTGCAGGCTGCACACCAGCTGCGTCTTCTGCTCGGGCAACATGCGGGCGAACACGGTGGCTCGGACCAGGATCTGCCAAGGACGGGAGACTCCGTGTCCAGCCCAGAGCACCCCGGCCCTGTGCCCAGGGGAGCTCAGGGAATGTCACATCCCCAGCCCTGTGCCCAGGGGAGCTCAGGGAATGTCACATCCCCAGCCCTGTGCCCAGGGGAGCTCAGGGAATGTCACACCCCCAGCCCTGTGCCCAGGGGAGCTCAGGGAATGTCACATCCCCGGCCCTGTGCCCAGGGGAGCTCAGGGAATGTTACATCCCCAGCCCTGTGCCCAGGGGAGCTCAGGGGGCCCAGGGAATCTCACACCGGCCACAAAAACACCCTCAGGGAATTTTGGTTTGGAGCTGTGAGGCCACAGAGGGAAAGCCCAGGGAGGTCAACCTTGATGGAGGGTCCCCAACCCCACCAGAGGAATCCCAACCTTGTTGGAGGATTCCAAACCCCAACCCAATTCCCTTGTTGGAGGGTCCCTCAACCCCACCAGAGGGTACCCCTACTTTCCCAGAGGGTTCCCCAATCTCACCAGAGAGCTCCCAGCCCCACCAAAGGATCGCCCAACCTTGACAGGAGACTCCCCAAACTCACTGGAGGGTCCCCAACCCTTCCAGAAGGGTCCCCAACCTCACTGGAGTGTTCTAGTCCTGCCACAGGGTTCCCCAAACTCACGAGAGCATTCCCAAACTTCCCTGGAGTGTTCCCCAACCTTGCTGAAGGTTAAGGACCCCCAACCACACTAGAGGGTTCCCCAACCCCACTGGAGGTCCCTCCACTTTGCCAGAGGGTTCCCCAGCCTCAGCAGAGCATTCCCAACCCCACCAAAGGATCTCCCAACCTTGATGGGTGACTCCCCAACCTTGCTGGAGGATCTCCAACCTCACCAAAGGATTCCCCAACCTCACTGGACAACTCCCCAACCTTGCTGGAGGTTCCCCCAACCTCACCAGAGGACTCTCAACCCCACCAAAGGATCCCCCAACCATACCAGAAGGTTCCCCAACCTCACGGAGGGTTCCCCAACCCTGGCAGAAGGTTCCCCAGCCCCCACAAAGGGTTCCCCAGCCTCGCTGGAGGACGTCCCATTCTCACCCCAGGGCACCCCAACCTCGTTGGAGCATCCCCAAGCTCCACCAGAGGGTTCCCCAACCTCCATGGAGGGTCTCCCACCCTCAGCAAAGCATTCCCCAACCCCACTGGTGGGTTCCCAACTTCTCCAGAGGGTCCCCCTGCCACACCAGAGGGTTCCCCCTCGGGCTCACCTTGGGCAGCAGGTCGGCAAAGTGCTCACAAACCACCTGGAATGATTTTCCATTGAGGGCAAAGTGGCAGGGCTGGGGAGGGGGGGAGGAGCCATCCCGCTGCTCCAGGCCCTGCCAAGGAAAACAGCTCCTTGTTCCCCTTCCAACCCCTGCACAGCCCTGGGATAACAGGCTGAGCAACCTCCCCAGGGCAGGAGGGAGAGCAGCTGCCCTTAAAGTTCAATTTCAGGGATATAAAAGGGGGTGTTTGGGATAAAAAGCTTGTTTGATGGAACTCTTGGTGCCAAGCCTGGAGCAGGACCTTGGCAGCACCCATGAGGAGCTGGTTTGGAGCTTCAGCTCCAGCCTGACCTGCTCCCAGGGAAAGCTCCCAGGGAAAGCCAGGAGCAGGTTGTATTTCCAGGCATATAAATGGCGATATTTGGGATAAAAAGCTTGTTTGGTTGAGCCCTTCAGGGCAAGCCTGGAGCAGGACCTGGAAGCATCCACGAGGAGGATTTTTGGAGCATCCTTTCCAGCCTGATGTGCTCCCAGGGAGAGACAAGAGCAGCTTAACTTCTCCTCAGGGAAGCATTTAATGAGGGCCAGGATCAACCCCTTAATTCCCTCTAAGGATGATGATGCTGGAAAACCACTTCCCATCCCTGGAAGTGTCCAAGGCCAGGTTGAATGGAACTTGGAGCAACCTGGGCTGGTGGAAGGTGTCCCTGCCCATGGCAGGGGGTGGGATGGGATGAGCTTTGAGGTTCTTTCCAACCCAATCCATCCTGGGATTTTGGGATTCCCAAGACTGGGGGAGAGCTGGACTTGAGAGGCTCCATTTCTTAGAAATAAGGAAGGAATTCCTGGCTGAGAGGGTGGGGAGGCCCTGGCACAGGCTGCCCCAGTCCTGGGAATGTCCAAGGTTGGAGCCACCTGGGACAGTGGAAGGTGTCCCTTCCCTCGGGGACACGGAATGAGCTTTAAGGTCCCTCCCAACAGAAACCACCCCGGGATTCCCTGCAGAAGTGAGTGCCTGGGTGTGAAGAACCCCCCAAAGCCTGTGCCGGGCTCTCACCTCGGGCTGCTCCTCCCCCTGGGAATGCTCGGCCAGCAGGAACCGCAGCGCAGCGGGTTTGTCGTGCCCGGGCGGGGAGGCCGTGACGAAGATCACCCGCTCCTTGGGCTCCACCATGCGGCAGCTGCGGGCCACGTTCATGGCTGTCAGCATGTTGTCCCCTGCCAGCAACAGGAGGGAGGACAAGCAATGGGCTTTTGGGGGTTCCAGGCCAGCAGGAGCAGCTCAAACCCGCCGTGTCCCCTCCCTGGGCTGCCCCGCGGGTCCCTGAGCCTCCCCGTGTTTCGGGGCACAACTCCAAACCCTCATGTTTTCCCCACTCCAAAGAAAAGCAGATTCAAATCCTGCTTTCCTGGCTGCAGAACACCAGGAGTTGACTCTGCTCCCCTCTGTGACCCACGAAATGTGGGGTGTTGGCAAGATATTGACAGCTGGGTGACCGACAGCAAAACCAGGAGCTTTTCCACACAGAAACTTTCCACACCCTGAACCCACTTTGAGCATTCCAAGGGCACCAACCAGGGGCCAGGAGTCCTTGTAGTGCCCCCACAGCTGCTCCAGGCCACGGATTTCTGGTGGGAAACCCTTTTACCCCCTGCTCCAGGCCAAGGGCTGTGGGTGTCCCGCTCCCCCAGGATCACCTGTCACCATGACGGGCCGGATGTTGGCGTTCCTAAGGAGGTGGATCACGGGCTCAGACTCCGGCTTGAGGACGTTCTTCATGACCAGGAACCCCAGGAAGCTCAGGCTGCTCTCCACGGAGTCCCTGGTGGGACACAATGAGCCCTTCAACACCAACACCAGGCACAGAGGATCAGTGGGTCTGAACAGCTACAAATCCCTCTGAGGAGGCAGCCAGGAATTCCTTTTGTGCGGATTAGGGTCTAATTCCTTGCAGGCTGCAGGGCAGTAAGGCATCCTTGGAAATGCTTGGAGCAACCAAGGTGTAAAACCGGAGAGAACAGAAATTGGCACCAACCTGGGGAGCTGCAGGGCCTCCTCGAAGGTGGCCACCGTGCCCAGGGCTTTGAAAGCCAGACCCAAGACCCGGAAACCATCCGTGGTGTAGTGTCGGAGCATCTGGGAGAAATCCAGGGGCACTGGAAAAGCGAGGCCAGAAGAGCTCCTGAAGGAAGGCCGGCTCCCAGACCAGGTGAGGGGAGACGGGGCTTGGGATGCTCAGGCAGCCCCTAGCCCCATTTCCGGTCTTCCATCTTCCTGTTTCCTTCCCTGCACATGGCTGAAGCTAATCCAGAGCCCTGTGCCTCTGGGAAGCGTCCCAGGGCATCCCTGAGGATAACTCCCTGCAGGGATACAGAGCTGGAGCAGCGGGACTGGTGAACCCCCGTCTCCCAGTACACACCAGTTTCCTTCCTGCACAGACTGGCCACCATCTCCGGGGCACCCTTGACGTAGACGTGGGCTGGGGCTTCTCCGGGGAGTTTCACCAGGACACTCATCCTCTGGAAGGAGGAGGAGAAAGGGAAACGCCGGAGGATCCCCAGGGGAGACTGGTGCTTCTGGGGAGGAGAGGGAATGTCAGGGCCAGGAGGAACTTCTCCAGGAGGAACCTCCTCAGGGCTGTGTCGAGCAGCCACCCTTTGGGGCGCAGACCCAGCGCTCTGCGAGCCAGAGCCGCTCTGCTCCACGGGATTACCCTGTCCCGGGGCTGCTCTTCCTCAGGGGGAGGTTTCACCACAGCCAAGACCTTCATCCCAAACTGCTGGAAGGCAGGGAGCTCACCCTCCTCCTCCTCCTCCATCGTCTCCAGGCGCTGCAACCAAGGCAGGTGCTGGGATGGCAAAGCCCCACCAACCTCACGGTGGGGGGGGTCTTAACTGCCCCCCTGCCCTGGCAGGGCAGGATTCCTGCCTCCTCCTCTCTCCCTGGATCCCCAGCCCCTGGCTCACCCAGCCGGTGGATTCCAGCATTTTGAGGTCCACGGGGTCCCCGACGAGCTGTGCCCGCAGCAGGGACACGCTGTGGCAGGTGGCCAGGGCGTAGAGCAGGGGCCCGGCCGGGAGGCACCGCGGCTCGTGGACGATGGGCAGGAACTGGTTGTTCTCCAGAGGCACCACCCCCCACACGTCCAGCCCTTCCTCCGTCAGCGTTCCCGTCTGCGGAGAGAGCCCGCGGTGTCCGGGAGATCCCTCCAGCGGCCACGTGAGCCCAGCCCGCCCCGCTCACCTTGTCGAAGCAAACCAGGCGGATCTTCCCGCAGAGGTTGATCCGGGGGGGGCTGATGCAGAAGATTCCCTGCCTCTTCAGCCTGTTCTGGGCGTAGATGGTGCCCACGGTCATGGCGGCTGGGAGCGCCGGCGGCACGATGACGGTCACCAGGTCCAGGGCGCGGATGATGATCTGCCCCACGGGCACCTGTCAGGGCGGGAGGAACAGGGGTGGGCATCCCGCATCCTGACGGTCCCAGGGGATCCCGGGGGATCCTCCAGCTCCCCCAGCCCTACCTGGTTCCTAATCAGGATGAGGATGCTGTACAAGGTGCCGACGAAAGCTGTGCCGGAGGGAGAGGGGTTACCAGGCAAAGCTGAGGGAGGGGGTTCAACCCTTCCACAGGAGTCTGGATGCTCCCGGAGGTGTCTCCGTGCTCAGACCTACCCAGGACGGCGAGGAACAGCACGAATTTCACAGCATCCTTGTAGAACTTGAAGCTGACGGGTTTGGGGTAGAGGATGGAGCTGATGAGATCCCCCTTGGCCGTGCAGAACCCTGCGGGAAACGGGCCGGGGGGTCACCGCGTGCTCCCAAGGATGCAGATCCATCCCAGTTTCCCTCCTCGATCCATCACCTGTGCGGGTCACCACGGCCAGCACCTCCCCCCCCACGTAGGACTTGGCCTGGATGACGTGTGTCCCGCAGAACAGCGTGTGCCTCCGGTGCTCCTCCGGGGAATACACGGCACCGGCCGCCTGCGCCGCGCCCGGGAGAGGCGTCTTCATCACCGGCACGCTCTCCCCTGGGGAAAGACGCAGCTCTGTCACCCTGGGGGAGCAGGATCCGGCCAGCCTGGACAGGAAGGGGCTGCTGAGGGGTCGCTGAGACACGAGGCTCGTCCTGTCCCCCCAAATTCCCCCGGGGAATGCGGCGGGACGGAGGCTCTCACCCGTCAGCATGCTCTCGTTGACCATGCACTCGCCCGTCAGCAGCGCGGCGTCGCAGGGCACCAGCATCCCGTCCCTGGGAATGCTGATGCAGTCCCCTGGCACGAGCTCCACCGAGCTCACCACCGTCTCCTCTGGAAAACAGCGTGGCCGTGCTCAGGCGCGCCATCCCAAGGCCATCCCAAGAAATTCCGGGCCGGAGCGCTGCCCTCACCTCCGCTGGGCCGATGCACTCGGACACCCACTGACATCCTGGCCATGGTCTGCAACGTGCGGCTTTGCTGGCAGAGAGGGAGGGAGGAGAAGGTAAAACCACCTGAGGCCACCCAAAAACCACAGCAAAGCACCCCCGGAACCGGTCTCAAAGGCTTGGGATCAGGGGTGAAGGACAAGGAGAGCCATCCCGCCGCTGGACTGTGGGTTGTCCCCACCCAGCCGGGCTCATGGTGAGCTCAACACCAGCACAGAGGGCAAAGGGCAGGAAAAATGGGCTGTTTCAGAGAGATGCGCATCCCAAATAATCCCACCAACCTTCCTGGTCTCGTACAGGGACAAGCCCAAGGAGATGGTGGAGATGAGGAAGATGCAGGCGGCGTAGTAGTAATAGGCATCACACACCCACAGCACGATGCTGAACACTTGGAAGATGTAGAAGGGATTGAGCACCTGGAACAAGAGGAAAGAGAAGCTTTGGGAAACGGGGAGAACTTCTTCCAGCCCTCTGTGAGACCTCTGGGCTCCTGGGAGGTGAGAGAACTTTCTCCAGATATTAGGAGACCTCCAGGCTCCTTAAGGAACAACAGCTCACGTGGAGAAGCTGGCCCTTCCTTGGGGATAAACCAGCTGATGTCCTATAAACCCTCCATCCTCCCCAGTTTTCCTCATGGATGGAGCTCCTGAGGATGCTCAGCCACCTCCGTAACTACCTGGGGGTGCTCCTGCCACGGCCAGGACGGGTCCCCTCCATGGCTGTACCAGCTCTGCCTTCTCCCAAAGTCCTCTCCTCCCTTCCCAAGGGCCCACAAAGCACTTGGAGCGAGGGACATGGAGCCAGGGAATGATCTGCCCTGGGAAAAGCCACTCCTGGGAAGCTCAGCCCACGGACACGCACCTCTTCCACCAGCAGCCTCGCGTAGGACTTGACCGGCACCTCGATGAGGTTCGGGCCATAGATCTTCCTCCTGGGAAGAGAAAAGGAGAGGGAAGGAAATCTGCCCTTGGGAGAAGCAGCATTTCCACTCTGAGGGTGCTGCCCACACCTCCATGGGATCCTGGTTAAGTGGAGAAGCCAAGGCCAGGAATTCCATCCCACCCACCTGGCCGGGGTTTTGATGCAAGACAAACCCAGGCTCCAGGATTTTCTGCTCCTGGAAGAGCCTTGTGTGCTCCCTGTGCATCCCGTGGGGATCCCTACCTGGTGGTGTGGTCTTGCTGGTCCAGCCCAGGCTGGGACAGGTGGAGATCTGCGCAGGTCCAACCCTCATCCAAGACACTGGGAAGCGCCAGGGGAAGGAAAAACGGAGAGACAGAGTCAAAATCAGTGGGAACAGCGGAACAAACACCCCGTCCAAGTCCCTGGGAACATTAAAAACCCCCTTGGGAAAAGGGAGAGTGCTGTGTTCCTTGGCCTCTGCAGCAGCTGCTGAGTGCCAAGGAAAGCCAACAAAAGGGGCACAGTTCGGAGTGCCGGGAGCACCCGGAGCTGCCAAACTGCTCCGTCCGGTTCCCTGTGCCCGGACAGGCACCAACAGCCCAGGGCAGGGACCCGCCACCACGGCACAGGCTCTGGATGGGACAATCCAGAGCAGGGCTGCAGCTTCCAGGGGGTCCAGGAGGACTTTGAGGGAGCTGAGGGGGCAAGGGGAGGGATGGAGAGGGGCAGGGCTGGGAATACCTGACTTTGCAGAACAGCTGCCGTCGCTCCAGCCACACGTAGCGCATTCCCTGGAACAGGTAATACCTCAGGATGTTCTTCTGAGCCCGCAGAGAGGGAAAAGAGAAGGTGTTGGTGGGGCCCACGGGAAGGCAGAGGGTTCCTGGCGGTGGGAAGGCCCCAGGCATCACCTCCTCCTTCTCGTGGAGCCGGATGGTGTCCCGGCTCTCCTCCTCGTCCGACACTCCGATGGCGATGCTGCTCCTCCGGTCCTCCAGCCGGGCCCCGGGGTGCTGCTCCAGGCTGCCCAGGGGGACTGAGGCTCAGCCCTGCCCGGCCACCCCCTCCCTCAGAGCCCCCAGAGCCCGTGGGAGCGCGAGCCCCGCTCACCTGCCCTCGCCCAGCGGCTCCAGCAGCACCCTGGTGGTGAAGCACTGCCCGAACCGGTCCTGGAACACAGGCACGGGTGGGAAGGGACACCGGCAGTTCCCTCAGGCCAGAGGGAAGGCAGGGAGTCCCTGGCCACCCATCCTGGGGGATGGAAGGGAGGGTTTGGGGATAATGGAGGCAGATTCAAGGCCTAGTTGGCTGGCAGGGAAGGGGAAAGCACACAGTAATTTTAGATATAATTCTTATTCCTGGAATAATAGGATAATATAATTATTATTAATAATAAAACAATGATATTATATAACAAATACGCTATCTAACATATTCGTATATATTTATGTATTATTAATACTGACAGTAATATAAAATATAATGGCAACATGATGGGAATATTTTTGTATATAATTATGAAAATATGAGCATGATGATAATAATAATAATTTGCTAATAAAAATTCCTGGAACAATTTGGTGCTGGGGCACCTTGATGGAAGTTGGGGTTCCTTCATGGAAGGAGATGCCAGACATGGAAAGGGTGACCAGCAGCAAGGACCATTCCCAGGACCCTGCTGGGAGCCCAAGCCCAGATCCACAGGGTCCCAGCATGGAGAAGGTTGGAGGGAGCAGAGCTGGGACCTGCAGGACTCACCCTGATGATGACCCAGTCAGCCTGGCCCAGGGCACAGGGTTTGCACTTGGCCTGCACTTCCAGGCTGGGTTTCCAGTGGAACAGGAGCAGGAGCAGCCCCGCGGTGAGGACGGAGCCCACGTGGCACAGGAGCACCCGCCACGGGCGGCTCTGGTACCCAGACACCTCCTGCAAGAGAGAGCTCACCTGGGCCTGCTGGGCCACCACAGCAGCTCAAATTAACGCTGTCAGCCACTACACCCCAAATCCAGACAGGCCCTGGGTCAGAAATCAACTCAAATTAACATTATCAGCCATTAAACCCCAAATTGATAAAACCCCCGAGCTTCCCAGTGGGATTTAACCCCAGGCAGGTGACAACCAACACCTCTGAGGGCGGAAAACCACCGTCTGGTGCTGGTGTTGTGGAAAACACGGGGGTTTTGTGCCATGCCGAGCCTTCCTCCCCGTGGAGAAGCCCCCAGACCTACCATGTGGGATGGATCCGGCTGCAGCGTCCCGTAGCCCGGCCGTCGGCTCTCCAGCAGCCTGCTGGTATCTGCAAATCCCAAGAAAACAGGGAAAAGGGATAAGGAGAGGGGATCCAGGCTGGTCACCAGCTCCGCAGCAGCCTGCTGTCTGCAAATCCCAAGGAAACAGGGAAAAGGGGAGGCGATCCTGCTCGGCCACCAGCTCCCCAGCAGTCTGTCGGTGTCTGCAAATCCCCAAAAACCCAGGGAAAAAGGCTAAAGGGAGGTGATCCCGGGGGTTATTCCGGCGATGCCATCCCTGGCTCATCCCAGAGGCGGCTGGTCCTGGCGGCTCCCGGACATCCAGGCCGGGATGCTGCGGGAACGGGACCCCCGGCGCTGCCCCGTCACCCTCCGGCCGCACGTGACGGTCACGGGAAGGAGCCCCGGGAGGGAACCTGGCGGGATCCCAGCGGCTTTCGGGAGCGGGGCTGGGACGCGGCCAGGCCGAGCTTTCCAAGCCGCTTTTCACGCTCCTCTGCTCCCTGCGCTTCCTGCGCCACGGAAACCGGCCCTGCCCCGGTCCCGGCACGTTCGGCACCTCCGATTCCCGCCGGGCTCCCCAGAGCCCAGCCCGGGCATCCCCGGGGTCATCCCAGGCGGAATTTCCATCATCACCCTCCGGGACCTGAACCTGTTTATCCTCTAAATCCATATCAGATGACGAGTCCTGGCGTTCCCAACTCCGGGATCTCTGTTTACCCCCTAAATCCACACCTGATTACAAATCACGACATTCCCAACTCCAGGATGTTTGTTTGTCCTCTAAATCCACGCTGGATTACAAATCACGGCATTCCCAACTCCAGGATCTTAAAGCAGCCGCGGGGTGATAACACGTGGCACAAACACCAAGCCGGGAGTTTGTTCCCACTCTTGGAACACGCCGATAATTCCCTGCCTGGGCCAGGTTTAGGTTTCCAGGAGCGCACTGAGTCCGGTTTAACCATTTCCGTGCCGGGTGGAAGCCGGTGCATCCGTTCCCTGCTGGAAAAGCCACTCCGGATGGATCCCTGCCGCTCCCTGTCTGATCCCAAAGCTCGTCAGCAGGTGACAGAAGCAATTCATTCAAAGCATTCCCTGTTTTTTGAGGATCACCGGGGTCCCTCTCACCAGCTCCCGAAACGCAGCCGCTCCAAGGCAGAAGTTTTGGGATGAGGCACTGGGGGATGAGCCCGAGGGAAAACAAAAGCTCTCCCTGTAGCCAAAAAACCCAGGGAGGGACACATCGGACCCCCCTGTTGCATTCCAGGTTTAAGGAAGGCGGGAGCGGGCGAGGAGCAGCCGGAGCCGTCCTTCCCAAGGGCAGGACAAAGGACAGGGCGAGACGGGGCCTCGCCAAAGGCTTTTCCCGAGGGGAAAAGCATCCACACAAACTGAAAACAACCCAATTCGGTCCCCGCGCATTCCCGGGGCAGGATGGGAAGCGGGAAGCCCGGCCCATCCCTCTCCTGGAGCAGCAGCAGAATCATTCCGGCTTTCTCGGATCCTCAAAGCAGCGAATCTCTGGGAGGAGCAGAGCTCGCCCGGCCCCGCTCCCGGGGGATTTCTCACCTCCCGCTCCCATCCCGCCTGCTTCCCGAGCCACGGCGCGCTCCGAGGGCTCATCCCAGCGGAGCCGGTCCCGCCCGGGCTGGCATCTGGGATCCATAGGGTCGGCATCACCTGCCCACGTGTCCGGGAAGCCTCGGGAGGGGCGGGAGCTGCGCGAGCGCCTGGAATCGCGGCCACACCTCGTGGGCAAACAGGACCCGGGACAGCGGGACGGGCCCGCTGCCCCTCCAGGGGCTTATCCCGCAGCCCGGGCAGAGATCTGCCTTCCTCTCTGCTGGGAAAGGGGGATTCAGAGCGGGACAACGGCCAGGAGAGGCTGGAAATCCTCGGGAGGGTCAGAGGTGCACCAGCCGGGCTTGTCCAGGAAAACGGGGAGCCGAAGATCCACACTGACACTGGATTTGCACAAAAATCCCGCTGGGAATCCTCACAGCTGCCCGGCTGTGCACCTTCACCATGCCCTGTCCTGCACCTTCACCACGGGTTTACGAAAAATTTGGGATGAAGATGCTCGAGATGCTCTGACATTTCCCGCATGACCTGGCAGGGGAGGATGAACGCTCTGACTCTGGAATGCGGAGCTGGAACCTGGAGCCCACAGGCCTTGTGGCTCAGAATCCCCTCTGGAGCAGCCCCAGCCTGGCTTGGAAGCAGCTGGGAATGCCAGTGCCAGTCTTTGTCCCGGGATTTGGCCCCAGATGGATGTGCACATGGAAAACAGGCGGATGCTGATCCGAGGGACCTCCTCCCCCAGCTCCCAAGCCCGTTCCTGGAAGCAACAAATCCCAAGGGGGCTTTGAGGTCTCCCTCTGCTCCCACAGTTCCCCACGGATGGCCAGGACTTCCTGGGCAGCACCATCCACCCATCCATCCACCCATCCATCACCTCCCATCCCTCCATCCCTCCAGGAGGTTGCACACAGGCTGAGGAAGATCCCCCCATGGAAGTCTCTGCTCCAGAGCGAGGTCTGGCACTGCCTGGCTCTTGGGATGGGCTGGGCAAGGTCAACCTGCGCCCGTGGAGACAGGGACACGGAAAATCGGGATGAGGCCAAAGCAAGGAAGGAGGGATGAGGTGGGAAAACTGAGTTTGGGTCAGGAAGGGCGAGATTTGACTCCAGATGACCTTCCCGAGCAGCTCTGGGGTGGGAGATGCCATGGCCCCGGCAGGAACTGGGATGAGATGCCGGTGATTCTCCTGCCCTTTCCACTGAGCCAACATAAACCTCTCCAAGCCAACAGCTCTGAGCCAACCTCAGCGGGACACGCCGGAGCAGACGTGTCTGCCCAGCCCGCCGAGTCCTCCCGCCACGGAGCAGAGCTGGGAAAACGGCCCCGGGCTGGGATACACCAAAGGTGAGACGGACTCCATCCAAGGGCGGACACGGAGATCGGGATCCAGACTGGAAACACCGGAGGAGCCACCCTGGGGCATCAAACCCTTGAGATGGGCCAGGGAATGAATTCCTTGGAAGCAGCAGCCGTGTCCACCTCAGACTGGTTTGGGTTTGTAGGGAAGGATCATCCAGGAGGAGAAGGTGGCAGCGTTTGCTTCTCCACGCGCTGAGGCCCCGGTGATCTGAGCCTTCCAACCCTTCCGGCACAGCAGGATCCTCCTCCCCCGCCCTGACCTTCCTGGAACCCGGTTTTGCAAGAGCTCTCCGGCTGCCAAAACCACCTGCCCAGCCGGAGGAAGCACCTGCTGGAACATCCTGCTTGGGCAACCGCCCGCAAAGGGGGGAGGAAAGGGGGTTCAGACCCAAATCCAGCCTTTCCCCCAAGCTGTGGATAAAAACGGGCTCCTCCATCCCGCGGGAGAGGGGAGTGCTCCTCACAGCCCCCCGGGATGATAAGCCAGGACTAGGACATCTTAAACCCGCGTTAAGGCCTTAACTGGGGGGGGAGGGAAGTTCAAACTCCCCAGGGCGGCTTTGCTGCGGATCCGGAGGAGGCAGAAAAGCAGGATCTGAGGGACGTGGGTGGGATTGACGCAGGGACAGGGATGGTGGGGACAGGGATGGTGGGGATGGGGACCACGGGCACCCCAGCGGATGCCACCCCCCCCTTCCCTGCCCAAGGCTCTTCCTCCCCCACCCCTGGAGAGCCTCCCGTGTGCCAGCGGGGCCGGTTCGAGGGACGCGGGCAAAGGTTGCCTGGCATGGGCTGAGCCGGTTCTGTATTCCCGGGAATGAGGAACGCTGGCAAGGCACGGAGCCTCCGAGGGCTTCCCGTCCTCTTCCAAATGCCTGGATGCCTTTTCCCTGCCCAGCATCCCTTTCCATTCTTTGTCCATGCCAAAACCCCTGGGATTGCTCAGGAAGGCAACGAGGTCCTTCCCAAGCTCAAAATGCAGCCTGGCCTGCGCGGTGCCGATGGGAGACCCTGCCAGGGATGCTCCAGGATGGGTACGGAGTATTCCCAAAGTCCAGCCTGGAGCAACCCCCTGGCAGGGGAGCAGCTTCCCGTGGGCTGCAGGGATTGGGATCTGGGGCTGGGAGGTCTTGGAGCATCCCAAAGCCTGGGATTTGTTCCCCCACGGATTGATCGCTGCATCCCATGTGCCGGAATTCCGATGGGATGCAAAGCCAGGAAGTTCTGCCTGGTTAAGTTGTGGTGTCACAGGAGCCTCTTCCAGACCCGGAGCCCACCCAGGGGATCCAGGATGTGCTTCCCATCGGCTCCGGCACCACCTGAATCTGAACTCCCAGGGCCCCCCCGGTAAATCCTGCAGGGGGCAAAGCAGGGAAAAGGGAAGGAAAAGGGAAATAAGGAAAGAAAAAAGGAAAAGAAAAAAGTGAAATAAATAAAAAGGTGAAGGGAGCAAAATGAAAAATAGAAATACAGAGAAATTAAATAAAACAAAGAGAAACGAACAAAAAAAAGCAAAATAAAGCAAAATGAAAGAGAAATGCAGTGGGGGAAAAAGAGGAAATGCAAACTAATAAAGTGGAATAGAAAGAGATAAAAGCGCAAAATACAGGAAAATAAAGGGGAATTAAAAAGCAAAATGAGGCAAGAAAATAAAGCAGAAAAATGAAGTGAAATGAAGGAAATAAAGCAAAATAAAAAAGCGAAAAAGCAAAGTAAGAGACCCAAAGGGGAAAAAAAAGTAAAATAAAACCAAAATGAAGCAAAATAATAAAGCAAAAAATAAAAATAAAAAACCACCCCAAATTAAAGCAAAATAAAAAAGCCAAATAAAGCAAAATAATGAAGCAAAATGAAGTAAAATAAAAAAGTGGTACAGCAAAATTAAAACCCTCCCAAATAAAGCAAAATAAAGAAAGCAAGATTAAGAAAATAAGGTAAAATAAAGCAAAATTAAAAAGCAAAGTAAAAATAAGCAAAAAATGAAGCAAAATATAAAAGGAAAAAGCAAAATAATAAAGCGAAGTAAAGAAAAATATGAGAGGGAAAAGAAAAATAAAACCCCAAAATAAGGCAAAATATAAAAGTGAAATAAAGCAAAATAAAGGAAAATAAAAAGTGAAATAAAGAAAAATAATCAAGTTAAATAAAGCAAGATGTAGCAAAATACAAAAGAGAGAAAGCAAAATGAGAGGCCAAAAATAAAGCAAAATAAAAAACAAAGCAGAATAAAGGGAAATAATAAAGAGAAATAAAGCAAAAATAAAAAAAGAGGAAGCAAAATAAGAACCCCAAAATAGAGTAAAATATAAAAGCTAAATAAAAGAAAATAAAGGAAAAGAATAAAGTGAAATAAAGGAAAATAAAGGAAAATAATAATAGAAAATAAAGGAAAACAAAGTAAAATAATAAAGGGAAATAAAGCAAATAATAGAGTGGAAGAAATGAAAATAATAAAGCTAAATAAA
This sequence comes from Pseudotriccus pelzelni, assembly GCA_035584735.1. Taxonomy (NCBI): domain Eukaryota; kingdom Metazoa; phylum Chordata; class Aves; order Passeriformes; family Tyrannidae; genus Pseudotriccus; species Pseudotriccus pelzelni. The sequence continues at coordinate 1,425,181 of JAWMRA010000052.1, read as the reverse complement.
GGAAAAAATAAAGCAAAATAAAAAAGGTGAAAAAGCAAAAAATAAGGCCAAAAATAAAGCAAAATAAAAAAAGGCAAAATATAGCAAAATTAAAAAAAAAATCACACCAGAAAGCAAATGAAAGGAAAATAAAACCCGAATAAAGCAAAATACAAAGCAGATGACAGCAGAATAAGCAAGCGACCTGAAGGGAACGGAAGCCCCGCTGTGCCCCCCCCATCCCCGCACACCCCGCACCCCCCCGGGCCGCGCCCGCAGCGACCCCCGCGCCCCCCAAAGCTGCCGCGGGGGGTCCCGGCCCGGCCGGGGGTCCCGGGCCCCCCTTTCCCCCCGAGCCCCCTGACCTGAGCTCATGGCGCTGCCCCGGCCGCGGCGGAAAGGGCGGGCCGGGCACGGCCGGGAACGGCGGGACTTGTAGTTCTGTCCCAACAGAGCGTCCGAAACCCCAAATCACCACCCCCCCCAAATCATCCGCCCCCCAAACATTCACATCCCCCTAAATCTTCCCCACAGAACATCCACACCCCCCCAAAATCACACCCCCACACCCAGAGCATCCACCCCCCCGGGGCTGGCCCCAAAAACAGGGAGGGGGGGCAGAGGGCACCACGAGGGGGGGATGAACATCCCCCTCCCCGAAATGCAGCAGGGTCTGCCCCACAAACGGGGTTGAACCCCAAATCTTGCAGGGAAATGGACCAGGCTGGGCACCCCAAAAAGGGGGTTTTCACCCCCAAATCCTGCAGGGAAATGCACAGGGCTCTGTCTCCCAAAAAGGGGGCTTTCACCCCCAAATCTTGCAGGGCCTCATATGGTGCTCTGACCCCAAAAAGGGGCTTTGCCCCTGACAGTTTGCAGGGAATGGCCCAGGCTCTGCCCCCCCGGGGGGGTTTGTATCCCCAAATCCCTCCACAAAACCCGTCAGGCTCTGCCCCCCCAAAGTGCTTTGCCTCCCCCCCCTTCTCTTTCCACCCACAATTCCCACCTGGAAACCCCCTCCAAAGGAATTCCAAAGCCAGTCCCGGGGTGCAGACCCCGGAACACCCGTGGATCAGCCCCCCCAGCCACACCTTGGCTTTTGGGGGGGCTTCAACTCCTGCCAAAGCACCACCAGGAAAACCCAAAGGCCGGGAAAGGGCCATTCCCTCCCATCCCATCGCATCCCATCCCATCCCATCTCATCCCATCCCATCCCACCACACCCAAACCCCATTCCAGCCACGGGACTTTGGGTTCCTTGAACAGGAAGGGAGATCAATCCATTGTTTTCTTCACAGGTGAGATGGATTTTGTCAATGGAGCAGGGAAATCTCAGGCAGGGCAGCAAGCGGCTTCGGATCCTGCTGTTTCCATCCGAATATTCCCAGGAAACAGGCCTGGATTCGAAATGAAGAAGGCAAAATCTGGTTCATTTTGTCCCAAAAAAACAGTGGCAGAGGACGAGGGGGGATCACAGCTCTTTTTATCCCAGCTATTGACGAGCAGCTCCTTGGATGTGAGCAGGAAATTGGGATCATGGAGCGCAGGGATGAGAAATAACCATATTATATCCTTACAGTGATAAAGTCTCGTTCTAATGGGATTAACAGCATCTTTCTGGGGCATTCCCCATCCCAGGAGCCACGTGCAGGACCAGCACGGACCCAGCTTACCCCGAGAAACAGAAATTTGGGTAATTCAACCTGGATTTTCAGTGGGAAGTCTCCAACTCTCATGTCCCACATCGGCTCTCAGGAATGAAACCCTCGGTCCCGGGAAAAGAGAGAAATACTTTTGCAAATGCAAATGAAAACAGAAACACCAGTTTGGTTTCTGGAGGCAGGAATGAGCTCTCAGAGGACGAAAAATACATGGAAAAAAGGAACATCATTTCTGGGATTGGTCTGTCCCACCTCAGTCCTCCTTTCCTGCCTCCTGGCGGCATCCCAGTGACCACAGGGAGTCTCAGCAGCAGCAGCAGGACATTCCCACCAGGTTTCTCTACATTTAGGCCAAAACCTCATCAATTAAACAGCAAACCTGAACCTTCCCAGGACTGCAAACAATTCCATTCTTTCCTGGTCCTTCCCAGGAGGGCAAGGAATTCCATTCTCTCCTGGACTCTCCCAGAAGTGCAAACAAAGAGCTGCTCTGAGCAACAAACCCACCACAAATGTCCCCGATGTGAGAAATGTGGAGGTAAAAACACACTTGTGTTAGAGAAAAGAGAGATTCAGGCCTAATAAGTCCCATTTCATTAGGACTTGGAATAAAAATTCCTTAGGACTTGGAACAGAAAGCCCCTTAGGACTTGGATTAAAGATGGGGATCCCAGCAGGGTGGTGACAGGACACCTCGTTCCCAAGGGATTTTATCCCATGTCAGCTCCTGATCCTCACTTCGCTCCTCCCTTTGGGATTTCAAAACCAAGATTCCTCCACCTTTCCCCAGCCAATTCCATTCTTTCGTGGACCTTCCCAGGATGCAAAGAGCTGCTCTAAGCAACAAGCCTACCACAACTATCCCAAATTTGAGAAACCTGGGGTAAAAACACACTTGTGGTAGAGAAAAGAGAGAGATTCAATCCTAATAAATCCCATTTCATTAGGACTTGGAGTAAAAACTCCATAGTACTTGGAATAAAGTTCAGGATCCCAGCAGGGTAGTGACAGGACACCTCATTCCCAATGGAGCTGCCTCTGGGATTTTATCCCATGTCAGCTCCTGATCCTCCCTTTGGGACTTCAGAACCAGGATTCCTCCACCGTTCCCTTTTCCCAGCCAATTCCATCCTTTCCAGAGCCACCCCAGCTCCTCCCAACCACCCCCCCCGGGGAGGGGGTTGAGATTCCACAACACCATTCCATAATGAACCACCAGCTCTGAACTGTTCTTTCCAGTCTTTATTGGAAGTGCAAACCTCTGGGAAGAACAACTCCCTGCTGGAAGCTCCTCCAGGTGTAAGTTGTGTCTGGGTGGACCCCTGTGGGGGCTCCAGGGGGGATCCAAGTGGGATCCACGGAGGTTACGCAGCCGTCGCCTTCTGCTTGTAGGTTGCCATCATCTTCTTGATCTCAGCAATGGCCTTGCCAGGGTTCAAACCCTGAAGGGAAGACCTGGTTAGATCCTCTGGAAAACCTGGAGCATCCTCCCTCCCTCCCCCTCATGCAGGTGGCAGTAAACTCACAAATGTGCTGCTACTCAGAAACCGTTGGCAGAGGAGCTGCTCAACACCCCTTTTTGTCCCTAAAAGCTGGAGTGAAATGTGATGTTGTACCTCCTTTCCAACACTAGGAGGTTCCAGGACAGATCCCAGTTGTGATAAATTCACAAATATGGTGCTTCTCATACCAATAATCGGCAGAGGAGCTGCTCAATATCCCCTTTTTTCCCTAAAAGCTGGAGGGAAATATGACACTGAGCTTCCTTGTGAAGGATGGGAGTTTCCAGGATGGATTTAAGTCACAGTAAACTCACTAATATGCTGCTACTCAACTGTTTTCCCTAAAATTTGGAGTTCAGTGTGATGTTGTGCTTCCTTTCAAGCGTTGGGAGGTTCCAAGACAGATCCAAGCCGTAGTAAACTCACAAATATGCTGCTTCTCATAACAGTAACTGGTAGAGGAGCTGCTCAACACCCCTTTTTATCCCCAATAGCTGGAGGAAAACGTGATGTTGTGCTTCCTTTCAGACACTGGGAGGTTCCAGGATGGATCCCAACTCCCACAGACGCTGCTGCTCATAAAAAGCTGGCAGAGGAGCTGCTGAGCCCCTCTCTGCCCTACAGCCTGCACTCCAGCCTAACTCAGGCTCCATCTGCAGAGCTGGCCGAGGAGGCTCAGGACACCAAGGGCCAGCTGGGACACTGCCCCAGGCAGGCTGGGCATTCCAGGGAGGTCAGGCTGTGCTGACCCAGCTCTGCTCCACTCCAGCCTCTGTTCCCACAGGGACAGCAGAGCAGCCTGGAGCAGACAGAGCTGGGAGCTCCCCTGGAGCAGCAGCACTTCCCTCTGCCTGGAGACAAACGCTCCCTCGGCTCTGGAGCTGGGTTTAGCCAGCACTGCCGGGATCAAAGAGGGGAGGGAGCCAAGGGGACTTCAACAGAGCTCAAGCAGGATGGAATTCCACATTTTTATGGGACTCCTGGAGGCAGGAGACAGCCTTGGAGCAGCCTGGCAGGGATGGCACAGAGGAGGTGGAATTATGAAATAAAAGCTGGGTGTGGAGGCACTGGGGGGTGAACAAGGTCAGGCACAACATGGAAATGCTCCAGCTGAGCTTCCCTCAGGTTCTCCTACAAAACAGACACACTCCACACTGCAAAGGTCTCAGTGCTGCAGCACTGGTGCCAAAGCAAGCAATCCTAAGCCCAAAATGAGAGGGAGATCCTGTGTGGGACAGGGAATGAGCAGGAACTAGTGCAGATCCCACCAGGCCTTCCACACTGATCAAGACAGCCAGGATTAGGGAATGTGAGTGGGAATGTGTTATTAACCATAAATCTGCCTCAGATTTCAGCCCAAGGGCTGTTTCCCTACATTCCTACAAACAGCCAAGTCTTGGGTTTCAGCTTCCCCTTTAGCTGAGCTCTGGGTCACACCAGATCATGAGCCAGCTCCCTAAAAAGGGGGGAATTATGTGCTGTCAGGGAATCGCTCTGGAAAAATACCCCCCCAAATGAGCCTGCAGTGCTCCTGACAGACACATCCACCCAGATCCCAGGCATCTCATCTTCCCCACACTTGTGATCCACTCAAACATTTCCTGTTATTCCACAGCCCCGGGAATGCTCCATCACCAGGTGCAGGGAAAGGTTGTCTGGAAAACAGCAGAGCTGCTGGGAAAGCAGAACTCCATCAGCAGGGATGAGATATTGGGAAGAAATTCCTCCCTGTGAGGGTGGGGAGGCCCTGGCACAGGTTGCCCAGAGAAGCTGTGGCTGCCCCATCCCTGGAA
>JAWMRA010000052.1:1356283-1402680 GCA_035584735.1 Pseudotriccus pelzelni | reverse complement strand
GCCAAGTGTCTTTTCTGTCCTTTCTGGTGGGAAAGGGAAGAAAATAAAAATAACCAGTGAACGTATCGTTGAGGCAGTAGGTCGCAGTGATGAAGGATTCTTGAATGTTAGATTTTAGGGTACGTGTATTGGTTTGAGATGTACAACTCCAGAATGGATTCGGCTCCATCACTTTCTTCTCACTGTTTTTTGTGCTTGCTTGACAGTGTTATGGTAAAGTGTTGTCAGGAGTTAGCCAAGTTGGTGCTTAATTTCAAAGCAGGTGGAATATCTTCATAGAGCAACATTGCAGCTTAAGAGACAGCTTTAGCGTGATTAATGGGAGATCACAGCATGATTTGGTATTGACAATAATACCAAAACTTCCTTTGAAAAGGAAAACATCTTCATTTGATGCAATATGGTATAGCTTTCTCTTCTCTTTACTAATCAAAATTACATGTTAGAGAACTACAAGCTTATTTTACCTTGCATTAAGAAGTCCCAAATAACTTCTCAAATCAGTTACCCCACGAATCTTCCTTCTCCCCCAACATACGATAGTAGGAAAACACTCTATTTGTGTCAGTTAGGTATTAGGAAAGCTGATGTGAAGGACAGTTTTGCTGAGGTGGATTGGAGTAGATCTCAGCATGTTATGGATGGAGCCAGGTGAAAGTCCTGAACTCCAGCAGACTTCCCTAACAGTGCTCCTACACCCTCACATTTATAAGTGAGGATAGAATGGATGAACATAGGACCTTGGTTTTAGTCTAAAAGCTGCATGAATGCAATTTTCTTAATCACGAGAATATCCATAAATATTTACTATTTTTATACATGTAGAGATCCTATAAAGTTATTTTTAAAATAATTATATTTGCAGTAATTTTGTATTATATAGGAAGGCTAACGTGTGTTATGATGACCTAAGTTTCCAGAATTTGTATACATTTTTTTCTGATATCCAGCAAAGTTGAGAAATGAGATCAAATGAAACTGGGGTTGACTACATAAATGTTCCAGACTGGAATTTTTAAAAATGTGAACACACTAATAAGGATCATTCTTCTGGCAGATGTTAAACTCCAGGATCCATTTTTCAAATGAAATGGGGTTTGATTTGAAATGATGTGGGGCCTGTTCTTCTGGCTTTGTCTTTTCCTGATGTCGACGGGATAGAATCCCAGTGAAATGTCTGGGAACCTTGCTATAAAATCCAGCTTTAGGTATTTCAAGGTAGCAACTCAAACACAGAAGCTGTCCATGAAAAATTTGACCTTTATTATTCAGGACTGTGGTTCACAGTTGACTGTAATGATTGGTCAGTAGCAAATTAGAGAAAGATACAAGCATGGTATTGGATAGTGTGGTGATAGTTCAATTTTCTAGCTGTGTCTCCACATACAAATCTACTAGCTTATTGCTTAAATCCAGAGGCGAGCAGAATTACTTACTATTCTTTTTATATCCCAATGCTCATAACGTGGTGTTGCAATATCCAGGTAAAAATGTTCAATGCCATTTACAACAAGGAATCTGCCTTAAGCAATACTGTAATCAGTAACAGCTAATGTTACTGAGAGCAACAGCTTCTGCAAATGCTGTACCGCCAGAAGTTAACCAAGGTACAGCTGTAATTGTGTTCCAGACTAAATAAAGGCAGACATCCGAGAAGAATATAAGTTTAATTGGAAAAGTGGATCTTACAGAATGCTCTGTGCGATCAACAACGGCTGCTCCTGTCTCAGTAATGATGACGATTAGAGGGACAAGTGATGTTAGTGGGTACTTGTTTAAATAGAGGGTTTCTGCTACATGAGAAAAATTATTTTCTGATTCAAAAGCATTCACTGAATAAAGGGTGGTTGCATTTTTTTCACTGGTTAATTAATCTTCTCTCTTTGCTCCTGCTTTTTGCTGATGTATGTAGATTTCCTTTAAACAGATGAGAAATTTATATATATTTATTTTTATATATTTTAATATATATATTAAAACAAAGCAAAAAACAAAACAGACAACCCCCTACTACTTCCCTTGGAAATTCTGACATCAAATATAAATTACTAAATAATGCAGAGTGCAAACCTAAACATACAGAGATTGTTTGGAATTTTGTCACTTCACTTTTTTGAACAGGGGACAAAATTCCTGAATTGTAGTAGTTTGCTAAACTACCAAGTTGTCTAAATGATATGTCAGGCAAGACTTTCTACCTCTGCATTTTTATCACCTTTGTTTGTCAATAAATACTTGTAGCAAATGAGGGGAAAAACCACATTGGTTTCCATTTTACTTCCCTTGCATTTGTTATTATACCTAGAGCAGTTCCAAATAGTGGCAGAGGAATATGGCATAAAATCATAATAAGGAAAACATTAAAAATGAATACTCTCTGCTTTATAATAGATACATCTAGGCATAGGTGTGAATGAATACTGATTCATTTATACAGTTTTTAAATGGAAAAGCCTTAAGTTTACAAGAAAGGTAAACAGCAAGTCACACTGCATTTAGCAGATGTCGGCTCACTACCTTTAAGAAAATGGAGAGCAGTGGTCCCTTTGACATCCCTGCAGAAAATTAGATCTTTCCAGAAAGGAAAGGAGAGCACCTAACTATAGAAGTTACACTGAGAATGGACAGTTAAAAACTTTAACACTGTATTTCTTTTTTTTTAATTAGTTTATCTCAGTCTTAACAAAATTGAATTATTTTTTTTCTTGTAAATGCCCATGTTTAATTCTATCGGTATATACCTAAAAAAACTAAAAAAGCCTACAGGATAATCCAATCTCAGACACTCAAATGTTACAAGGGCCTTATGTGCCTACTACTTGTGTAAAATTACCAGAAACCATAGTAAATAGTGGTACATGTTGGCTAAGATTCAGTTGCTGAATAAATAGCACTTAGATTTCCCTCCCCCCCACCCCTTACTGTTATGTCATGTATGGAGAGAGCTGGAGCTCCTTTCATCATGCAGGCATAGGCATATGCTTAGGATGTTGACTGAATGTAGTAAATACATTTGCAACGAAAACTGGTGATAATGACGTGTTTCCATCTAAGTATTTAAAACTGCTTCCAGTTTTGTCATTCTTAATAAATGGAGTAGTAACTGCATTTAGAAATTACTTCCCCATATTTATATTCTGTCACAAAAGACTTCTTATTCAAAGCACTAAAATAAGAACTTCTCTGTGTTTTCTCAGTGACTCATGACCCTATAGTACAGCACTGGCATAATATAGGCAATCTTCCTCCCTCAAAATACCTGCAAAAATGGTACATTATTGCCTATCTGTGGGTTTTCTGAACATACATCAGTAACGCTCTGGCTGTAAGCACAGAGAGGGAAAAGATGATAAATCAGTGTTAGTTCATTCTGAGGAACTGATTAAGATAAAAACTCCGTTCTGTTTCCATTGCAGTCAATGCCGAAAGTCTCGTGACTTTGAATAGCTTCCTCTTACTGTTTGGGTTGTGGAAATGCTCAGAAATCCCAGCCAATGTTTTGGTCTTGTTGTGCAGAAATGCACAGAACTAACATAATCTTCTTTGTTGAAAACTATGGTTCCTTAATTTTTTCAAAGACTTTACTTAATATTTTTATATTTCTCATAATGTAGTAATAAGTTTGTCCTTCTCCCCCTCCCCCAAAACAGTTATCATGTCCATGAGTAGCATCTTTGGTATTTTGTGTTTAACTATTTCAAACCTTCATCCAAATACTGGATAACAATGAATTTTTTAAAAAAAGTTTTTCCCACTTATATAAAAGACAAATCCTTACGTTGATGCTAGTGTTGGGAATCTACCAGTTGCTAAGTTTAACATCCATTAATGATGGCTGCTGAAATGGGTGAGGAACTTACACATTTTCTCCCAGTTAGGAAAATATTCAAGTAGAATTGAACTAGACAATTCCATACATATGCTCTCTGAACACATCATATCACTGTTTAACATATTTTTAACTTTATTATTCATATTTTTGTATTCACATGAAAAGAGTAAGATATCTAAAATATGCTAGAAAATTCTAACTTAAAATATAGCTCTTCAAACAAGGAATTAAAAGAGTGCAGATGTCAGAACTTATAAGTAAGAAAATATTTTTCTTTTTCTAACTTGGATTTTCTCTGAATAATTTGCTTCCCTCCCTCCTTCCCTTCCTCCCTATTCATCTTGTCCAGGTGAAAAACATTGGTGGCAGTATGCGTTTTTGTAGGATACAGTGTAGTGACGCCTCCATGTTCAAAGAACACTTGGAGTTCTTCATATTATGTATTTGTATCTGTAGAAAGTGTTAAATATTTTTGGGCTGTATGAGTACGTATGCTGCCGACATCAGGTGCTTCTGGGGTAGCTGCTGTATTCACAGGGAAAAAAAAATAAATGGAGCTTATACTTCTAAACTGGGTGATACCAACTTCTCTTATACACTGAGTGGAGAAATTTGTACTTTCTTTGTTTGTTTCAAATCTCTAATAACGTCTATTCAATGGAATAAGTATGATAGATAAATATAGATATCTACAACACATACAGACGTGTGTGCACATATATATGCATCTATATCTGTCTATCTATATCTCACATTACAGCCAGGGAAAAATTTACTCAAGGGGACAAAATTGCTTTAAAGGAAGTTGCCACATAAAAGAGGAATTTTAGGGGTCCAAAGTAACCTTGGTAGAATGAATAAATTGTTGAAACTGTGGCATCCCATCTTCCTTAAGCATAACTGCATTTATGTATGTTTCAGGCAAAACCATGTCTCCTACTGTGTAGCTGGCTGTAACATGTAAGGTTAGGAATATGTTTTTTACATTACCAGCTATTAAAATGGTTGATTGTCGATTGTGGCCATGCTTTTCCTTTTTCTGTAGTCTTAACTGAAAACCCATCTCCCAAGGTCTCGAAGCAGGGGCTGAGACTAGATGTTGTGTGCAACCCTGATAAACACATCACTGAGGTTCTCAGGATGGCTCTACAAGGACTTGGATGGGGCATTTGTGAGCTTGTGCCTCTATTTCTTGGAAAAAAATCAGTAGCAAAGCATTATGGTGAAGTCTCTAACGTAGTGAAATTGCTTTCCTGCAACAAGCTGTACCCTAGTATCCACTAGTACAGTGCAAAAATATGCTGTAAGTAAAATTACCCTTGTTGAAATGAATAGAAGAAATAATAGACACAACTAAACTCAGGGCAGTGTATATAAAACCCAGCATTAGTTAGGAAAAAATCATTTGCTATCAGTCAGCAAAATAAATCTTCTTGACATTTCTTTTAATTTTCCTGTAACTAAGATGGGAACTGGCTTCAGTATAAGGGAACTGCAAGAACATGTTAAGCCATGATGTTTTACCTTACCATGATGTTAGCCTTGTTGCGTGCTGGTGGACACAGACAGTAACATTTTCAACGCCAGGCTGTAAATTTTCAGCCAAATAAGAGGTATATTCAGCCATCTCATTGGAGAAGGTAAATGGGGACACAGAAGCATTTGCAAGGGAAGCAGTTTCCCAATGTTACCTTCTCCATGCCTTCCCCTGCAGAATCCCATTCAGAGGATAAACTCTAGCTTGGCAGCATGGCTGGTAAGACCTGCCACACCTGGCTGGACACCAGGTCCCTCCTCCCCTGCCTGCTTTTTTCTGTGCAAGGAGGCAATGCCAGGTGCCTACGGCTGTCCTCTTTTCTTCTCTCTTTTTGGTTGGAGCTGCCATCTGACCAGAGGGGTAACATGGGGAAGGCTGATCCCTTTCATGACCTCTTTGGGGTTATGATTGCCTAGCCCAAAATTGAAAAGACAGTGCACTGCTTTTGGTGAAAATGGTTGACACACTGCCATCCAACTACAGAGCAGATTAAATGACTGGCACTATTTTAAAGAATCTTATATTTTCTATTTCCTCATCTACAAGTAGATATATACAGATTTTGGGACTATCATTTATATTAGTTTCTGAATCTTCTAAGACAAAAACAAGATTAAAATGATCCCTTCATTACTAAAATTATTAAAAACCCCAAACCCAAACAAGCCCAACCCCAAAACCTATTGGATTACATATTTTTATAGAGCTTTTGATAAATTGGTACATATTATCTAAGATATGACAAGGTTTCTAAAGCTTTATAAACTTGATGCTTGTATGTTTTTAGCAAACCATGATTCAGTAATGCAAAGGAAATGTCATAGCTAAAAAGGAAATAAACAACTTGCCTCCTTGGCAGAATTATCATTACACTGCATGTAGGAAAAGTCTCCATAGCTGGCTGCCTTTGCTGCAATTACTGGTATACTTTTTTCCCCAGGATATCCCATTGTTTGCCACACTCCTTCCGCAATCTTTTTTGTAGGGCTTTTGTATGCAGGAATTTTTTCTGATTAAATGTTGTGTGCAGCACTTAACAAATTTACTTTCTTACCATGGACAATGCTACTATGCTGTAAATACCTAATGAGAATGCATCTCTGGTAGTGTAAATCTGGGGCAGGCACCCTATTTTTCTGTTGCGCTTGCTCTGTGTTGACGCTCAGTTGGGTCTGACAGCAGCAGGTCTCCCACCCTGCCTTTTGTGGCATGAGGAAAGGACCTACTACTTTGGGAGTTGTTTCTGCCAAAAGCCGAGGACCTGTAATCCTGCTAACATCAGGAGAGGAGAGCATGCAGCTCCTGGCAGCAGCAAGAACTACTAATTTCTGCACTGCCCAGAAATTAACTTCAAGCGTCTCAAAATTGTAATTAAAATTCAATTGTTTCTCTTCACATTTAGATATCCGCCCATGGAAAAACACCTATTGTGTAACTTTTACCCCTCTCCCTGGGGGCTGTACTGGGAGGATGGGAAGGTTGTAGCCCTAATGGTGACTGAAAAGACAAAGGCAAGAAAATGAGCTTACCTTGCTGCCCTAAAGTTAAGCAGTAATCCACATGGCACCAGCGCTGAAATATGTAATAACGTGGTGGTAGGACTTCATTGCTAAAGGTTTTGCATTGGCTCTGCTTCTGTGTTGGCTATATAAATATCTATAACTTGTTACTTTATTGCTTTTTCTGTATAGTATGACCAAAATATCACACTGAAGTGCAAATTCTCAATTTTTTAATTAGAAATTGAAGACTGGATACTCAGCTAGTATAAACTGGTATGGCTCCACTGATTTCATGAGAGTTGGGCTGCATATCTGTTTTCTAGTCTGTGGCTCTGACCAGGTAATTACTGCATAAGACTTCAGCACACCGTAACGTTCATGTACAGTAATGGAATTCAGAGTTTTGACTCTGTTACACAGTTAAATATAAGTAAACCTCTTGGTTTGTGGAATAAGGTCTTTCACTTTTCTCATCATTTTCCATAATGAACAACTGGATTAAAACTGGTGTTCTCTCCTTCCCATCAGCCTCTTGGCCATCTGCTAGATGCCTGCTGGTATAAGGGGATGGATTGGTTCAGTATCACATTTCACTTAGGGGTCTAGAAATGAGCATCTTTAATGCACACCAAATGAGCTAAATTACAGGGGAGTGTTTCCAGCAGGCATTCCAGGGTTGTGAACACAGCCTGGGAATCCATGGTCCAACAGGCTTTGTCACCCTGGCTGATGCTTAGAAAGGCCTCCCTACATGCTTCTGTACACCATTTTCTACCTGTATCTATCACATCTATGCAAGAGCAGCTTTTCGTGTGTGCCTGGGGATGTACTGACACGTTCTGAGAAGTCAGAACACTCACTGAACTTCTCAAGCTGGATTATTATCAATGTACTTTAAAATCCAATATTGACCTATTTATCTTTAAACTTAACATGCCAGGTGAAGTTCTGCAATCTCAACCTACTCAACTGCATTAGTATCAGTACATCTGTCTTTACATGAAATACAGCAGTTGGAGAATTCACATTCAGGGATGAAGGGTTTCATATTTGCTCTTCTTCCACTATATAAACTATTCTATGCATAGGCTGCTTCTGCTTTTCCTTTTGAAGCTCTACCATCAGCATTTCAGCATATTCAGGCAAGAGAAAAGCAGCAGCAGAGAGCATGACTGTAGCCTCCTGTGTGAACACGGAACGATGTGGGGTAATCCTGGATCTCTGGCTTCCAGGACTCCTTTAGCACTTCTATATTAAGGATAAAATATATTAACAGGCTTTTGAGAATTCCTGAGATATGACTTTAATCAGAGATAGAGCCTATCTGCCATTAAGCATAATACCTTCTTGACAGCCACTTCTCTTCTGCAACCTTTGGCACTGAGGTCTGTTTTGGAAAGGCAAGAGGCATTTTGCAAATCTCGTAGTGAGTACCTGTATACCCAGGGATCAGGCCCATCATGTACTGGTTTGCACCTGTACTTGCCCCAGTGTGTCGTACGTACCCTGCACATACAGCACAGCTGCTGACGTGCAGCCTGTTAATCGTTGGTTATTTTAATATTTGTGTAGTGTGTCAAAGGGGAAAAAGCTTAAATTCTGTTGGCATTTTAAATAACTCTCTTGGCAGTTACACAACCCATAGCGTGTATGTTTTCATGGAATGCACTGTTGGTGACTGATGTTGAAAGAAGAGGTACAGATATTAAATATGGCCAAGCAGGTTCTACAGTTGGTCTGGACTGGGTCAGCCTTGCACTGTGGACGGCTGTCAAGGACATCTGGTAAAGTGCCACTAAGCACTGTACTGTTTGTCTGACACATACAGGCAACATTGAAACTTGTTGATGGCAGTTTGGCAACTTTTGTCTGTATCAAGCAGGCCAAATTCTGATCCCTTAGAGTTAATTCAAATTCCTCTGACACTAGGCTCAACTCTTGTAGGAAGCTAGATTGTAGAAACTAAGAGGTGAGCTTATTCTGAGCAGACTTGGATCTCATATTAGTTAAGGGCCCCGCCCTAAATCCTGATCTCTGATAAATTAACTTTTTAATGTTTCATTACTGCTAGGGTACAAGCCAAATGTCTACACAGATATTTATGCTCCAACAGCCAAATGCAAGCTCATTTTTTTCTTCTGAATTATAAGTATGTTATGTTTTACAGACATGAGTAACTCATGTGGGATCTTTCCCACAGAGTAAAACCAATGTAAATTCACATGACTCAGGGATTTGTTTCAATGCTTATGTATAAACTCTCATTAGAAATGATTATGCTTGAAGATCAAAAGAAAAGTACACTCACTTGTATTAATGTTTAATGCATAATTCACATTGTTAGAACAAAAAACAAAACAGTCGGTGGTTGTTACGACAAATATCAAACATTGGCACCACTAACCAACTCCCATAGAGGATCCTTCATTTCATTGCATTGGCTGTGCACTGAGATTTCCTCTTGTGTGTGCTGTGCCATCATCTCGGAGACTTTAAAGACACCTTCCTCACTAGATGAGTAATTCCCCTGTAATGACAGAAGTGGGGGAGAGCCAGGACACCCCACCAGTGCAGGTGGCTCCAACACTCAGAGATCTCTCAGTGGAAGCAGAGCATAAAATAATCTAATCTAATTTTTTATGCAAGAGGGATTTCAGATCAGGCATGCTCATATATGGTTTAAAATTCTAATTGCCTTCAATCTGAGTTTAGTTTGAGCCTTAATATCAAGACCATTGTCCAAGTTACCCAGCGCCACAGAATTCAAGAACTTGATTTTTTGTTTTCTGTTTATCCATGTTCTACCTTCTTTAGTCAATGCTTATTTTCTTGCATGAATGCTTCTTACTTAAATAAGCAGGTTTGGCATGATGGAGTTGCATGTGTAATCCATTCTCTATATCCTCAACCAAGGCAAGCAGAGGAGAGCAAAGCCATGGTCATAATCATAACTTGAGCTTAGGAATGAAAATCCTGTGTTGGCATCATTGCCTGTTACACAGAATGCTGGGTCTACTTATTCGGTGTAAGGGAAGATCTTTGGGTACCCTCTGCCTTGCCACATTACAGTCTTTCACATGAAGTAGGAGGTGAGCTTTGTTATCTTCATAGATTGTAATGGCTTTTTCCATGTCAATGTTTAAAGGTCAGCAATTTATAGGATGTGGCTTTTATATTTATGCTTCTTTCAAAAAACTTTGCCGTTTTATCAGCTGAGCTTACATAATTTCCTTCTCATACAGTTTTTGGGTTTTCATCCCCCCCCCCGCCAAAAAAAGGGGGGGGGGGAGGAAAATACTGAAAAAACAAGTCAAGAAAGAGTTTTAAGTTTAGGAGACTTAATTCATTCTCTCTTCCATGGAGCTCTGTGGCAGAGGATGACACTGAGTGACATTTGACAAAATTTGTTCTTGGCACAAGGTCACAAAAAAGGTTGTATGTACTCATTATCATTTCAGTAACTTTCCTGTATGCCAGCAGTGATACAACACCTCTGATTCAGAGCAGAGTAGCTGCCTGGGTTTCAGGTAGGTTCTTCCTAATTCAGATCTCAGTAAGCAAACTATAAATTAGCTCTCCATTCTTAAGGTGCCTCCTGAAGGCCCGGCCCGGTTGTTCTGCAAACCCTTCTGCGTGAGTCTGTAAGGTTCCTCATTCAGGAATTAATATTGCTGAGTTAGAATGTGTGCTATAGCTATGCATGGAATGCAGTCAAATGGATCATGGGTGTTTAAGAGAACAGAGGAGAGCTTTGGGGTTTGTTTTCTTTTTGTTTATAACAACCCACTCAAAATATTTACAATGGAGAAGATGATATTTTCTCCAGTAAAGAACCTACTGTCCACTTTAAGGCAGTTGAAAAGGTATTTAGAGTATATACAAGTTAAATTGTTTATTTTTAGTGGAGTGCACATGGCATTGCTATCTTGAAGCTGATCATAAATACATACCTGTTGTGGGATTTTTGTTGTTGAGGGAAAAAACCCTGTAATGAATTAAATATGCTTCACGAGGAAAGAAGTAGGTCAAATGTTCAGCTAAATTAACCTCACGTTCTACAGAAAGACTAAATTCTGTTGTTTTCACCTGTGAGACTTTGGACTTGTCTACACACCAAATTATTCCAAGACACTTATTAGGTACACTGCAGTAATTACCTCCGACTAAACCCATGTGTAGACAAATCTTATGCCAGCATAAGAATTCACTTTCTTGAATTACCTTAATCCACTTTGAAGGTGGCTTAAGTGAAACCAGGAAACAACTTGGTCATTCCAGAATGAATAAACTATCTGAATATAGTTTTGCTTTACATTCACATCCGACCTTATTCCAACATAATTTTCCTGGGCTGAGAGACTCTTAGGATATATCTACATAGCAAATGAATGTGTGATTACAGACACACCAACCTTTCCTTTACTCTCACTGGCATGAGTAACAACAGTAATGAAAGATGGTGGCAGAGTTTTCAGTACAGCCTATTAACTGGAGCATATATATGCAGCTGTTGTGAAGAGCCTCAGCTGAAACCCTCCTCATCATACCCCCACTTCAGATACAACTCACGTCCCTTACACAAATAGTGGGGCTGGGAATGCCTCTCTGCATCTCTGGTGTGCATGCACACCAAAAACTGTGTATGCGATAGGACCGCACAGCTGAGCTAAATGGCAAACAGGTGAATTTAACTTCAGAGGTTAACCACATTCCAGAAGAAGCATGGCTCACACATTTTTAATATACACACCTTTGACAACCAAATAAAGTGTCAGCTGTGTGACTGTGGAAGCCAAATTAAATGTGCTGTACACAAGCGCAACTCGGATGATTTCACTAGAGCTGACTTTGGCTCCACAGTTGAGAACTTGCTTATTTGACTGATACTTGTTTTCCTGCGTATCTGCTCATTTATTTTAATGAAATTAATGCATTTTAATGTTCCTTTAAGTGCATTCCAAAAATAGCAATTTGATTAACTAATTTGCTTTTAAAAGTGTAACAATCACAATGAAAAATCTCTCTGTTAGCTGAGGTATGGCGTAATTGTAAGGAGCATGTTGGGTAGCTATGCCATACCCTTCATCCTTTCAAACACGTTCCCCACATCAATCAGAAGAGCCTCACTTAAAAATGAATGGTGAAATAGAGACAACAATCAAGCTGTACACACTGCTTTTCAAGTCTGTCAAAAACATGTATCAGTAATGTACTGTGTACTCTGCTGAGACAGTAAAGACAGGTAAGAATTTAGCCTAAAAACAGTTTAAACCAATTCCAAAACAGAAACATGAAACAAACTTGTCTTTCTAGCCAAGCCAGAAAGTATCTTGAGTAGCTTGGGTTAAAAAAAAAAAAGAAAAGAAAAAAGTGCTTTCTATTTCAGGGTCCTTAAAATGGTGTTTGAATGGTACAATATTCCAAGAAGGATTTCTTTTTTCCCCAACTCTTTTTCCACCTGCAATAGGGATCTCACCATTTAAAATATGCTGTGGCTGAGAGCATAGAGCTCAGCAACAAAAAAAGGTGTACACTAACTTCTCCCTGACTTTATCTCCTTATAAAAACTGGAATTGCAAAACCTGATTAGTAACAATATTAAGCAAAGGCAATTTTCCCTTTTATTGTATTTAAATGAGGAAAATGAAAGTATTAATGCTAATATTAAGACTGAACAGAGGCAGTTGCATAAAATAATTTAGTTTCAGCCCTTCTACATGCACCCATTCACGAACTCCGCTGCGCTAGTTACCCGGGTATTGGCAACGTTGTAACTTGTTATTATAGTAGGTGGTGTTAAAAGCACCACAGAAGAGGGAAACTTGTCTCAGGGCTCTGCTGGAACGCTCTGCGGTCACAGAGTAGGTGGTGTGGTGTTGCAGCACTTTGGGATGTTAGAGTGTGCGGGTAACAACTAGTCTTTGGCTAAAGAGGCACTTACACCCAGGCTATCATGGGTAGTTTAGGCGAGGCCTAGTACTGGAAATACTTTTGCACGCGAGTTAAATCCCACATGTAAAAAGGTCTTCGGAATTTAGGGGGACTGCTCATGGAGACTTAGAGGATTTGGCTTTGAGAAGTGCACGAACCCAGGGCAGGGGATGCGTGTGGGTACCAGTCCCTGCCATGGCTGGGGATACCGCTGACATCCAGCCCGGTGGTCACAGCGGCCCCGGGGCTGCCGCAGGCTCCAGCTCGCTCCGGTTTAACGCAAACCCTCCTGCCCTCGGGAGCAGCTGCTGGGCAGCCCCAGCAGCAGAGGTGGGAGCGATGGCTCAGGAGCCCCTCACTGAACCCGGCCAGGGTCTGCGCCAGCCCTTCGCTCTCCTCGGCAGCGACGCCATTGCGCCAGCCGGCTGCCGAACCGCCCGGGCTGCCCCGGCCCCGCAGCCCCGCCGGGGCACCCCGGCCCTCACCCGGGGCCTTGGGGCGCTGTGCGCCGGGGGCTCCCCCGCCTTCCCCCGCAAAGCCTTGCAGGGGAGTGGGGGCTGGGGGGGCGCGGCGCCGGGCCTGCACGGCAGCAGCGGTGCGGCATCCTCGCCCGGCCTCCTCTGGCATTCCGGGTGCTTTTTTTTTTTTTGTCTTTTCTATTTTTTTTTTACATATTCTTGCTTTTTTTTTGTCTGTGTTTGCGGTGCCCGTTTCCCCCCGCCCCGCCGGCCGCTCGGCACATGGCCTGCTGCCGGCCGGCGGCGCGTGTGTCCCCGCGTCCCCTGGGCGAGGTGTCCCGTCCGCCGCCCGCATCCCGGCCGTGGCGAGGGCTGGCACCCCCTCCCGCCTTCCCTCCCTTTCTCTCACGATTGTTACCCATTATTATTTAATTTCACGACTTTTTCCTCACAGCAAGTTTATTTATTAAGTGAATTGTGAGCCACACATGCCGAAAAAGCCGCTGGGGGCAAAGGTGGAGGAAGGAAGAGAACCAGGAGGAGGGGGAAGAAGAGTAAGAAGAGGCGACAAAGGTCTCAGTATTGTTACCAAACAAGGTTTTTTTTAAAAAAAAAGAGTTCATGCAGCAGTGTGGGAAATGCTGAGAAATTTAATCCATGGAATAGATAAGGGATGACAGGCAAGCTGTGGGTGATGTCCATGTGTCAGAAAAACAAAAGTTTGGGGCTTGATGTACTTTAGTGCTCCCAGACCTGGGGGAGGAAGGTCAACAAAGCCTGGGAGAGAAATTTATTGTTGAGAGCTGGACACCAGGAATGCAGGATTTGTAAAGCACAAAGACACAGAAACCAGAGATGAAGGGGAAACTCCCAAAGACCATTGCTGAGACTCTCCCTATCTGGAAAAAAGATAATAAAAAGACAGAAAATGTGGACTAATTAGCACAAGAAGCAAGAAATTGACAACCAATAGAAGATAGAATACTAATTAATTACGAGAACTATGTAACTTGTACACCCTTCATTTGCTAAAATGTATAGAAAGTTAAAAGTTTTGATAACTGATGTACATGTTTTGTGGGGTGATCCCCCTGTACCTCAGTGCTGATTAATGTTGGCTTTCTAACCCAACAAACTGGTTAGAAGGTTTGTTTCATGATTTTTGGTGACGTGGTTGTTCCTTGAACACCTCCAGGGATGGTGATTCTACTACCTGCCAAAAAAATTCTACCCTTCCAAAAAAATTGCCCCCTCACCCCTCTGAAGGCTTCCCTCCCTTTCTCACATAATTACTGCCCATTATTATTTATTTTCACCACTTTTTCCTCACAGCAAATGTATTTATTAAGTGAATCACAAGCAACACACACTGAAAAAACCACTGGGGAGGAGGGAGGACGGAGAAGGAGGAGGAAGAGGAGGAGGAGTAAGAGGAGAAGAAGGTCTTGCTATGGCGTGAAGTGCCACCATTTGAAGGTGAAGGGTCGTCGCTGGACGTTGGTGCCGCAGCGGACCTCGCCGAGGCTGCCGTGGTAGGAGGCCACCTCCTCGAGGAAGCGGCAGCTCAGACCCAGCGGCTCCAGGAGGGAGCGGATCCGTAGCTCCAGGCAGCATTCCCCTGCCGTCACGGGGCCGAAGGGTTTGGGGATGCCCAGCTCCTTGGCCAGCACGATCATGGTGAGCTGTGGGGTGACACCGGGGGCCATCAGTGGTGTCGGGGTTGATGATGCCCAAGGAAAGGTGTTGGCCACCCTCCTCCATCAGCCCCAGCCCTCAGCCGACCAACACCAATTTTTGCAACCACCCTTCCACAGAATTCCAAATCCAACATGATTTTCCCTTTTTTATCGTTAAAACCCACCTCACAATCGCAATTGCTCTGCTTTGGGAGAGTTTTTGCCTAAAACTGCACACAAAGCCACAAAGTTATGTTAGACCTGTTGGATGCGGGTATTTCCTTTTCCTAGACAGCTGATTTTTTTGGGGGGACAACTCTGGGGACTCCTCCTGGATGACTAAGCTGGTTTTTGGAGAGGAACTGAGGAGTGGGGACCTCCTCACCGTGTTGGGAAAATAGGGCACAGCTTTGCCCTGCTTGTCGAGCTTGAAGAGGGCCGGCAGGTCAATGATGTCCTCCTCCATCAATCCCAGCTCCTTCTTGAGGATGTCCCTGTTCCAGTCGATGCAGCGCTGGAGGGGGTGGAGAAGGGCAGGTTGAGGGGGGGTACACACGTGGGCACAGTCCCTAAAACCATCTCACGCAGGAGAAGAGCCAAAATACAACACCTCCCTTATGGGTCTGGCACCACTCTGGGGCAGTTTTTGCAAGAAATAAGAATTATTACCGAAAATGTCAGCTATTACCTGGACATACTGGTTCTGCTGTGCCAGGATGTCGTTGGAAAGGACCTTGTTAATGGTGACTCGTTTGGTGTCTGTCCCTGAGTACCCTGAAAATGCAACATCCCATCAGAATGAAGCCTGGCTTAGGATGGGGTACAGAGATGGATCAAGTTCCCCATATCCCAATTTCCTGAGCTTGGAATAAGGCTGCTGGAGTGACAATTCTTAGTTTATTGGGAAACTGAGGGAAGGGAAGCTCTGCCCATTGGAAAGAGCACTGGAAAGGTCTTGTCATCCATCTTCCTGCCCACAGGAATCACTATCTGCTGAATTTCTCCCGAGCATCCACCTCCAGGATTTGGATCCACCCTCTGTTTTGGGGCTGGCTGGGTCCTCTCAGTGACCTAGAGGAACCCGTGCAGACATGGAGACGTGCTCCCAAGCCCATCACGGATCAAAATCCCAAAGAAAGGATTCCCAAAGCGACAAAACGGTGCTAATTTGGGTAATGTGAGAGCTGCCAGTTGTCCCACTCCATGCCGGAGCTCCGCTGGCATTTGGAGATGCTCCATCCCACCACGCAGAGGGCTTTATCCCTGCCATCCCACTCACTTCCCAAAATAGGCCTTGAGGAGGCTGGGGGTGGTGGGCGGGCATCCCGTTTGCCAGCTGTGAAGGACAACCGGGTGGGAAAATGTCCCCGTGTGGCCCCGATTCCTGCCTGTCCCTCTGTCTGGCTGCTCCAGCTCAGCTGGCACCAAACCCCACCCGGAACCACCCGCTGGCCCCTTGCCTTTGAACATGGTGGCTTCTCCCTGGCCTTCCTTCTGCTTCTCCCGGAAAAGCTTGTAGCATGCGGCAGGACTGGCCATCAGCATCCGGAATCGCTGTGGGAAGGCGGGAAGGAGTCACCCAAGGGGAATTTTCCAGAGCCTCAGGAGACCCCAGGGACTTGCTTTTGCAAAGAACCTGTGCTAAAACTCTTCAAATTAGGTGTCTTTGCTGATATTTAGTGCCTTTTTTAATGCTTGGAGGGTTTGTGGAGAATGTGGGGGCATAAAGATTCCTTTCTTGAGTCCTCCAGGTCAAGGCTTGGTTTTCCTGAGGGAAAAGTCTTGTGTCAGGGTTTCCCTGAGGGAAAAATCTGTATTAGAAGCAGCAAAAAGCATGACAGGGCATAGAGAAATGTTCTGGAAACATTGGGAGAAATATCTGGGAGACGCTGAGCCACTGAGAATCTTCGGGTTCATGGATTCGCATGGGAATCCTGAGGTTTAAATTTCTTGGACTACCCATGCAGGCATCGTTTTCCTTGTGTTTGTGTCAATTATTGCTCAGCAAGTCCCTTTTCATGCTCAGATCCCTCATTTTGGGACAGGAGTGAAACCCAAACTGTTTGGGAGTGCCAAAGAAATGAGTTTTGGGGTTTTCCTAGAGATGTCCTAATGGGTTTAGTACCTTGGAAGCGGAACACCAAAGGGATGTGGGATTTTGGGGTACCTTTTTGTCCGAGGCAGGCACGAAAGTGAGGAACTCATTGACGTTGCCCACAGCCAGCCAGTCAGAGTAGAGCTCCACAGGAGCCTGGACTCGCTGGGCGTGGAGGAAATCTCTCACCATCCTGGTCATCCTCCTCCCTGCGGATCTGCGAGTGAAATCCCCAAGAGTGGGAATGAGAGGATAAGGATTTATCCCTCAACATGCACTTGGACATAAACTGCCACCAAGGTGGAGGAGACTGAGCACGCCCACCCTGTTCAGAGCCACTCAAGGAAGGTCTAATTAACCCAATTAACACAATTTTGATGACATTTCAGGAGTCTTGTGGTTTTTTTTCTCCCAAAGACGTGTGTTCCCCGTGCCTTACGTGGGGAAGCTGCTGCCGATGAGGATCCTGCCCAGGGGATACTCCTTCCCCCCCACGGACACGGGTGGACTGACCTCCAGGTTGCCAAAGGAGTCGAGGCTGGTGATGGCATCAAAGAGGGGCTCCTTGTGCACGTACCCAAAATCGGAGCCCTGGGAAAAGAGGAATCGCTGCCCTGAGTCCCTCCTTGTCCCTCGTTGCTCGTTCTCTTCCAGGCTGGTAAAACCTCAGACCTGCTCCAGTGGGTAGGCACAGCAAGAGTGAGACCCATCCACGGATGAGGAGAGGGGAAAGGAGAGGCAAGAGGATAAAGGTCTCTGAGTCATGGAGGCTCGGGAATAAATGGCAAAATCCAGGAGCAGAGCTGAGGCATTAAGATACCAGATCTCTGCTATCCCACAGCCAACATCTAAATGTCCACATTAGGCTAATTAGCGCTGGGGCAGCCCTGGAGCGGAGCTTCTGGATGGCTGTTCCTGAGTGGGATGAACTCCAGCCCCTGAGGGTGAGTCTAAGAGCCACCCAAAGGGCTGTACGGCACTTAAATCCTGCTTAAGCCCTGATTTTCAGCGCTTAATATATCTGGGATTGAAGGTGTCGTGCGTGCAGGGTAATTAACTCTTGGCTGGGATGTGTCGAAGCCCAGGGGGGAGATTGTGGAGTTAAAACAGGGTGAAAATGGCAACGCTGGGACACAATTCCTGCCGTGGACCTGTCCTTGATCTCTGGTTTGGGTCAACAGAGGCTTGGAGCTCCCAGCAGCCCCTGGGACCAGATCAGGTATCTGTTAGGTTGGAGTTAAATCCCAATCACTTATCAGGGTTGGGTTTCCATGGGGATAAACCAAATACACAGGTCGGGGAAAGTGAGCAGGGAGACCTGAGAGCGCTTGACTTCCATCTAGAAATTCCTTTTTCCAACTGCGGGTGTTTGGAGAGGCCGGCATAGAGAAGGCACAGCTTTCCCCAAGGCTCCCCGTGGGGTTTTGGGGAGTATCTGGGGGAGGTCTGGAATCAGCTCCTTTCTCCGGGTGCATCAAACACCTGCTCCCAGCTTGTTTCAGTTTAATAACCCACGGAGCCCCTCTGGTTTCAACTGTCAAGGCGCTGGTTCATCCCAGGTTTGCGGGTCGCATCCAAGTCCTATCAGTTCCACACTGATTTTGAGGGGCTAATTCCCTGCCGTCTCCGTTTTCCCTGGCGCGGGGTCCCGCGGCTTAGGGCTTGGCTGGGGTGTGAGGAAGACCCCGTGCGTGCCGCGTTTGGCTCAATATTCCCAGCTGGAAAATGAGATTGGAATGATAGTGGTGGGGATTAGGGGAGGCTTCAAAGCAGAAATCGGAGAATAATGTGTTAGCGGCTCCCAAGGCTGAAATTGCTTCCCTAAGTAGACAGCAAAGCAGTTCCTAAAGAGGGCAGATCCGAGCGGGCGCTGCTTATTCGCTCTTCCCACTCGCCTGATGAATCCGGGACTCTACGTACTCATGTCAGGCATGAGAAAAGATGGATTTCAATGCTCCCAAAAGCTCTTAACCTTCCCCAAAGTGACAAAAAAAGAGACTCGTCCTCTTCTCCCGTTACTGGCAGAGAGAGGATCCGGGCTCAGGCTGCTGCCAGCACCCGCTGGGAGTGTGGGACAGTGATTCCGTGGCTATTTGGGGGTGTCCTGCCCTTTCTGCATGGTGGGATCTCAAAGGGATCATCTTTTTTTCCATGCTTGTCTTTGCTGGGCTCTGCCAAAACTCCCTCTCTGGGGTGACTGCCGTCCCGGCACACCCTGCCCACGGCTGGCCCTTTGCCTGGGCAAAGAAACCCAATGGGGATGTTGTTGGCAGCTTGTTCTCTTCCAAGGAAGTAAATTGACCCCTCTCGTGCTTCCCTTTCCTCTCCTGCTCGGAAGCTGCTGTATGTTCACAGGCATGGAGGTGGAAAGGAAAAACCAGCCCACCGCTGGGATGCTGAGGGTGAAGAATTCCAGTCCCAGAGCTTGGCAGGAATCTTTCATTCCCAGAGGCGTGAGCTCCTCCTTTCCTCTCTCACCCAACACCTTCCCATGATCCCTGCTTCGAGGGGGAGTGAGGATGTTGGTGTGCTCCCAACTGGGAGTGGATGTGACGGTATCTCCATGCAGAGCTGTTAAACTAATTTTCCAGGCAATTCCTTGTGTGGCCTCCAAGGAGACAAGTGCCAGGAGGATTTTAGGAGTGGGGAATTACATCAGGAGTAAAACCTGCAAGCTGCTCCTCAGGCAATGCAAGCAAATTCTTACCAGCAGCTCCTTGACGGGGAGTTGCTCCATCCCTCTATCCCGAGGGGAATCCAGCACCACTGGGAAGCTCTTCTGGGGAGCGTGGGTGTAGCCAAACTCAATCTCATCCTAAAGAAGGGAAGAAATCCCGCATGGGGCACAGGAGGGAAAAGCTATTCCCAGTCTCTGGAGCCCCCCTACCTGCATCCAGCGATCCCCACGGTTGGTGTATCCGAAGCAAACCTTCAGCTTGCAGCCGGCCTTGGTCACCAGGCTCTGGATCTCCTTGGTGAACAGGTAGTTGTCCTTCATGCTGGGAAAGGGGACGGCAGGAGGGAAGGAGGTGAAGGATGGATATTCCTCTGCCCAGTCTGTCTCCAGGACTGGTGTGCTGGGAATCCCCTCCCCCGGCCATACCTGCAGAGGAAGACGTTCACGGGGGCCAAGGTGTTGGGGGTCACGATCCATGGAGCCACCCGGAACACCACTGTGTCCGTGAAGACCGGAGTGTGTGGGATACCCTGAGGGAGCAAGGGACAATCAGGGTCTTTCCACACACTATTGCCCACAAATACCCTTCCCCTGGGGTCGTTTTTGGGGTTAATTAGTGGAGATCTCTCTCTGTTCCATCCCCATCCCCTTCTCTAGGATAGCTGCAACAAGGCACCCCATCTGCACCCCTTCCCTGGAGCCCCCAGACCTCAGTCAGTGTCTCCAGGAGGCTGACGTGGATGGAGACCAGCCCGGAGAAGGAATCATCAGGAAAGCAGAGCCCCTCGACGAAGAAGTCGAGCTCGGCAGCCCCACCGGGGTAGGACACGGTGTGGAACAGCTTCCTCCGGCCCAGCACCTGCACATAGCGCTGTCCAAAGAAGGGATCTGCAAGGAAAAGGGGGAAAATGGGACAATTCCAAGCTTTCATTGGTGCTCCAAGCCTATTTTCTTGTGCAGGGGGGACTTATGGTCCCTCTGTACCAGAGTTTTTCCTCCTTCGTGGAAATGCAACTTGATCTGTTACAACCACCTTCAAACAAGACTGAAGGATTTTACGATTTTGTCATGGACGAGGAGTATGAGGAGAAATATCTCAGCCTTTCCTTGGATGGAGTAGCCAATGGGAAGGCCTTTTCATGGAGTTTCTGCTCATCCATGGGATGAAAATGCCACCAGGCTGACAGGGAGGGAGGGCAGAGAAGGAAGGGTAAGAGGAGGAAGAGGAGGAAGAGGAAGGGGCAGATAAGGCAGATGGGGAAGGGCTAGAAGAGGATGAGGCAGAGGAGAAGGGAAGGAAGGACTTACTCTGCACATGAAACACCCCAACTCTGTCGGCATCACGGACAGAAACAGAGAGAACGATCTCGTACCCCCGGGGCAGGCGCTGGGGCCCCTCCGTCCTCAGCACCATCTGAGACATGTCTGCCAGATCTGGGGGGCAAACAACACAATTAGGACATGCCTTACATGCTCCCTCCTGGAGTTTGCATCTCCTTCCCAAGAACTCTGCTCTTTCCTCGCCACCACCCTTTGCAACCTGGCAAAATCACTGCTGCTCCTGCTGGCCAAGCTCGTGCCTTGTGCTGTGAAACAAACCTCCGTTTTAGCTTTTCTTTGCCCTCTTCAGCCCTCGCCCGGCCTGTCCTTGACCTCAGAAACCCGATGGGCACTGGCTCCATGTGGTTTTAGTTTTCCAGGAACAGGTGAGTGTATTCCTGGCTGCCTCATCCCCAGCTCCTCTCACCTGCATGCGGTGCCCGCTGTGCCCTCAGCAGCACCGCTGTGGTTGTTATGGCTCAGCTTCACGGCCCTGCGTGGCCACAATTGCTTTGCGTGGCATTAAATGCAAGAAGATTCCCCCGTGGGAAGCATATCCAGCAGCTGATGGAGAGCAGCTGGTTCCCCAGCAAAATTCCATCCCAAAAAACATTCAAGAGGGGGAACCATGGAGGATTTTTGGGAAGCTCTGTTACCTTCTTTGTTGAAAACCTGCTCGTTGTCGCAGTCGGACACCGGAGTGGAGGGAATCTCCCTGTCACAGCCGACGAGCAGGATGGCCCCATGTCCCTCGGGACCCCAGGTCCAGCTGGCCTGAAAGAGCCCATTGAGGCTTAGCAAGCTCAGCTTCAGGCAAGCCCATGGATTTTCCATGTGCAGGGAGAGGGGTTACCTTGTTGGGGCTGCTCCTTTCCACCACGCCGTCCTGATCTGCGTCGACATCCAGAGAGATCCCTGGATGGACAGGATGGATTTCACCCAACCATCACCGCAGGGCACGGCCAGGTTGGGTGGGAGAAAAAGCCCTCCAGACCCAGCAAATGTGGGTCCATCTCTCCCCCCACCCATCCAAGGGATCAGTGGGATGAGGATGGATGTTGCACCCGGGAGCCTCCGTACTCACCGATGCCGGTGAGGAAGACCCCGGCTTGAGTGATGGGCTTCCCTTCCTCTCCATAAAAGCTGACAGTGACCTGCAAACCCCCAAATCCCGCACTGGGAAAGGATGTTCTCCATCCGTGGAGGTCCCACAGCCCAGTGCCCCGTTCCTCACCTTGTTGTCATTGACCTCGGTGCTGGCCTGGCTCATGCTGAACCTCAGGACCGTCCCCTCCTCCAGCGGCCACCGTGTCCCACTGCCGGGGACCGGCTCGGCCTCGGCCCGGCCCCGCGACACCACATCCACACTGACCCCCTCCGTGTGCTTCACCCCGAAGGAAACTGCCCCTGCTGGGGCCGCCCTGCCAAAAACACTCCGTGTTTTGAGAGGTTTGCACCGAAAACACTTGGTTCTCACTGCAATTAACTCACGGCCAAGACCGGGCATGCCGGCGTCACCACGCTCACCACCGGCACCTTCTGCCCTTTCCTGCCTCCCTGGGAACTTGAGCTGTCTTTTTCTTTTAGGGCAGAA
Organism: Pseudotriccus pelzelni; assembly: GCA_035584735.1. Classification (NCBI taxonomy): domain Eukaryota; kingdom Metazoa; phylum Chordata; class Aves; order Passeriformes; family Tyrannidae; genus Pseudotriccus; species Pseudotriccus pelzelni. The sequence goes on along the minus strand of JAWMRA010000052.1, from coordinate 1,380,058 downwards.
GATGCTGGTTTAGCACAAGGAGTATTTGAGCCAGTGCAGATTAGGATCTATATAATCCCAACCAAACCGCTGGAATTGGATTTAGGTTTAATGCCCTTCAATGGAGAAATCCCTGTTTATTTTCCAGCTGGTGTCTGACAGCTTGTCACGGCACTGTGGCCACTCCACTGAGACTTTGCCATGGGAAACTCTTATTTGGGGCTGATTTTATCCAGCTAATTTGGGGGTGATTTTATCTAGCCCCAGAGCTGCCAATGCTGCAACGCTCCCAGTCCGATGTGCCCTTACTCTTCCCCAGCCACTCCAAGCAACTCCTTCCCCTCTCCTGGCTCCTTTTCCCAAATTTCTGCTTCCCAGCAGAAGGTGCTGTTTTAGCACAACGAGCATTTGTGGCCATTGGTGCAGATTAGGATCTATAATAATCCTGGTCTAATTGTTGCTGCTGGAATTGAACTGGGGTTTGCACTTCACTGGAGAAATCCCTGTTTATTTTCCAGCCCAGGCAAACCCGTGTTTAACAGCTCATCCCAACACAGAGAGACTTTTCGTGGGAAACTCTAATTTGGGGGTGATTTTATCCAGCCCCAGAGCTGTCAGTGCTGCACTGCTCCCAGTCCAAGGTGCCCTCGCTCTTCCCCAGCCACCCTGTGCAACCCCTTCCCCTCTCCTGGCTCCTTTTCCCGAATTTCCCAGTCTTTCCAGGTTATTATTTTTGGGCTGTTTGCCCCGACACCCGAGAGCTGGTGCCGGATCCCCGTTACGGCTTCATTGCTGAGATGGTTTCTGGATGCCGATGGTCCCACCAAACCTGCGCTGTCGGGGAGGGGGGAGGGAGGAAACCTGAGCACTCCTTTGCTCCTGCCTGGGTGTTTCTGAAATTGTTAAATTGCTTTTAATTATACATGGACAAACTGGTTCGGTTTCCTTGTTTCTTGGTTTTGGGAATCCCACCAGGAATTTGACCTGGAGAGATGCCAGGTGAGTTGTAGCTCTGCTGCTTGGCTTGAATATCAAGGGTGAGATTTGCAAAGGCAGCAAAGACCAGAATTAACCTCGAAATGAGCTTTTAAACTTTTTTTTTTCCCCTTTGGGGGGAATAGTTATCCTGAAATTCAACACTGGGGTTGTTTTAGAGAAGGTGGTGTGGGGATTTCCCAAGACACGTTTTTGTCACTAAATCTTGTTTTCCTTCCCTCTCCCAGCTTCATCCCTGCCTTTGCAGTCCATCCCCGTGGCTCCTGCTCATCCCTCCACTTTCCAGCAGCATTCCATGATGACACTGGATCAAACCCAGCATGGGCTCGGGGTAAATACTGCGTTGTGGAACTGGGGATGCTCGAAGCTGTCCCAGGATTTGTGCACGCTCGCAAAGCCCGGGGGGACGCTGCCCACAGGAAGGGGTTTGGGGAAGCAGGCGGCCAAACGAGGAGGGGGGATTGGCAGAAGGGGTGAAGGTGAGGAGGGACGTGCAGGTGTGGGAGGGAAGGAGGGGTGCCCCACTCACCCGTGGACGTCGGCGTGGACGTGGCGGCCCAGCACGCACAGGGCCTCGATGCGGTTCCCGAGCTGCAGCCGCAGCGTGCGGCCCCCCGGCATCTCCCCGGGCACACAGGGCAGCACTGAGCCCCTTCTCCTGCCTCCCGCTACCCCCTCCTCCTCCTCCCCCTCCTCGGAGCAGGGCCAGGCTCTGCGATGGCTTGGGATGACACTCGGCAGCCCAAAGGCAGGGGGAGGCTGGATTGGACCCTCTAAAGCCTCGGGAAAATGATCTCCGAGGGGAGGGAAGGGATGGAGAGGGAGGGCAGCTGGCCTGGAGCCTGCTCAGCTCCCAGCCCTATGCAAGGAGCTCCCCCAGCTGTCCCCAAATCCCTGCACTGTCTCCGTGACCCCAAACAGGAATCACCAACATGGGGGCGATTTTCCAGCCGTTCGGATTTTGGCGTATCCGTCCTTTTTTGCTCTCTAGGGAAAATCTCTGGCTGCTCTTGGGAGGCAAAAACACAGTTTCCCAGCCCTTAGGCGAGAGTAGAACTCTCCCTTTTTTCTCCCTGCGTATTTTCAAAGGGAAACCAGGAACCAGTTGCTGCTGGAGGGAAATCGGGGTGGTTTTGCCACCCCACGGAGCACGTCGGGAGCAATTGCTGCCCACACAGGCGTTTGAATTATTTATTACCATCCAACTAAATATTCATTTCAGAACCCAAACTTCTGCCCCAGATTTTGGAAGCCACAAGCAATTAGTGACAAGGAGAAACGTTCAGGGTGGTGTTCCCTATTTATATCCCTCTCGGGCTTTTCTTTTCCAGTCCTCTCTTCCCTCCATGGCCAAGGTGCAGAGAATCGTCTCAAATCCAGTTTTCCATCCGAAAGAAATCCTGCTTTGGGTTGTTTTGGGGTTTTTTTGCCACGACCTGGGTAAATGTGAGTGAGGACATAAAAAAAGGGGCAGTTTTGCTGCTTTTCTGTATATGCAAAAATGAGATTTGGGGCAACGGGGAGACTTTCTGAAACAGTAAAAATGTTCTCCCTGAGCAATATGAGAAAATAGAGCCCACCTGGCTTCCAAGCTATGCCAAAACATCGGGAATTTGGGTTAAATGACCCCCAGCTTAGACATCGTGATCCAGGATTTGACCTGGAATATATTCCAGCTTCCAAAAAGCATCTGGTTTATCTGTGCAACCCTTGCCTGTTTAAACCACCAGGAGTAACAAAACACTCCTGAAAGAGGAACCAGAAAGAGAAATAGTTTTAAAAGAGAAAAAATAGAAAGAAACCAAAACCACCTTGTGTTTGCACCAGCAGGTTCTGCTGTCCAGACCTGCAGGAGACTTATTTTCCCTCTTTTTACCCCGAAACACCTGGAATTGCACAGACAGGGACGGCCTCACCTCCCTGCCGTCTGTGGGCCAGGGAAATTGAGGTGTAAAACCATCAGTTTGGAAGCAAATTAGTGAAAAAACGGCTTCTCTTTCATCATTTTCACTTCCCAATTCTTGCCCCCAGAATCTGCTATTTCAGTTGTCAGGGAGGAGAACAAATGTTATTTAAACCCTCCTTTGCTTAAAAAACCCCAAACTCCAAATCCCTCCCATCTCATACAGACCCCGAGGTTTTGGCATCCCTTGGGAATTTTTAAATCAGCGGGATTTTGAGCTGGTTTGTTTTAGTAATTTCTATGTTAATGTATTTATAGCCCTCTTGGTGTGATGGTGTTGGAATTTGCCAGGCAGAAGGAAAACTGTGATCCCAGGGATTGAAACCCTGGTCGTTCTGGGCATTTTTGGGTCACCCTGAGGCATTTTGGGTCTTGTTTGTGCTTCCCTGGGAGACGGCAACAGAACAAAAGAGAGGAAAATTCCCTGTTTGGGAGCAAAACCAGAGGAGGAGCTGCTGGACTGAATGGGAAAGAGGCTGGAAGAGCCCATTTTCCCTCCACTACACTGGTCTCTGTCTTTGAGGGTTTTTGGCAGCCAGGTTTGGTCTTCAGAAGCCATGTGGGGTCTTTCAGAGCTTCTTGGGGTCTTGGAAAGCCTTTGGAGAGGGTCTTAAAAATCTTCTCAGAGTCTTTGCAACCCTTCTGGGGTCTCCTAAAGCTTCCCAATGACTTAAGAACCTTTGGGATTCTTTGCCAGCCATGCAGGGTCTTTATAGGCTTTCTAAGGTCCTTGCAAGGCCTTGGGGGTCTCTTAGAGACTCTTTGGGGTCTTTGGAAGCCTTTGTGGCTTCTCAAAGTCTTTACAGCTCTGCTGAGGTCTCCTAAAGCTTCCCCATGACTTTACAACCCTTTCCCTTTGCCCCCCATTCAGGATCTTTCAAAGCTTCTTGGGATCTTTTCAAGGCTTTTAGGGGACATTCAAAGCTTCTTGGGATCTTTGCAAGCCTCTGGAGGTGTTCCTGGATCTGCTGGTGTTGGGAACAGGCACAAGGACCTGCCTGCTCCTGCCTCAGCGAACTCATGGCTGAGCCCATCCACGGTTTGTTCAATCAGCCCCAATTTATGCTGCAAGCATGGGGGTTTTTCAGGGGGCAGAAGTGCCTTTGGTGTTTCAGCTGCCCTCTGGGCTGTCAGGTGGGAGATCAGCACCTCCCAGGACACCCAGATGTAGCTGTACATCTGCAGGGAGATGTCTGGAGGCTCCTGTTCCCCGGCTTTAGTCAGGCTGGTCAGAGGAGTTCTCTGGTCCCATCTCAAAATCAGATCAGCCAGATTAGGAGCTGCTCTGCATAAACTTCCCTGCTGCTGGTGGAGCTCTGCCTGCCCTGATTTCCAGGAGCTGGGCACAGGTCCCAGCTCTGGGGTTTGTGAGAAGCCCCACGGAGCTGATTCCGGAGGGTTTTCCTGTGCGCGGCTCCTCCTGGAGGAGCACCCGCAGGTGGGTCCCGAGGGGGTTACACCCCTGAGGGGCCTGATCAGGGATTTGGGGGTCATTCTGTGGCTCCCTCGTGGAGGCACGAGCCTTATTCCAATGAGTAGGAGGGAAATGTTCCCCCATGGAGCCTTTTCAAGCTGACCTTTCATGTTTAGGAGGTGCAAACAGGTGCCCATCCCGAGAGAGCCACGAGGCGCTGCCTGTTCCTGCCCGTTCCTGCCCGGAATTTGGGAAGAGGCAGCTCCGAGGAGGCCAAACCAACGCACTGGGGAGGATGAAGGCAAAGCTGAGCCCACCCGTGACATTATTGCTGCCCCAGAGAGGGGAATGTTTGGAGGGATATTTATAGGGCAGCAAATTGAATGCAAAGCTGGGGCGGAGCGTGGGCAGGGTGAGCACGGGGGGACGTGCACGGCTCCAGCCCTGGGCAAAAGCAGTTTTATGGGATGCTTTGCTCCTGGATTATGGTATGAAGCCTCCCTGCAGGCAGACGCCTGTGCTTTGCGGAGGAGAAAGGACGGAGGGGGATTTTTTTGGGGCACTCTGGTTGCAGAGCCAGAAGGTTTTCCAGGATTGGCACCAAAAAGCTTTTTTTTACCAGCGTCTCCCCATTATTCCCTGGCTTCCAGCTGGGATGGGGAATGCTTGGTGGCTGTCTGGGATGCTCCAGCCCTGCTGTTACAGCTATGTGCCTAAAGAAAATAAACCCTCATGCAAACCCCAGCGGGACTTGATAACTGGTTTGATGTCTTGCCCTATTGCAAGTAATTAGGCTGACATGGCTCTTAAAAGTTCCTGCCTGCAATTAGACATGCAGAGTAATAAATAAGGGGTAATTATCAGCTTAGGGAGATTATCAAACTTTCCTTGACAGAGTGGTGGTGCAGGCTGGGTGAGAAGAAACGCCCCAGAGGGATCGGAGCTATGAATGGGATTCCCGGGGGAGCACTAGGGGGGGCCGGGTCTGGCTCAGTCGTGCCTAAAACCAGGCTGAAGTTGGGCAAAAGCCAAGGTCAGGCCCAAGAGAGGGCAGGCCGAGCTCCTGCAGCTTGATGGACGGGCAGGATCCCATCTGTCATGTCCCAGGGATCTTAATAGCAACTTTCTCAGAACAAGGTGTTATTAGGAAGAAACACTCAGCCCTGAATGGGCCAGATGACTTAAAATGCTCATTCTCCCTGTGCATGGGCATGTCGGCCTAATAGCAGGTGGAGGAGGAAGAGGAGGTGAGTGGAGGTCCCACCCAACCCAGACAAGGTGTTTGGGGCCTGTCCCAGTCTCTGCAGGGACCGAACGCCCGTGACTAAAAGCGACGGAAAAATGCACCCAAACCCGAAAGGGCCGCGAGCTCCGGGCTGCCCGTGTCCCTCCTTCCCCCACGGACGGGATCCCAGCTGGATTTGGACAAACGCTCTCTGCTGAAGGCCCTGGCGCTCACAGAGAGCCCGAAACCACCGTCCTCCCCCTCCCTCCAGATTACAGACCACAGCAGCCTGACCCGTGGGGATTAAGGTGTGTTCCCTGTCCAGCAGCGGGAACCAGCCAAGCAGGATATGGGGCTCCAATCCCAGCAGGCAGCAAGCTCAGCACCATGCCCAGTCCAAACCAGTGCGACCAGCAGCCGCCAGTGGGGAGCCCAACCTGCAGCTCCTTCAGCAGAGATGCTGCCGTGGCCAAACTCGTCCTCAGAGGATGCAGGCAGCTCCTCACCCACTTTTCCTGCTCTGCTTCTGCCCCGCTCCAGGTTTTAGGGATCCACAAGGTCCTTGAGAACCAACACAATTTACAGATCTGGGAACACCAGAAGTTTGGGGTTTGCTAGTGTTTGGAAAACGGGGTTTTATGTGGAATCTCCAGCAAGGAGAGCTCTGGCAGAGCCCGGAAGCCCTGCTGGTGTTCCCCACTGGAGCATCCCGCCGCTCCTCCAGGCTCCCACGGACTTATTAAAGCCGTTCTTGCATCCGAGACACAGAGCTGGGGTTTGTTGCTGCAATTACAGTCGGAGGGAGCCCTTTAATGACTCCTGGCTGGGAGATGTGTAAAGCAGCTGGTTTGATCTCCCAAGGGAACGGCTGCTCCTCTGGCTGAGGACGTGCCGCTTGCTGCCCTGCCAGGGACTGGGCCCCAGCTCTGCTCAGCTCACTTGGACCTTCCCAGCTTCCAAGGGGTCCTGCCACTCCCAAAACTGAGTTCCTCCTCACTCCAGCCCTCTCCTGCCCATGGCATCCCTAAGCTGAACACATCACCTCATGAGGATGAGCCGTGTGGCAACGGCACACTCTCCGTCCCTGTGTTGCCTTTTCCTCCACGTTAGCTCCATGCCCAGACCTCCTCCCCACCTCAACAAGATTAACCTTGCCTGGCTTCCCTCTTTGCAGGCAGGCAAATCCTCCTGGGATGGCCCGGAGAGAGATGGCTATCTCCCATAATGCCACCTTCCAGCAGAGAGGATGATTCCCGTGGGATCTTTGCCCAAAAAACCCCAATCCCCTGAAACACGAGGTCCAAGCGAAACAGGGAGAACTTTTAATTTCCAAGGGAAGCCTCTTGTTCATTTGTTGTTTGTTGTCTTTCCCTTCCCTGCCAAACAACCAGTTTTCCCTGTGCCTGTCTCTGCCCATCTCCCACCTCGGGACTCGTCCTGATGGGAAGCACCGACCCGAGCAAACAATTCCTTTTGCTCAGCTTTGTTCAGGCTTTGTCCTGATGCTGCAGCCCAGGCCGTGAGTCACCTGCGCAGAGGCCACACGGAAAATTTGGGTTGTTTTAAAGAAAAAGCTTCATTTCAATGATAATATTGTAATAACCCCAAACAACCACCTTGGAGGAGTAATGCATGTTTAATTCATTAAAGCCTGGAGGAATTAGATGGAGCTGCGAAGGAATGAAAAGGGGGAGAAGAAATGCCTAAGAGCTCAGTGCCGAGCATCCCAGGGCAGGGCTGGGTGTCACCTCTGCCCCGTGTCCCCTCCCCGGGGCCGCCCTATCGCCTCCATCTCTCCGAGCGGAGCAGCAGCTCGTTGGGTGCTGGAGGTGGTGGAGGTGGAGACGGCAGGGTCCCCTGGCCAAGCCCCGTCATTGAGGGAAGGAGGAGTTAAATTCCCCTGCCTTTTAATCCAGTCCTGCTGGTTTCCCTACCAAGCCAGGCAGCAGCCTCCTTCCCATGCGGCCGCCGTGCCCGGCACACCATGCCCCAGCGTCACGTCATGCAGATGTCCACCAGCCACGCCACCTACGGCGTCTGCGTGGTGGGCACCGAGGTCTTCCTCGACACGCGCCGGTAAGGTCGGGGCCGGGGCGTTCCCGCCGTTTGCCACAGCACTGGTGGGGTCTGGAGGAGCCCAGCGGTGTTTTGGAGGAGGGAGGGAAGCTCAGAGCTCTCTTGGAGCCCACATCAGGAACTCCTGCAGCACCGCGTCCCACGGACCGTGTCTCAGGGGTGATGTCCCACCGGGAGGGACGTCGGCTCTGCCGAGGCGTCGAAGCGTTGCCGAGCCGTGATGGTTTGAAGGCAAAGCCCGAGCACACCCCGGCTAACCCTGGGTCTATTTCTGGCTGTGAAAACATTGGGCAAGAGCAGTTCAAGCTCAGCAACTTGGAGCTAAAACGGGCTGAAGGATAAAATGTGTGGCTCAGGCAGAAAAAATCCACCGGCAGGTTTTGCCCAGGCAATTCCAGGAGAGGAGATTCTTCCGGAATTAAATACAGGGGTTGGTTTATTGGCCAGATACGAGGCTGTGTCTGCCCTACTGTTACAGTGTCATTATTTAATAAATCATGTTTATAATGATACAGACAGGACAAGTCAGTCAGCATCGCAGCCGGGGCAAGTATTGGGGTTGTGTGTTGGTGCCAGGCCAGGATGTGCCATCGTCCCTCTCCAAGGGCTTTGCACTGAGCTTTGCCTGCCCTATAAGAGTCTTATTTTCTCTCTCAGCCACATGGGAATATATAAAGTCCTACTATTTGCAAGTTTTTTTCCTGGTTTGGGACTCAAACCATGCTCAGATGTATTTAAACATGGGGCCTGAGCCCCAGAATGGGCTGGTTTGGCTCCTCTGTAGCAAATTTGAGCTTTGGACCAAAAAATGCAGGTGGTGGATGCTTTTTCCACTAAAAAAATGGGATCATGTTATTCCAGGACAGCACCAGCTGGTGGGAACTTGGTGATGGATGCATCAAGTTTTGCCTGTGGTTTGGGCTGTTTTGGGGCAGGAGATGGAGTTTGGTGGGAATCTGGTGATGGTGAGGTGGGAGGGCTGTAAAACCAGAGAAAATAGACCCAGACTGGTGGAATCACGACATCCAACAATGTGCAGGTGGATTTATGACGTTACACCATGTTAAGGATGGGGGATGTCAAGGGAGATGATGCTTTAATCTCCCCGTACAAGCTGCTGCAGGCACTAGGGATGCCGTGCCAAGAGCAACACAGGGAATAAATCTCCTCTGTGTCAGTTTTTTGATGTTCTCCCTTTTGCTCCCGCTGTTGAAATTTCCCACCTCGCTCCCTCTCGGAGAATCCCAGTGGCAGACAGGTCGGAGCACTCGTGCTCCTGGGATGGAGGTGCTGGGGCTGTAATGAGCAGGTAGGCAGCACTTCAAAGGCTGCCAAAGGATGTCATGCAGGTGGGGTGTGGGTTCTCCGTGCTCAGATTTGGGCTCCGCTCCAAGTTTGAGCATCTCTCAGCTCGACAGCTCAAGGGATGGTCCTGCAGTAACCATTTCCTCGTGTGGTTGCCATTAAAAATTATCCTGACTCTTTGTCAGGGTTTTATCCCATGATGCTGACATTTTGGGCTTTTTCTGGGTGTTGTGGAGGGAGGTTGGATGCACAAACTTCAGCGATTCACAATCCAGGCTTAACCACGGGTGGATGTGCCGGAGCTGCAGTGGGAGGTCTGCTTGCCCAACAGCACCACACAGATAATGCACGGAAAACTCAACCATTTCATCACCCAGAGATGGTTTATGAGTCCTTTCCACCCGGTTAAGGCTGGATTTTAATTCCAGGTTCAAGCAGAGGAGAACTGGAGAGACAGCTTGGTCTCTAACCCAATCCTCTGTTTCAGATCTACCCCCAAAGCTGCCACGTCATTCGACGTCCACGCCACCTCCGCGGTCACGGTCCACATCATCCACAGCCCCACGACAAAGCCCATGATTAACTCCAGGTGGCCCCTGGATCCTGACATAGAGGTCGTAGTGACCATTGACGTCACCAGCAGGACCGTCAATGACAATAAGGTCAGTTGGGTTTCCATGCACCGAAACCAGAAAAAGGAGCCCAATTTTCCAGGGAAACAGGGAGGGTTATGGGCAGCCTCTGAGAAGCTGAGTCAGTGCTAAGTAGTGCTGACACTGGGCTTGTTTTTCACGGAAAAGAACTCCAACGGAATTATGTAATTAGCACTTACCAAAAATGAAACTGAGGAGGAGAAGGAGATCCCATCCTGTGCTCTCCTGATGACACAGCGGCAGTTGCAAAAGCCAGTGCCAGGCAGCAAAAAATCCTCCAAACTTGGCTGTTTCCATGCCCGTTTTTGTGCTGAACTAGCAGAAACGGTTCGGGGGCACTCTGATTAATGGAGGATGGCTTGGGGGAACCCTCCAAGGACTGGCTGGTTGGTCAATGCAGGGAGTGAGGAGCCCTGCTCAGCTTTGCGGGCCGTGGGCCATGACGTGGGGGTGTTTTGCAGGTTAAGATCTGCTACTACGGCCGGGAGGGCAACGAGCTGGCGGTGGCCTGGCTGTACCTCACGTGTGTCGGTAGGTGTTACACAAACCCCTGGCCAGACCTCGCTGATGCCAAGATCTGGTTGGGTTCGTGGGGTGGGAGTTAAGTGGGGGGCGCGGGGAGGAGGTTTGGGTGTTCACCGATGCTGACGAGCAAGAGGGGAACAATTAAAATGTTATTGCGCTGCCTTATATGGTACAAAAGAGAGAGGCTGGGCCGGGTCCCCACCCAGCACAGCCCGAGCATCCTCCTCTGCTTGCCAACACTGTGCACTTGGCCAAGAGGATCTAAGGGAGAGCTCCTTACCCAGCTTTGCCCGGTGCCCTCCTCCCCCTCGACCTCTGTCGCAGTTAGGGGAGAGCAATAGGCACCCAAGTGTTGTCTGACCTATTTTAGAAGTTTAGGATGAGCTGAATCATTCCCTCCAAATACCTGTTTTTCCCTGCTGATTACAAAGGGAGTCTAGACAACCAGTCTGGATGCAGAAGCCTTCCACTTGGATGGATTAATTACCCTAAATTTGGGATTTTCTAAAGCGCCCACATGACACCTATGTCCTTAAGTCATGAATATGCCTCCCAAAACGGGGCCTGAAGAAGCTGAAGGTTTCCCACGTCCCTCAGCTGATGTGCTCCACTGGAGCAATCTGGGGCTGCCACAGCCACAGGGCTTCTGCCTTACAAATGTTCTCCTCATGGTTAGATTTAGACTCTCCTTCCCAGCTTCTCCACATCCTCCTCTGCTTGATCCTGGTATTTTCCATGTGTGGTGTATCCCACTCAGAGGAAGTTTTTTATTAGGATTAAGGTAAGGTTTGGATGATGTTGCTGGTAAACCTCTGCTCTGTAGCAGCAAAAGCAGAAATCTAGGCCAAGGACAGGAGGGAAAGTCCTTCTCAAATGTTGCATCAAGCCCTGGAATTATTTAGGTGTTCACTCAACCTTTTTTAAGCCTCCACCATGTTTTGGCTTTGTAAAAAACTCAACTGTAAATATGAAATTGGTGAAAACATAAAATGCGCCATAAAAATGGGGACGTCCCTGCTGGGGGAACCAAACTGGGAGAAGGCAGCTGGAAATCAAAGGGGGAAAGCCATGAAAAAGCCATTGGTTGGATTCTCTGTCTGCATTTTGTTGGGTCTGGAGCAGTCTCGGGGTGTGAAGGTGGGGTTGGTGCTGGATGAGCTAAAAGGGCACCAGAAGCTCATTCTCCTGCCCATGGTTCCTTCCCTTGATGTCTCAGATGTGTCTCTGGACGTGGACTGGAGCCGGAGCGGCAGAGTGAAGAGCAAAGGAAAGGACAAGGTAATGAGGAGCTTTGCTGGAGGGTCAGTCCCGGCGTGTCCATTTGGAATCTCTTCCCTGAAAATCTCCAGGAGGGAGAGAGACTTGGGTGGTGTCTGAATTAGGGCAAATAACCTGGAAAATCCTCAACCTACTAATTGAGGAGAAAGCCACTTCATTTTCTTATTCCATGCCAAAATTCTCTATGCCTCCACTCCAGCCCTGAGGATCCCGTAGGACAAAACCCTCTGCTCTTTCTTCCCTCTCCTTTCTTCTTTCTTTTCCTTTTTGGACATGAAACAGGCCACTAAATGAGTTTAGCAAACAGCCAGAGACCTACCCCTTTGGCAACAAATCTGCATATGCCCAAGCACTTAAGCTGGGCTAATTAAGTGCAGCCCAATCAACGGCACAAATCGTGTATCGAGATGGGACGTGTCTAGAAACGGTGCAGCCTTGTCCAGAGGAGGCCTGGCAGGTACTTTCTGCCTGGTCAGAAGATAAGATCTCTTCCAAGTAGTCTTTGCTGGCCCTGCTGGAAGCTGATGTTCGGAAATGTAGTGCCTTGAAAGCATCACTGGTGTTTGGGTTGTGCTCCAAGCGTGGAGGACAGCGGGCGTTCTCCCGGGCAGTGAGGAGGATGGGGTGGGGGGAATCTTGCCCCAATCCTCTCTTGGTGCTTCTCCTGCAGGCCAAGTGGACCTGGGGCCCGGATGGACAAGGTGCTGTGCTGCTGGTCAACTGTGACCGGGACAGCCCTGGCATGGGGGGCCCGGACAGCGGCCAGGCGGACATACGGACCCCTGCAGGTCGGTGTCCCCACAGCCTGAGGGGACCCCGAGGGTCTCCCTGGGGCCTTTCCCACTTGCAGCACCTCCATCCCCTCTCTCCATGCCCCCTCTCTCCATCTTTCCCCACACAGACCTGCAGGACATGTCCATCATGCTGCTGAGGACCCAAGGGCCCAGCGCCACCTTTGCCGAGTACCAGGTGGTCCTGCACGTCTCGGAGACGGACGCGGATAAAGTGCGGGTTTTCCACGCCATTCGTGAGTATTCCTTCCTTCCTGCTTTCCCAGATATCCGAGATGACCCCAAGGTGATCAAACCCTAATTTTTCCCTTCATTGGGCCAACTCCATTTGCTGCAAACACTCGTTTAGCCCCGAAGCTCCTCTGCTGTGGTGGAAGGTGGGGCTACGTGGAAAAAATCAGGGCGGGAAAAAGATCAAAAGAAGGCTTTTCTCCACGAGGTTGATGAAATTTTGGCATTCCCATGGAGTGGAAAGCCCATCACCTCTGTGGCATGGGCAGTGACCCAACTTCCAGAGCAGCCCATCTTGTTCTGCCTTTGAACGCCCCAGCAGCTCCGTCCCCGGCAGGTCCCCGCCAAAAATCAGGTCAGGGAAGCCAAGGGTATCATTAGATACTTAACTCGAGCCACGCACCTTGAAAGGGTTGGACCTGAGGGTACGGAGTCCTCTTTGTACCAGGAAGATCCAGTGTGTTCCCCAGAGAGGAGGAGACACACCCGCTCCCCCTCCACCCACACAGGCATCGGCCCTGCCGGTGCCTTCTGCCAGCCCGGTGGGCAGGCTGGTCACCACATCCCAGGTGGGTGTTTGGGTGCTTCTGCAGGCAGTGACTCACACCCCCACTACAAGCCCGTGCTGGGGCCAGACAAGCTCTCCTACGTGCTGGACCACGTCGGCAACGGGGAGAACACCTTCTACGTGGAAGGGTTGGCCTTCCCCGACAAGGGCTTCTCTGGGGAGGTTTCCTTCAGTGCCAGCTTGCTGGAGGTCCCCCATAAGGTAGGTGAGGTTTGCCCCTTCCCCTGAGCTCCCAGTGGTTGGGGTTCCAAACCCCTTAGGTTCCAAAACTCTGCTGGTTTTGGCCCCGACAGAACTCTCCAGGCACGCCAATTTTCACGGATACGGTGGTTTTCCGCGTTTCTCCCTGGATAATGACACCCAACACTCAGCAGCCTCTGGAGGTTTTTGTCTGCAGGTAGGAGGGATGTCACCCCATTGCTCTCCTGCCTTGGGGGACTCTCCAAGGAGGAGTTTTTGGCTCTTCTTTGCTGTGCAGCAACAGTGGGGTGAGCCAGGCTTTGTGCATCCGCTACTGGGGGCACTATTTGGGAGTGGATCCCGATGTCACCGCTATTGCAGGGCCAAGGAGAAAGCTGGAAGGGGCTCTGCAGGTCCTGTCCCAAGCAGGACTCTTGCCCAGTATATGCAGGAGTGAGGAATGGGCTGCATGGCTGGGGCTGTGGGAACTTCTCATGATCCTACTCCTTGGTCCCCCCCTGTCCCTCCAGCATCAAGCAGGGCTCAGACTCCAACGAGGCCTTTCTGGAAGGGCTCAAGGTCCTGCTGAAGAAAGCCAACTGCAAGCTGACCATCTGCTCTGAGCAGGACACCCGGAGCGACCGCTGGATCCAGGTCATCAATCTGTGCTTGTCCATCAATCCGTGCTTGTCCATCAATCCATGCTTGTCCATCAATCCGTCCTTGTTTCTCAGTCCATGCTTGTTCCTCAATCTGTGCTTGTTCCTCAGTCCATGCTTGCCCGTCAGTCCATGCTTGCCCGTCAGTCCATGCTTGCCTCCATGCTTGCCCATCAGTCCATGCTTGCCCATCAATCCATGCTTGCTCTCCGTGGCTCTTCTGGTCCCTTACAGGCTCTTGGGGCACATGAGGTGCCACTCCCATGGCTGGCACCTCCTGGAGGGACTGGCTGCTTGGGAAGCACTTGGATAACAGGAGATAGACCAGGCAGCTGGGAACTAAAGCCTGGGGAAATGCTGCTGGGGGTGGAAACCAGCACAGGCAGGGATGGTGGAAGAGGGACACATTGAGGCATTGGAAGAGGAGCCTTGTTGCCAGAGGGACCCTGTGGGGCTTTGGAACAGGGTGTCCTCTGCAAGAGGGACCCCACTGAAGGAGGGGACCCCTGGGGCTGCACAGGAGGGTCTCCCCTGCAGGAAGGCCCCCCATGCACCCCCAGAAGAACACGAGTGGGCCGTGCCCTGCCCGTCCCACAGCCCTGCCCCTCTCCCTGCCCATCGTGGGTCATGTTGTTCCCCAGGGCTGTCCCGTGCTGGGTGGGGTGTCACCCCGGGACAGTGAGCTGTGGTTTGGGGCAGGAGCTGAGCTTTGCCAGGCTCTCCCCATTTCCTGCTCCACCCTCCCCACATCCCTGTGGAGATGCCTATCACCCTGCCCGGGGCCTTCCTCCCCTTCCTCCTCCTCCTCTTCTTCCCACCACAGGATGAGCTGGAGTTTGGCTACGTGGAAGCACCACACAAGACCTTCCCTGTGGTCTTTGACTCTCCCAGGAACAGGGGATTGAAGGATTTTGCCTTTAAAAAGATCCTGGTGCGTCAGTGCATAGAAAGTCCCTTTTCTCCCCACAAATCCCCCTCGGAGGGTCCTTGGCACCACCTCCCTCCTCCTCTTCCCCAGGGCCCTGATTTTGGCTACGTGACCCGTGAACCCCCTGGGAAAAACATCACCAGCCTGGACTCCTTTGGCAACCTGGACGTCAGTCCCCCGGTGACGGTGCGGGGAAAGGAGTATCCCTTGGGAAGGATCCTGATCGGCAGCCCCCTGCCCTGGTGAGGAGCTCCAGCTCTCCCTCTGGAATGTGGGAAAGCACCAAAAATCCTCGCCTGGGAAAAGTGGCACCTCTTAGAGAGGAAATCTGGAATCAAAATGGGAATCAGGAGCCAATTCCTAGCAAATCCCAGATTTAACAGGCGAGCCACTTGGCTGTCCCTTCATCCCTTACAAACGCTGCCCCTTCCCAGAGCTGCGGGCTTTGCTCCCATCCCGGGCGCGTCCAGGCTTGGAATTGTTTCCCCGAGTTCTTAAAAAGAGGAGCAGGGAAGTCCAGGAAAGGGTGAAATCCCGAACAGAGGGAGGTTGTTTTGCTCTGGGCAGGCGGTGCCAGGAGCCCATGGGGGCAGCAGCGCCCGCAAACCCCCCCCGGAGGAGCGGGAGCAACAGCGACAGGAACGGAACCATCCCGGCCGGGGCCGCTCCCGCTGCTCCCGCGGGTCCGGCGGCAGGGAAATGGCATTTCCCCGGCTTCCCTGGGCCCCTAATTATCCCTCATTAGCAGGGGGTTAATTAATGTTTTCCCAGCCTGTTGCCGTCTGTCTAAGAAAACTTCGCCCCCGCACGAAGTGCAGCAGCAGGAGGGATTTGGGAATCACAGGGATGGGAAAAATGAAACCCAAAGGAGCCCAAGAACAGGGCATGGAACGCACCCACTGCCTATAGATACCTGTGGCCTAGATACATATTTATAGAGAGAATTGAGGCATATATTAATATAGTTATGCATTATATGAGAATGTATATTTATATATGTTATATATAATTACATGTTATATATATAATTTATATATTTATAAGTTATATATAATTTATACATTATATTATGTATATTTATATATTAATACCTTATCTAATGTAATATATAATATATAAAATACAATATATTATATATTATATATTAAAGGGTATATTAATATATTTAATATATTACTGTATATTAATATTATTATATATTAATAAGCCATAGATATATAAGGCCTAGATATATATTTATATATAATATAGAGATATACTAATACATTTTTATATAACATAGGGATATATAAAAAATATATAATGATATAGTGATATATTTTTATATATAACATAGGGATATATTAATATATGACATAATTACAACAATGAGTAACATGTAATAATATATAACAAAGTTCTAATGATACATAATTGAGGTATTAGGTAGATATATCTGTATTAATATAGATTAATATATAACTTATTATATATATTTATATATAATATATATAAACATCTATTCATCTGCACATATATAAAATGAACATAAATTCTGTCTTGATGTATATGATACAGTTGGACTATTTCCAGCCTCTTCCCAGTGTTTCCCATGAAAATTGTCTGTTTCTGCTCGCACCCCCTGCTGTTGGGGGCAGGATGGGGTGAGTTTTGGGAGGGGTGCGATGTCCGCCCACCTTGTCCTCCCCCTGTGCCTGCAGGGCCTCGGGCCGGCGGATGTCCAAGGCTGTCCGGGATTTCCTCTTCGCGCAGAAGGTGCAGGCACCGGTGGAGGTTTATTCGGAGTGGCTGAGCGTGGGCCACGTGGATGAATTCCTCACCTTCGTGCCGGCTTTTGACAGGAAGGTACAGACCCTGGGGCCGGCCCTGCTCCCGCAGGAGAACCAGCCCTTGGTGCAGCTGCTTGGTCCGCACGGGCAGATGGGGATGCAGTTCTTTTGGGGTGGCTTCCTGGAAGGGGAGAAATCTCTGGGTGGCATCCTGTGGTGCCCAGGGCTGGATTTGGGAGTGTCTCCACAGGATGGGGGGATAGAAAAGTGTGACCTCCGGGCTCTCTCCCGCAGGGATTCCGGCTCCTCCTGGCCAGTCCCAACGCCTGCTACAAGCTCTTCAAGGAGAAGCAGAGACAGGGCCATGGGGAAGCCACACAGTTCATTGGTGAGGGAGGGAGGACATCCCTGGTATCCCTTACCTGTGTCCCTTCCCTGTGTCCCTTCCCAGTGTCCCTCACTGCTCCCACCCCACTCAGGGCTGAAGGGCAGTGAGAGGAGGAGCATCGATGAGATCCTGGCGGATGAGTCGCTCAAGAGCGACAACAGGCACGTGCAGGTGGGTCTGTGAGCCCTTGGCACGGGGGGATCCGCTCTGCTCCCTTCCACGGCACTGCCAGGTCATTCCTGGGGACAGACACTCTGGGGAATGGCAGGAGTGGGCAAGGAGAGCAGCCAGGAAGGAGCCAGGCAGTGCTGGTCACCCCAAGCCCTGTGTCCCTCTGGGAGATGCCCCAGGGGACACCGAGGGACAACTAAAGGAGTGAGAGGTTGCTCGGGGTGGGGATGCAGTGGGAAGTTGCTCGGAGGGATGGGGTGGGATGCAATGGAGCGGGTGAGGATCCGGGCAGGATATAACGGGACCCCCCACGTGTGGGATCTGAGGGGCTGGGATGGCCCAGGGTGGCAATTCCAGGTCCCTTTTCCCCCCAGCGCTGCATCGACTGGAACCGCAACCTGCTGAAGCAGGAGCTGGGCCTGAGCGAGCAGGACATCATTGACATCCCGCAGCTCTTCATCCTCATGGGCTCCCGCGCCGAGGCCCTTTTCCCAGACATGGTGAGACCTCCCACCCCTCCTTCCCCACACACCCCCTCACAGCCCCCCCTGGGGTGGCACATGCTGATGTTTGGCCCTGCAGGTGAACATGCTGGTGCTGGGCAGGCACCTGGGCATCCCCAAGCCCTTCGGGCCCGCGGTGGGCGGGCAGTGCTGCCTGGAGCAGCGGGTGCGGGAGCTGCTCGAGCCCCTGGGCCTCACCTGCACCTTCATCGACGACTATTTCTCCTACCACGTCCTGTCCGGGGACGTTCACTGTGGCACCAACGTCCGCAGGAAGCCCTTCACCTTCAAGTGGTGGCACGTGGTGCCTTGAGGGGACGCATCCAGGTCCTGCCACTGAGGGATGAAGGTGTGTTCGGTGCATCAGAAGATGCACGAAAATAAAGGGGTTTGGCAATAAAGCTTCTTGAACATTGAGAGTGCAGCTCTGCCCTGTCTGCCATCCTTCCTGAACACCGAGGGTGCAGCTCTTCCCCGTCTCCCATCCCTCCTTCCTCTGCTCTTGGCTTTGAAACGTCCTTTGAACCCTATTTTTAAGCACAGCATGTGGGTCTGTTTTGGGAGCAGGACGGGGTGTTCGTGGGAGACAACTCTGGGGTGTTCAGACCCCCCCTCCCCACTGCTAAAGGGTCTTACAGTCCCACATCGCAGGTTTGGAGCTGATAATCCCCTCCCAAATTCCCCGTATTGGCCCAAACCCACTTCCTGCTGGGCACCCCGGCTCCCGGCGTGGAGGCAGAGCTTCCCCCCCTCATCCAGATCATCTGACACCTTTTCTAAGGAGAAAATTTCCGTCTCCTTCACCCCGACTGCTCTTTGTCTCCCTCTTTTCATCGCCAGCGGAGCGCGGCATTTCCCCGTGCCCGCCACCAGGAACCGAAACCAGCCTGTGCCCCGGGCACGGCTCAGTCTTGTGTAACCTCGGGAGCTATTCTGGGGCTAAAATCACTTATTTTGGCCAATTGGCTTTCCTAGGAATATTGCAGAGGTGTAACAACACCTCCACGTCAACCTCCTGCCACGCAGCGAACTGTGCTGGAGGGGGATGCTCCCCAGAGGATCACTCATCCTATGGAACGCCTCTCTTTTTGCCCAAAAAGCTGCTTTCTGAGCCCGTTTTCCCGGTGAAACGCTGCTGAGTTTGCCGAGCCCTGAGGAGGGATATTAAGTTCCAGCGGCGCGTGACCCCGTGGGGAGGTGGCGGCGGAACAGCTGCGGGACAAAGGGCTCTCCCACGCCGAGACGAGGGTTTAATTAAAACAAAGGCGATTAAACCCGCCGAGGGTCGGGCGTCCCTCAGGTGACACCTCCACCCCTCGCAGCACCCAGAGGGCTCGGCCAGCACCTTCAACCCTCGTCTAAAATAAGAATGAAAGGCAATTGTTCGGGCTAAACAAATAAAACCCTTCAGAAGGAGAACTCAACCCCCGCCGAGCGCCGCGCTGGCACATCCCCAGCTCGGCTCCGGTGTCGCCCTGAATATTTCACGGCGTGGGTTTAAGGGTGACCGCTCACATCAGCGTCTCTTTGTGTTAACGGGGAACTGAACCCCACCCCTGGGCTTCTTAACAACTGCCTCTGGCCCCGGGGGTGTCTCGGGGTGCGCGTCCCCCCGCTCCGAGTCGCTCCATCGCCGGCAGCGCGGCCGGACCCGCGCACGCCCAGCCCGGCTCGGAGCCCGGAGGTGGGATTAAGCCGGGCTTTGGCTGATCCCCTCCCAGCGGCCAGGCTTTATAAATCCCCTCGTGCCTGCGCAGCACCCGAGGGTGCCCCTGGGGCCGCCGCGATGGCCCAGCAGCGCCGTGTCCAGCTGTCCGTCCAGCGCCCCACCAGCACCGTGTGCGTGCTGGGCACGGAGCTCTCCCTGGATGTCCGAGGGTAAGCGCAGGGCACGTTCCGGCGGCTTTTCTGACCTCTTTTATCCCACTAATCAAGGTGTAAAAATAGCTCCGAGCGGGGAGGGGGCGACGCTGCTGCTCCTGGGGGGTGTTGCCAGGGGATACCGAGGACGGCGATGCTCCAAATATCGACGCCGCAGCGGGACAGAAACCCCTCCCAAGGGAATTTTGGGGTGTAAAAAGCCCCGGTGGGAGCTTCAGTGCCGAGTTTCACATCCCGACCGGGCTCCACCTGAAAAATGATGAATATTTCCGTGTTTTGGAGGAATGCGGAGAGCGAAACCATCGCGGCGGGGCCGGCCGGGCGTCACCTCCCGCCGCTGTTTTCTTGGCTCTGGCCCCAAAAATTCGGGAGCCTTTCCAGCAGCAGGTTTTGCTTTTTGTTCCCTTAAAAACCTGTCTTAAGCCGCAGCAGCTTGGGGGATTTATTTTCCTGTATGCCTCCAAACCCGCTGCCGGAGCATCCCGGCCTCTCCCGCTGGCCCCGGGGTGGGTTTTCCCCTTTTCCCCAGGGATGCATCCATATTTCCCGTCTCCCGGGAAGGGATTTGCACTCCTGGGCCCGTCGCCCGCGGCCTCTTGCGGAGAGAAACGAGCTCCGACCTGCCCAACCATTACAGTTTTACTCCGTTCTTAAGGGATGTCACCGGTCAGGGCTCGTTGCCGGTGGAAATGCAAATATTTGGGATGCCCGTGGCAAAAAACCACCCCAAACAGCTCCAGGGTTGTGTCAGGACGGGATATCGCAGGATTTATCCCAGCTGGGCTTCACAGCCCAACGCTTTGGGTAAAGGAGTGAAATGAAGGGAAGGCGAAAATCAAAAACCGAAATGAAAATTTGTCCAATGAAAAGTTGTAAATAAACCCCTGGAAATCAAAAAAGAAAAAAAGGAAAAAAAGCAAATGTTAAAATTTTGAAATAGAAAACGAAATAAATTTGAAAGGAAACATTAAAAAGGAAAAAAATAAGATTAAAATGGAAAAAATTGTCATAATTGCTTTTTTTTTTGGTGGCATTTTGCAAGATTTCTTATCACAAATATTTCAAGATTTGGGGCGTTTTGGGGGGATTATTGCAATGAATTTTATCAGATTTGCTGCCATTTCCCATTAGGGGACTGGTTGCATGTTCAGCACTTCCTGCAGTGGGATATCCCTGGATTTGGTGCCTGTTGAGGCTTTGCTGCCACCAAGATCGGGGGGTTTGTTCCCGTTGCCTTTTCCAGGGCTCGTTGCCTCCGGCAGGATTTCTCCTGATCCCTAATCGCCTTTGGCAGGATTTGGTGCAATTGCTTTTTGCAGGATTGGCTGTAATCCCGTTTTGTGGGATTTTGTGCCACTGCAGGATCCAGGGTTCGTTGCATTTTTTGTGACTTGTTGCAGGATTGGTTCCAGATATTGGAGGATATATCCCAGTTTCATATCCCAGGACTTGTTGCAGTTGCATTTTCCAGGAGTGGTTGAATTTTTCAGGATCTGTTTCCACTCTAAATGTCAGGATTTGCCCCATACTGCAAGATTTATCTCAATTTCATCTCAGGGCTTGATGAAGTTACATTTTCTAGGAGTAGTTGTAGTTTTCAGGACTTTTTGCCATTCTGAATGTCAGGATTTGCTCCATAATGAAGGATTTATCACAGTTTCATCTCCCAGGACTTGTTGCAGTTTCATTTTCCAGGATCAGTTGCACTTTCCAGGACTTTGTGCCTCTCTGATTTCCAGAATTCACTGCACTTTAGGGATTTATCACAATTACACCCCTCAGGACTCTTTGCAGTTACGTTCCATGAATATTCAGGAAGGGTTTAGGAATATAGTTAGGTAGAAAGGAAATCAGAGAGACAAAGGCACAGTTTGAACTCAATCTCACCACTTCTGTCAGGGATGACAAGAAGTGCTTCCACAAATCCAGCAACAGCAAAAGGAGGAAGAAGGAAAACCTCCATTCCTTGTTGGGAATGAGGGGAACAGAGTCAGCAACGAGGACAAGGCTGAGGCTTTTAACACCTTCTTTACCTCAGTTTTCAACAGTAAGGCATGTCCTGAGGACAGCTGGCTTCTGGAGCTGGGAGACAGGGATACAACACTGAATAGCCCCCCTGTAATTCAGGAGGAAACTGTTTGTGACCTGCTGAGACACTTGGATCCTCACAAGTCCATGAGATCCTATGGGATGCACCCAAGGGTGATGAGGGAGCTGGTGGAAGAGCTCACCAAGCCACCCTCCATCATTTCCCAACAATCCTGGTTCATTGGGGAGGTCCCAGACAATTGGAAGTTGGTGAATGTCACAGCAATCCACAAAAAGGGCCAGAAGGAGGACTTGGGAAACTCCAGGCCTGTCAGCCTGACCTCAGCGCCTGGCAAGGTTCTGGAGCAGATCGTCCTGAGTGCAATCACACAGCACCTCCAGGAGGGACAAGGGATCAGAGCCAGCCAGCACGGGTTTGGGAAGGGCAGGTCCTGTCTGACCAACCTGATCTCCTTTTATGATCAGCTGACCCGCCTGGTGGATGAGGGGCAGGCTGTGGATGTGTCTGTCTGGACTTCAGCACAGCCTTGGTCACCGTTTCCCACAGCACTCCTGGAAAAGCTGCAGCCCAGGGCTTGGACAGGGGCACTCTGGGCTGGGTGAGGAACTGGCTGGAGGGCCCAGAGAGTGGTGGGGAACGGGGCTGCATCCAGCTGGGATCCAGTCACCAGTGGTGTCCCCCAGGGATCAGTGCTGGGCCCAGTCCTGTTTAACATCTTTAGATGAGGGGACTGAGTCCACCATTAGCAAATGTGCAGATGAGCCCAAGCTGGGGGGTGTGTTGATCTGCTGGAAGGCAGGAGGGCTCTGCAGAGGGACCTGGACAAGCTGGATCCATGCTCTGATTCCAAGGGGATGAGGTTCAACCAGGCCAAGTGCCGGGTCCTGCACTTTGGCCACAACAAGTCCCGGCAGCCCCACAGGCTGGGACAGAGTGGCTGGAGAGCAGCCAGGCAGGAAGGGAGCTGGGAGTGTGGAGTGCCAGGAAGCTGAACAGGAGTCAGAGTGTGCCCAAGGGGCCAAGAGGGCCGATGGATCCTGGCCTGGCTCAGGAACAGGGTGGCAGCAGGAGCAGGGAAGGGATTCTTGCCCTGCACTCAGCACTGGTGAGGCCACCCCTGGAGTGCTGTGTCCAACTCTGGGCCCCTCAGCTCAGGAAGCACATGGAGGGGCTGGAGCAGGGACAGAGAAGAGCAATGAGGCTGGGGAAGGGACTGCAGCACAAGTGCTGTGAGGAGAGGCTGAGGGAGCTGGGGTTGTTAAGCCTGGAGAAGAGGAGGCTCAGGGGAGAGACCTCATCACTCTCTGCAACTCCATGCCAGGAGGTTGTAGTCAGGTGGGGGTTGGTCTCTTCTCCCAGGAACCATCAGCAGGACAAGAGAATTTGGTTTTCAGCTGGGCCAGGAGAAGTTTAGATTGGATATTAGGAAGAAATTTTTTCCATGGAGAGTGCTCAGCCATTGGAATGGGCTGCCCAGGGAGGAGGTGGATTCCCCATCCCTGGAGGTGTTTGAGGTGAGACTGGATGTGGCCTCAGTGCCATGGGCTGGGAATCACAGCGGGGTCGGATCAAGGGTTGCACTTGATTCCTTGATTCCACAATTCCATGATCCCGTGATTCCATGATTCCACGATTCCCTGGCTCTGATCTCTCGCCGATCCCACAATTCCCTGATCCCACACTTCCCTGATTCCCTGATCTCCCGTCAGTAATGAATTAATAAGGAATTAATTAAAACTTCGTAATAAATAAATAAATAAATGAAGTAATTCAATAAGCGAAGGAGCCTGTTGTGCCCCTGCAGGGGATCAGTCACCGACCTCTCCCAGCTCATCCATCCTCAGCTGGGGTGTTTTCTCTCTCTCTCCCCTGTCCGGTGGGTTCAACCCCCTCAGGGGCTCCAGGGGGGTCTCTCAGCTACCTCTGGATTGACGCTCCCAAATTTGTGCCGACCCTTCGATCCACGAGTCGGGAGATTAAAGAGGGGTCCAAAAACCTGGCGGATTTGGGTGACTGGGTTTGACTCTTCTGTGTCCCGTGACCACCCCATGAGCCCCCCGTGACCCCCCCGTGACCCCCTCTCACCATCAACCCCGACCTGACACTTTGGGGTTGCTGGGGGGGCAATTTTGGGCGCTTTAAGAGGCATTTGGGGCAGTTGGGGCTGGTTTAGGGAGTTCGGAGTAGTTTAAGGGGGGGTTTGGGGGAGTTTAGGGGCTGGGGGACAATTTAGGGGGGGTTG
>JAWMRA010000052.1:1311340-1338188 GCA_035584735.1 Pseudotriccus pelzelni | reverse complement strand
GAGACCTTTGTTCTGCTCCCTACACTTTTCTTGCAGTTGCCTGAGAACAAATACCATGTCCGTGGTACTTCTGTTGGTCCTGAAACCACACTGGCTTTCAGGTAGAAGCTCCTCTGCTATACATAATTAATATATAACTGCATGTGTTATATTAAAAATAAAAGAAATCAAAATATTAACATATAAGTACACATAAAATATATATAAATATATGTAAATATCCAGTTATAAATATGAATATATAACTATATGTAACAGATATAAAATATATCAAAATACATTTAAACATACAAAATTAATATATAAAATATTTGTGTACGTAAATACAGATGTGTTAACATTAAAATAGATTGAAAATACATCTAAATAAACTGATCTATAAATATATAAATATAAAATAAATATTAGAATAAATATCAATATATAAAAATAAATATATAAAATGTACACAGACGGGTCAAAATTAAAATAGATTGAAAATAAATTGAAACAGAGGGAAATACAGCTACATAAATATAGATAATAAATCTAATATAAAAATAGATATAAATATCTAAAAAGAAAGATCTAAAAATAAAGTTCTAAAAATGTCGATCCAAAAGTGTATATGACAAAGTGTTAAAATCTATTAAAACAAATGGAAAGACAGTGACGTACAAACCCATAAACGTGCCGAATATGCATCAAACACATTTAGTTATCTAAAAATAAACATATCAACACACCCCGTCCCTTCCCTTCATTTTTCAACGCCAAATACTTGGAGTTCCTCCCCGGTTCTCGTTCCACGCCCCTCCAAACCGGTTTTTTGGGTTCCCGCCGCGGGGCCCGGCCCAGGGAGGGGCTCGTTTGCATAAATTTGCATAAATTTGCATTGATTTGCGTGGCGACCCCGGGGCAGGGCTGGCAGGAGGAGACTCCTGGAGCGTTCCCAGGGGAGCATTCCCAGGGACAGGGGCTGTGGATCCGAGGTGTTCCTCTCCCAAACATTCCAGAGGGGCTATTCCCGAGGGATAAAGCTCTGGATCCGGGATCCGTGGGCTGGGTGGAATCCCTGGGCCCGCCCCGAGCATCCCAAAGGTCTCCTGGGGGAGCAAACCCGCTGGCATGGACTTTTCCAGGAATTTCCTGGATTTTCTTCCCAGCAAGGAGCTGGAAAACTACCCTAAAGCTTTGGATAATTAATCACTAAACTGAATTATCTATATCTATATCCATATAAACCACCCTATGCCCTCGATAAGTGTGGAAAAAACTTTCCAAGGTGTGTTTTTTGGGGGGCTCTTGGCTGGTTGTGGCACAGGACCCGATCACGGGGGTAATTAATCATTAAACCTAATTATTTAATAATTAATGAATTTGATATTAATCTAAACCATCGTAAATCCTTGGATATATGTGGGGAAAAAATGTTCCAAGGTGGATTTTGAGGGTGGCTTTTGCCTGGTTGGTGCACAGGGCCCGATCCCAGGGGGATAATTAATGATCAACACTCATTATCCATTAACTAATTTTTTTAGATTAATATAAACCATTAAACCTGATTATCTATTAATTCATTCATTTTTGTATCCATATAAACAACCCTAAATCCCTGGATTTGTGTGGAGAAAAAGAAGTTCTAAGGTGGATTTTTGGGGGGCTTTTGGCTGGTTGTGGCATAGGACCCGATCCCAGAGGGATAAATATTGATTAAACCTAATTATCTATTAATTAATTCATTTTTATATCAACATAAAACACCCTAAATCCTTGAGTTTGTGTGGGGAAAAAAGATTCCAAGGTATTTTTGGAGTGGCTTTTGGCTGGTTGTGGTGCAGGACACGATCCCAGGGGGATAATTAACGATTAAAGGCCATTATCTATTAATTTATTTTAGATGAATATGAAGCATTAAACCTGATTATCTATTAATTAATTCATTTTTATATCAATATAAACCACCTAAATCCTTGGATATACGTGGGGGAAAAAAGGTTCCAAGGTGGATTTTTGGGGGGCTCTTGTCTGGCCCAATCCCAGGGTGGGATAATTAATGATCACATCCAACTTTCTATCCATTAATTAATTTTCCCTCCTAATTAACGAGCTCTCTGAGGAAATTCCTGGGGATTTGGGGCTGTCCCAGCCCTGCCGAGCAGGTGCCCAGCCCTGGCTGAGTCAGTGCCACCAGTGCCAACATTCTGGCCGCCAGAATCGCTCCTTGCTCCGGCTTTTCCCGAGCCCAGGGTGAGTTTCTGGGGATGTGTCCGTGTATCCATGTCCGGGGGGAGTTCTGGGGGCACTGAGAGCTGGATTTAGGGGGTGCAATTCCCTTTATCCCAAGAAGACGGGGCTGGGAACGGGTTTCATTCCCAGCCGAGGCTGATTCTCCGGGATGGGAGTCCTGCCCATCCCAAATGCTTGTTGTGGGTGCACCGGGATCTTTCCAGGAGGGACTGGGGACACTCATGGAGTGGGATGAATCCCAAATTTCCAGGGGTGCTCTTTGCTCCCTTCCCTCCTTCCCGGGGATCTTTGCAGAGCTGGTTTTTTGGGATGCAAAATCCTCCTCCGGGAGGCCTTGAGGGGCTTCCTCCCAAGTTTTTGGGGTGCGAAGTGGAAGGCTTGGAAATGAAATTTAAAAGAAAAAACCCAGCAAAAACAAAACAAAAAACCCCCAAACAAACCAAAACAACACAAAACCCCCACCTCCCCCCCCAAAAATAAACAACAAAAAACCCCCAAAACCAAACCCAGAAAAATCACTTTCATTCCCAGGGAAAAAACAGAAAAATTCACTCCAGTTCCCAGGAAAAAAACAAACCAGAAGAATTCACTTCAAATCCCAGGGAAAAAGAAAATCAGAAAAATCATTTTAATTCTCAGGGAAAAAAAAATGGAAAAATTCAGTTTAATTCCCAGGGAAAAAAAAAAGGCAGAAAAAAATCACTTTAATTTAAAAAAAAAAAAAAAAACACAAAAAAACCCAGAAAAAACACTTTAATTCCTAAGGAAAAAAAAAAAAACAGGAAAAAAGTCACTTTAATTCCCAGAAAATTCACTTTCATTAGCGATTGTCTAAAAGATGCTTTTGCTGCTTCCCAAAAAAGAGATTGGGAAGTATCTCCCCCTTCCCAATATTGGGATACGAGGGATAAAATCCTCCCCACCACCATCCTCGGATCCTGCTCCTGCTGAAGGAGGTTCTCTTGGCTTAGCCCATTATCCCAGGAAAAGGTGTGTTGGTTTTTTCCTGGAGTCACCTGGAGGGCACCGGGATATATTTATATATTTATTTCTCTTTGCCAGGCTTGTTGGGCTGGTTTGGAGCTGGAAAAATCCCGACAGCTCCGGGATTTGTTTGCAAGGGGCGTTTTCCAGCCGGGCTGGGCCCTGGGCCGGCAGAAAATTCCTCCCCAGCCTGGAAAACGCGGATGAAATAGGTAAAAGGGGTGTATTTTATATCAAGGATGTCACATTTAATTCAATCCCTGGGTGAGCTCTTCCTGCTGCCTTAAATTCCCTTTTTTGGGGGGGGGGGGTGTGGGGTGTGGTGTGTATGTTATATTTTGTGAGGATTTTTTAGGATCTGAAGGTGGTTGTGGTGGGAATACCTTGGAACGGGAACGTGGGGCCGCGTTTTCGGCCGGCAGCGGGTGCTTGGGAGGTCAAATATCCCGGGAAAAAAAATCTGCTTTGCCTGGAAACTTCGCCTATTTTGGGGCTGTCCCTGGACATTTTGGTCTCTGCCGCTCCTTGTTTTCCCCTCCCGCTGGAAGCGAGAGGGTTACCGGGATGCTCCGGGCGAAGGGGATCAATCCCGGTGCGCCGGGATTCGGGAAGCGCGGCCCGGGAAAAAGAAGAAGACGAGGAGGAGGAGAAGGAGGGGGAGATGCTGCCCAAAATCCCGGCATCCCTCGCTCCAGCCGCTGGACCGCCGAGCCGAGCGGCCGCCGGGCTCGGCCGCCGGGATTTGGGAATCCCGGGGGGGGCAGCGGTGCCCGGGGGGAGCCCCCACCCTGGGCATCCCAGCCGGGGGCCCGTCGGGAGCCGCCCTCGCGCGGCACGGGGGTTTGTTTTCCCTGGAATTCCCTGCCGGCCGGGGCCCTGCGCGGATGTGGATACAAAGCCGGAGGAGCCGCGGCCTTCCCAGGTCAGCAAATTCCCGTTTTCCCTTCCCCTCTCCCCCCCTCGCCAGATCCATGGATCCAGCCAGAAATCTATGGATATCCCCGTGTCCATACAGAAATCCATAGGTTATCCCAGAATCCTGCGGCGGGAGGACGCCCTTCGCTTCCTGCGGCCATCCCTGCTTTTATTATCCCCGCAGAATTCCCTGGAGTTTGGGTTCATTTCATACGGATAAGGAAAAACAACAAGGAACGGGGGAGGGAAATCCCCCCGAGGAACCACCCACCTCCTCCCACCCCCCATTCCTGCCCTGTTTTCATCCCGGTTTTTATTTTCCCAACTTGTAAATCCGTCCCGTGTTTTCCCAGCCGGGAATTGCAGCACCTGTGGGAAAACTGATCTTTAGACAGGTGGGAGACTTGGGGCAGGGAATAACGGCATTTATCCTTCTTCCAGCGATTTTTTGGGATATCGGTGGCGTTGTGGTGCGAGGTGGGAAGGGGCTGGGATAATTTTTCCCACCTTTTTCACCACATTTGATTTATTTTTTAATTAATTAATTGCGTTTTAGGGGGAAAAAACAAGTTGCAAAGGGCAGGTTTTTCCCCCCCAAAATACCAGGAAAAATATACCAGAAATGCCTTTTTGGGGTAAAAATCTCAGTATTTGATGGGGTGCCTGAGTAGGTGTTTGGAAAACAAGGAGAAAAATGAAGGATCTTGGGGAAGGAGGAGCTCAAATCCATTGGTGGCATCACCTGATGCTGATTTTGGGGCAAAACAAGGTGGAGTTTGGGGAAAATGATTTTTTTGGGGTGATTTTTTTACAAAATAAGGTGATTTTATGCAAGGGGGGATTGGGGCCAAAATAAGGTGATTTTGTGGAAAATAAAGTGATTTTATGCAAAATAAGGTGATTTTTGGGCAAAATAAGCTGAGTTTGGGCAATAAAAGGTGATTTAAATGGTGAAATAAAGTGACCCCAGAGCGCTGGCAGGAGGAAAAATCACTTCCAAAGGGTGGGAGAGGTTTTAATTCCGAGCTTTCCAATAAAGCAACCCCCAAAGTATTGGGAATTTTGAGCTGGAAACAATAACAGGAGGACAAACACACCCATTATTTCGTATGTTTTTGCATTTTCCTTGGTATTTCTGATTGGAATTCTTCTCCTTGCGAATTCCTTCCCGGGATAGTTTTGCAGTGGATGAACTTTGCAAAGCAGGGATTGGGATAAATGTGGAATTAGGGAGTTTTTTGGCAATAAATCGCTTTTCCCCTGGATTTTGGGGGTCTCTCTGCGAGAAATCTTTGTGGAAAGGACTTTAATTTTTCTTATTTAAGGGCTATAAATCTGATTTTTCCTGACTTTTCCCTGCTTTTCCTTTAATTCCCATTTCTCGTGGCATGAGCTGGGCCAGGGGTGGATTTTTTCCAGCTCATCAGTGGCTTTGGAAATGAAAAGAAAAGGAAAACAGTGGCAGTTTTCCAAGTCATGGGATTGTGAGCTGGAATATTTGGGAGATATTTGCCTAGAAAAGCCACTTCAAGGGAAAACGGGGGAAAAAAAAGCTTTTTCCGTAAGTTGAAGCCTTTCCCAGAGTTCACTGAAAATCGAGTTCCAAAACTGCCCTAAACTTTGACTTTTTGTGGAATTTTTCAGAAGCAATCTCTTCCTTTGGCAGTTTTTCTTCGGGGAAAACCCATATTTTTTATTTTATTTTTGTATTTGAGGGGGGAAATTCCATATTTTGTCTCTTTTTTTAGGACCTTCCCTATGTTTTTGCCATCATTTCATTCTCGCTGCTCCTGGGGCTGCCCTTGTTCCCATCCCCACCAATCCCAACCACATCCCAGCTCTTGATTTCTGGAATTTTTGAGGACCCTGAATCATTTTTCCCTCATTGACAGCCTCAAACCTGCCCAATTTATTCCTTGGAAAACTAAACATTTGGCCCCAAAATGCCGTTTAGGGATGAAGAACTTCCTTGGCTGCAAATATTTGCTGCTTTGGAAAGTTCCTTTGGTTCATTTTTAACTGATGTTTAATTTGAAAAGGATTTTTCATTTCAGAATTAATTTTAAAATTAGTTTTCAATGCAAATTTTAGTTTTCCATGTAAATTTCCCCCCCGGCCTGCATTTTATTTTTAATTGTAAATTTTGTTGCCAATGTAAATTCTGTTTTCAATTTCAATTTTGACTCCCATTTAAACTTTGTTTTCCACTTTAATGTTTGTTTTCCACTTTAATTTTGATTTTCCACTTTAAGTTTTCCTTTCCCACTTATTTCTCCATTTAATTTTTCTCATTTAATTTTTAAAATCTTTTTAACTTCCTAAATTTAATTTCCTCTTACAAATTTAATTTTTAACTTTTTTTTTTAATAATATTTTACTTATTATTTTAAAAGATTGGGATTTAGGGGTGAAAACATCCCTGTTTTCTTCCTCCATGGGCCCCTCTCATCCCAGAGACTGGAAAAAACTGGAATTAGTTCCAGTTTTATCAAATTTTAGTCAGTTTTTATATTGATTTTTATCAGGGCAATGGTGGAAAATCCCCCTTAGAAGCACATCTGGGATGTGGGAATTAATGTGGGATGTCACCTGCAGGAATTCCTGTGGAAAACGGGGAAAACCTTGGGAGAGAAAAGCGAGTTTGGATTCCTGCTCACCTTGATCCCTTATAAATAACTCCAGGTTATTCACCCCTGGGATGGACAGGGTGGGACGGGGAGAGGACCAGATTCCCAAGGCAAATCCCGCTGGGATATCATCCCTTGTTCCTCCCCGGCTTCCCAAAGCCCTCCCTGGGGGATGGGAGAACCCTGGGAAGCGGCTCCTGGCTCTGGGATCGTTCCGGAGCTGGGCCCTGTTCCCACCAGCTGGGCCCTGTCGCTCCATGGCCCGGCTAAAAATATCCCCCTGAATCCCGGGATGGGGCTGGAGCCGGCACGTGGTGCTGCTCTTCGGCCTTTCCTTGGGCCCGGCTCGGGGTGTTCGGGCCCCGCTCGGTGTGTTCGGGCCCCGCTCGGTGTGTTCGGGCCCCACTCGGTGTGTTTGGGCCCCGCTCGGTGTGTTTGGGCCCCGCTCGGTGTGTTCGGGCCCCGCTCGGTGTGTTCGGGCCCCACTCGGTCTCTTTGGGCCCCGCTCGGTCTCTTTGGGCCCCGCTCGGTGTGTTCGGGCCCCGCTCAGTCTCTTCGGGCCCCGCTCGGGGTGTTCGGGCCCCGCTCGGTGTGTTCGGGCCCCACTCGGTCTCTTTGGGCCCCGCTCGGTGTGTTCGGGCCCCACTCGGTCTCTTTGGGCCCCGCTCGGCGTGTTCGGGCCCCGCTCGGTGTGTTCGGGCCCCGCTCGGTGTGTTCGGGCCCCGCTCGGTGTGTTCGGGCCCCGCTCGGTCTCTTTGGGCCCCGCTCGGTCTCTTCGGGCCCGGCTCCATTTGTTTATTTTCCCTCCCTGCTCTGCTCGGGAAGGAGACGGAGCTGCCGCCCCCAGGATGCTCTTTGCCATGGAGAGGCCCCCAACAGCTCCTGGAAATCTGGATTTCCAAGGATAGTGTCACATCCCAGCATCCTCCTTGGATCCTCTTCCCATCCCCAGGTCCTCCTTGCCTTGTCCTGCTTCCCGTTTTTCCGCTCCCGGTTTATTCTGAGGGATCTCCCTGGGAGGGCGGCTCGTCCCCTGGGATGCGTTTTGCTCCCAGGATGTTCCTTTTCCATGGAAAACGATGCAAAGTGACCTTTAAAACCCAATCCAAGGGTTGTTTTGGAGTCCTGGGAGCTGGAAAAAGAACCAGCCTTGGGATAAATCGGGCTTTGGGATGGGAGCTTATGTCAACTGGCAAAATGGGAAGTGACCTTTTCCCTCCCGGCTGGGTAAATTTGGGATCGAGCCGTGGCACTTCCCCCTCCCACTCCCCTCATCCCATGGGGAAGCCGCTGGATTGCTGGAAGGACGGATCAAACCAGTAAGGAGACTGGGGTCGGGATAAACCCGCAGCATCTCTTTCCTGGGGCTGTTTTTCCCAAGGATTAAGGATTCCAGACTTGCTTTGCTTGTTTTTCCCGCAAAAATAGGGAACGTTTTTTTTCCCTGTGCTCCTCAGCTCTGTGGCAGCTCCTGCTTTCCTCTGGATTTATGGCTTGGGTTGTGCCACATCTCTAGGGATAAAACCTGGAGCTTGGAAAAGGGGCAAAGCTGGGAATGTCCTGCTCCCAGCCTGGTGGGAGCTGTTCTGAGCACCGGGAAAAGAATTCCAGGAGGAAAACCAACCATCCCTGGGTCCCTCTCCCAAATAAATCCCAGTTAATGTGTTTAGGGAGACAAGGGGCTCGTTGGAAAAGTAGCCGGAAAAAGGGAGGGGAAAAAGGGATTTATTCCTATTATTTACGGCTGGAAAAGGGTCTGTTGGGATTTGGCTCCATATTTTGGTGGGGTTTGGATTGGGATGGGGTTGGAATTGCCAAGCACTTGGAATCTGGGGGGTTACACCATCAGCTCGGGCACCTGCTGGGGGTTTATAGCCCATTTTCCAGGGGGAAATGGGAATCTGGGAGGTGATCCCAGCCCTCAGCACCCTCCTGGTCTGCTCCAGATCCACAGATTTGGATTTGCATTCTTCTTCTTCTTCTTCCAATAATTATCATTATTAATATATTTTTCTATCTCTCTGTGGCCCCGGAGCTCCGTGAAAACCCAAACCTGGAGCAACTGCATTTATGTTTATTGTCATTACTATAATTATTATTGTCACTATTATAATTACCATTATTATAAAGATAACCTGGTATTATTTTATATATTTTTACATCCCTCTGTGGCCCTGGAGCTCCGAGAAAACCCAGTCCTGGAGCAATTCCAGCTCTACATTTCTATTATTATCACCGTTATCATTAGTATAATCGTTGCCATTAAATTTTAGGATTATCTGATAGGTTTTTGTGGCTCTCTGTGGCCCTGGAGCTGTTTGTCCCACCTGGGGCAGTTCCACCCACCCTGTGCCACAGCTTCAAGGGATTTTGGTCCAGGGGGAATAAACAAATCCCAAATAAACAGATACTAAGTCAGCAGCTTCTTTATTTTGGCTTTGAGTGTCCCGTTACCCAGCATTTCCTGGGGAAACCATCTCTTACGGGGGGTCACGACTCTTTGGAGCAGGGAGGTGGCATCCATTGGACATCCTGCTTCCAGCAGGACCAAATATCCCCGAATTTGGCCCCATTTTCCCCTTTCCAACCTCTCAGGTGACGTTTTGCTCCTCTCCATCATGTCTTGGGAATGGGGGGTCCCTGCTCTGACCTTCCTCTTCCTCCTGGTGACCTTCCAGGGCATCTCTGGTTACAGGAGCGGATGAGCCATCGATCCCAAGGAGGCTCCTTGGCGCTTCCCGCCCCCGAGACCTTCAGACCTGCGGGATTTGCCATCCAGGGGATAAATCTTCCGCACAAACCAAGCCCTGGGAGCAGTCTCCCTCTTCCTTGCGAGGT
Organism: Pseudotriccus pelzelni; assembly: GCA_035584735.1. Taxonomy (NCBI): domain Eukaryota; kingdom Metazoa; phylum Chordata; class Aves; order Passeriformes; family Tyrannidae; genus Pseudotriccus; species Pseudotriccus pelzelni. The sequence continues at coordinate 1,328,595 of JAWMRA010000052.1, read as the reverse complement.
TTTGCAGCAGCTGGAGCCGGATCCCTCACACCTGGAGTCTCGCAGGGATGGATCTGGGGGGCTGAGCTTCATTTTCGACGCAGTTTTCCTTCTCTCCCCCAGGAAAAACTCAGGGAAGGGCCTGGGCGGAGCATCCGGCCCCTCCTCATCATGGCTTCGTCTGAGCTGCCCCCCCAACCTGCAGTAGGTACTGTCAACCCTCTGGAGCTGGGATTTTGGGGAAGGGAATCCCTATCCTTGGGCAGAAAGGGCGGTTCATCCTGCATATCCCAACTGGAGCCTCTTGGAATGGTGAAACCATTCAGGACTGTTGGATCTTGCAGTTTTGGGGGGTTGGTGACTCCCTTCTCCACCACCCCCGTTCTCCACCCGCCTTCTCCATTCCTGTCTTTCCTCTTCCATCCACCCCTTCTCCATCCATCCCCCCTTGCTGGCGTACCCTGAGTGAATCCTACCTTCTCCATCCCCCTTCTTTTCTATCACCTCCCTCTTCATCTCCCTGTTCCTGGGGGACCCTGAGTGACACTGGATCCCCCTATTCTCTGTCCTTCCCTCACTTCTCCATTCATCCTCCCCTCTCCTCCATCTGCCACACTTCTCCATCCCCTCCTTGCTGGGGGACGCTGAATGGCACTGTGTCCCCCCCTTCTGCATCCATCCCCCCTCTCCTCCTTCCCCCTTTCTCCATCCCTTCCTTTCTGGGGGACCCAGAGTGACACTGTCTCCCCTTCATCCTTTCCCCCTGTTCTCCATCGATCCCTCCCCCCATTCCATCCCTCCTTGCCCTTCTCCTCCATCTCCCCCTTCTCCTTTCCCCTCCATCCCCCTCCCCTGTCCCTCCCGGTCCCATTTCTGTGTCCCCTGCAGCAGGAGCGGCGGTGCCCCCCGAGCCGCCCAGCCCGGTGCCGGCGGGGGGGGAGGACGTGGGTGAAGCCTTTGACTTCGAGGACAGTGAGGAGGAAGAGGAGGAGGAGGAAGACGAGGAGGATTCTGCGGCCGATCCCGGTGGGAACGTTGTTCTTCGGGCCCCCCCGCGCCGCCGGCGAGGGACCAGCTCCGGGGGGGGTGAGAGCGCAATTCCCGGCATTCCCGCCGTGTCCCCGATGTCCCCTCCGGGTTCCCTGTGGGTGCCAACACGGCCTCTCTTTGCTTTTCCTCTCCACAGAGGGACTGGTGCCAGAGACCCAGGAAGGGTGAGTGGGGTTTTGGTGGGATTGGGCGGGGGTTTGGTGGGATTTTGGAGGGGTTTGGTTTTGAGGCCCCTGAAAGATCTTTGGGGTCTGTCGCCTCTGTCTGATGTCTCGGCCCGGTGCTGTGCCTCAGTTTCCCCGACATCTCCCCATTATTGCAAGGGCAGGTATCCCTGGGATTTTGGGATGCACCCCTGAGCCCTGGGAATCTGTGAGGGCTTTGGTGGAGTTTTGGTGGGAATCTGGAGGGTTTTGATGTGTTTTTGAGTCACTTGAAGGACCTTTGGGGTCTATCCCCTCTGTTTAAAGTCCCAGTGTCTCCTTTTAACAAAACAAAACATTTTTGTTTTCCTCCTAAGGGAGAGCAGGATAGAAAAAACCAAACTCCTCTTTCTGAGTTATTGCAACTCCTAAATTAGGAGGCTTCAGGCCAAAAGGTGTGAAAAAGAAAATAACAGCTTTTTCCTAACAGATACATATATATATAATATATACAAACAAAACAGAACAGGCATCAACACTGTAAGCTCTTCTTCCTCACCTTCCTCCTCCTCACAGCACACGTTGTCCGTGGAGCTCTCCCGAGGCTCCTGGCCCTTCCAGGTTGCTTTGGCTGCAGCGATATCTTATTTTTCTGGTCCAGGCACATCTGTCCCAAACAAGATGTGCTTGCTGGAGTCCCTTACCTTGAGAAGAACGTTAAACAAAACCTGAAGAGTTTAGGAAGTTTGATATGAAATGTGAGAACGGGGTTTGGTGGCTGCCAGCCGATGTCCTAAGGCGTGAGGGAACTTTGCGGCCCCACTGAGGGACCCGTATTGGCCACAGATCTTAAAAACTCAAAGGCATCTCCCACAGGGCACCAAGGGAGCTCCCTCCTGGCAAACAGGGACAAAGGGAGCTCCCTCCTGGCAAACAGGGACAAAGGGAGCTCCCTCCTGGCAAACAGGACTCCTCACAGGGCACAGAAGGAGTTGTCCCTGGCTCCGGGGGCAAACAGGACTCCCACACTTTATGAAGGGAATTCCTCCTGGCGATGGGTGCCCTCAGCTTGGGAAGGGGTGCCCAGTGGGCAGCAGGAGCAGGCAGGGGGCAAGAGCCAGTGGGGAAGGGGTGGGTGGGCTCAGGTGTCCCGGCTGAGGAGGGGGCGGGGGGCAGGTCATGTCCCGGAGCTCTCCCGTGTCCCAGAGCTCTCCCCACACACCCTGCACAGGGTCAGGCAGGTTGAACCCCCTCTACTCCCGTTCTTTTCCAGGGATATGCCCTTTTCCCCCCTCCCCACCCCCGGCCTGGTGCCCTGGTTTGGCCACAGTTCAGTGTCAGCTGTTCTGGGCCAGGTTCAGACTCCTCGGCCCGGCTCCCTCCCCTCGGGGCCTCGGCAGGAGGGACAGAGGGAGCCCCACCTTGGCAGGAGGAACAGAGGGAGAGAGAACCATGAGCTGTTTTTTGACAGGACAGTCATTCAGGGCCGAGCTAGAAAACCTGAAGTTTGTCTTGTCCCAGCAGAGGCTGTTGGTGTGGAAAATGCACCAGGAAGTGTGAGACTGTAGCACTCAGGCTGGTGCTGAGCCTCCCTTCCCCTGACTTCTCCCCCTTCTCTGCTGAAGGGGCTGTAGGCAGGGCAGCCCCAGGGTTTTGGGGTGCACCTGCAGCCCTTGGGGTGTAGATTTTGGGTGGGTTTGAGTTCCCTGAAGGATCCCTGGGGCCTGCCCCCCTGTTTGATGGCCCAGCCTGGTGCTGAGCCTCAGTTTCTCCGACCTCTCCCCATTGCAAGGGGAGGGATCCCTGGGATTTTGGGGTGCACCCCCCAGCCCTGGGGAACTGTGAGGGCTTTGGGTGGGGGGCGCTTCCTTCAGCCCCCAACTGGAGGAGACTGTGGAGAAACCTCTAGGGATGGTGTTTGAAGGGGCTGGTTTCCTCCCCAGCTGCGGAGCTGGGGGGAAGAGCTGGAAATTTGGCTGCAGGGAGGGCTTGTCCCTCTGGCAGAGCAGGAACAGGGTGTGGGGAGAGGGACAGGACCCCACCAGGAATGGGAGGGACCCTTCCCTGTGCTCCCCAGTGCTGGCACAGCCCTTGCCCTGCAGCAGCACCTGGATTGAGGCTAAAAAAGCCAATTTGGAGTGTTCTGCATTTTCTCCAAGTGTGACCCTGGGACCCCCCAGCTCCATGAAGAAGCAGATGGGAGGAGGGTGGACAAGCTTTATTCTGGGCCTGTGAACCTCTGGAATGGTAGTGGGAGTTGGGAAGGGCTTGGCTGCACCCAATCCCAAGGGATTTGCACCCTGGGATGCTCCCTGACCCCCCTCCCCACAGGGCCCCGGTGAGGATGAGCAATGGGGAGGCCGGGGGAGACCCCCACGTCCGCCCCCAGACCTGGAAGAGGGAAAGCATCTGCCGAGGTGGGTCCAAATGTTGGGACAAACCCCCCTGCCAAGGCTTGGGAAGGATTTCTCCAGCCTGGGTGCTGAGCCAGCCCCTGGGGGGGGTTGTCCCTCAAAGGTGAGCGGTTTTCCTTCCCGGAGGTGGAGGACGACGTGATCTACGACGACGTTCCCTGTGAAGGCCTGGATGCCGAGCAGGATGGTAGGGATAGACCTTCCCCCGCCCTTTCCCAAGGAGTAGGAGCCCATTTCCCAGCTGGATAAACTGAGGGAAGGAGAAGGCCATCCTCCAAGAGGATGTGGAGAGGGATACCTGTGGGAAAACCAGTGGGATTGGGAGGAGGTGCGAGGGTTTGGGGTGAGGGTGGGTCCCTGAGGAAGGGAATTTGCCTTCCTGTAAAGAAAAGGAGCTGGATTTTCCTTGGCAGGAGCAATGAGAGAGCGGAGCCTGATCTATGAGGAGGTGCAGCGAGGAGAGGGGTCCCGGATCAGCGAGGATTTGGGCTGGAGCTCCAGCGAGTTCGAGAGTTACAGCGAGGACTCTGGAGAGGAAAGCAAAACTGGGGCCGAGCCGACCAAGCACCGAGCGTCCTTCCAGCCCAAGGTAACCTTTGCATCACCCCTTTATGACCATTATTCCTGTTTTTCCTTGGGTTTGCTTGTCCAAAGGCAGTGGAGCACCAAGCCCAGCTGCTCCCGTGGCTGCTGAAGCCGAGGATGCTGCGGCTCAGCCCCAAACTTGGGGGGGTTCATTTCTTTCTGTTTTCCTTCCTTCTCTTTTTCATTTTCCCCCCTTTTCCTCCTGTGTTTGGGCCCTGCTGGAGCCTGGCTGCTGCTTTTCCCTGCGCTTGCTCCCTTCTCTGCTCCAGCCAAGCCAGGCTTTTGGGATGGTGCTGCCTGGGCCCTGCTGCTCTGGGGGGATTTCTGCTCTTTGGTTTTTGCTGCTTACCTGGATCTCTTCTCTGCCTCCTCCTCCTTCTCCTCCTCTCGCCTGGTTTGCTTGAGCTCAGCTTTCTCCAGACCTGAATAGACTAAAGGAGAGATACGCCAGGACTAAGAGGGACATCCTGGCTTTAAGAGTTGGGGGGAAGGACATGCAGGAGCTGAAGCAGAAGTACGATTGGAAGGTACTGTCCCTCCTCCATCCCTTGGCTCTTCTCCCCCAAATTTCCCAGGGGGAGGAAAAAAAAACCCAGACAAAACCTTGTGGAATTTCTCCAGGCTGAATTCATCCCATTTCATCCCCCCCAAAAAGAGAAGCAAACTCAGTGAAGCACCTCAAAGCTGCCTCTCATGTCCATCTGTCTTGCAGCTCCCCGTCCTGCAGCTTCTCAAAACGTTGGATTTTGGGGTGTTTCCCTGTTTTTAAAGGGGCGTTCGGACGGCGCCGGGTTTCCCACGGGATAGATGGATCTGACAAGGTTTTTTTTTTCCCCTGAATCTGTGGTGGAAATCGGGTGGGGAAGGAGATTTTTGGGAGAACCTTAGCGCAAAGCCTTTCCCAGCCCCGAACCATCCAGATGTTTTCTGGCTGGAAATTTGGGCTGAAACTCTGTGATCTGAGGTGTGAAAGGCCAACACTTCCCCCCTCCCTTTGCTCTCCCCCACATAAAATCCCTGCACAAGGAGGGGATGGATGTGCTCCTGCCTCCCTTCCCTCGCTCTGCTTTGCTTGGCTGCATGAGCCTGCTTTGCACTCGGCCATATCCCTATGGATGGGGCACAGGACGGAGCATCCCTGTTCCCTGGATATGTGCATCCTCTTCGTGCTGCATGGGAGAACAGGCATGATGCCTCTGCATCCGGATCCCAAGTGGGGGACGATGCCCAGGGGAAGGACATGGCTCCATCTGGATCCGGAATGGGATCCCGGTGCTTTCTGAGCCTCCCCATCCCTCTCCTCCCCCTTCCCAGATGACCCAGCTGATGAAAGCGGCCAAAAGTGGCACCAAGGATGGTTTGGAGAAGACCAAGATCGCGGTGATGAGGAAGGTGACGTTCCTGCACCGGAAAGAAACACCAGGTGAGTGGGAAAACCAATGCCCCTTCCCCTTCAGGGGCCAAAAAAAGGTGCCTTTTTTGAGGGGATTTAAAAAAATAATCTCCAGGAATCCCCACCCCTTTCAGCATTTACTTTATTTCCAATTTATTTTCTGCATTTTAAGCTTTTATTTGACTGTTTTCCACTCTTGGCATCCCTGTGCAAGCTCGGTCCCTTCTTGCTCCATATCCCTTTGGGAGCACCCGTGGGTGTGCTTGGGCACAGAGCAGGATCTTCCCGGGAATACCGAGTTTGGGGGGGTTTTCCTGACTTTCCTGCTGTCGCGTAGGGGATGGGGAGCGGAGGAGGAGGGCGGAGGAGGCGGGAAAGCCGCCGCCTTCCCGCCGGAGCTCGAGGGTGTCCCTGGAGCAGCACGGGGGAGGTACGATCCCGATGGGTGGCCCTGCCGGTCGGCCGGAGCTTCCCGGGGGATCCCGCGTGTGTGTCCCAGCCTGGCTGCACATCCCCACCATGGCTTTGCCTCGCTGGGGTGGGGCTTCGACGCTTTTGGGAGGAGCTGGAGGGATTCCTGTCTCCCGGGAGCATCCCTGGAACATGAGGATGGGGAGAAGGTGGAGCTGGCAGAGCAGAGGGCGGTGATTTGTCCCGGCCAAAATTAGGGAAGGAAAGAGGTCTCCCGGCTGCCAACGCCCGGCCCTCCAGCCCGGCCGGTCCTGCCCCTTCTTGGCTATTTATAGCTCCCGGGATGGGCCTGGCGTCTGGAGAGGGCCATGTGGAAGAGGCGGCCGTGCTTCCCTCGGGATGCCTCCTTGGCTCGCTCGCCCTCCTCCTCCTCCACTGCTTCAGCCTCGGGTGAGGGATCCCTGTGCCTTCCTCCTTCCCTGTTTTTCTCTGCCTGCTGCTTATGGCTTCTTATTCCCCATTTTCCCTGCTCCACCTGTCCCTGAAGAGAGGACAAGGGGGCTTTTTCCCCAGCCAGGGTGGGTTTTTGGGAGTGAAGGTTCTCCTTGTCCTCTCCCTGCTCCCAGCCTGGCTCATCCCGGTGTCTGGTGACTGTGGCGTGAGCTCAGGGAGGACTCTGGGATTCAGCTCCAAACCCAAACACATCCCCTGCCACGGAGCTGATGGAGCTCCAGACCCTGAGAAGTTTAAAATCTTTTTTTTGGCATTTTGTGGGGGTGTCTTTCCTGCAGGGGACTCGGAGGAGGAGGACACGGGGTTCCTGGAGGTCACGGTCTCGGACATGAAGCACCCGCCGCCGGAGCTGGGCCCCATGCCTGAGGGGCTGAGCCCTCAGCAGGTGGGACTGGCATGGGTTGGGGGCCTGGGGGATCTGGGGGGGGAATTGTCTCCTCCCTGGTCCTGTGACTGAGGAAGCAGGGACAGGGAGAGTCAGCTCCAAGTGATGCTGTGTCAGCACTTCTGCCCCAGCTGGGCCTGCAGTTTCCCCATCCCGAGGTTTGGGGGTGGGGGAAATCATGACTGAGCCCCTCATCTCAGCATTTGGGGTTTGGAACCATCCCAGCATTTGGAGTCTGAGACCATCCTGGCATTTGAGGTTTCGGACCGTGGCTGAGTCCCCCCCAGTATTTGGGTTTGGGTCTATCCCAGTATTTGGGGTTTGGGCCATCTCGGTATGTGGGATTTGGGTCTATCCCAGTATTTGGGGTTTGGGCCATCCCGGTATTTGGGGTTGGGGTCCTGGCTGATTCCTGCTGTCCCACAGGTGGTCCGGCGGCACATCCTGGGCTCCATCGTGCAGAGTGAGCGGAGCTACGTGGACTCCCTGAAGCGCATCCTGCAGGTGGGATCCTGGCTGGGATACTGGCTGGGGGCCTGGCCGGGGTGTCCCCGTGGATCCCGGGGTGCTGACGTGCCACTGCTGCCACAGGATTACAGGAACCCGCTGCTGGAGATGGAGCCGAAGGTGCTGAGCGCCAGGAAGTGCCAGGTGGTGTTTTTCCGGCTGAAGGAGATCCTGCAGTGCCACTCCATGTTCCAGATCGCCCTCGCCTCCCGCGTGGCTGAGTGGGACTCGGCCGAGAAGATCGGGGACCTCTTCGTGGCCTCGGTAGGAGGGGCTCGAGGAGGAAGCTCTTTCCAGAAGGAGTGACCCGGCCTTGGAAGGGGCTGCCTGGGGAGGGGCTGCACTCACCGACCCTGCAGGGGTTTAGGAGGAGACTGGACGGGGCACCAGTGCCACGGGTGGGGTGACGAGGCGGGCTTGGGTCAGAGGTTGGGCTCGATGATCTCGGGGTGATTCTGGGATTCTGTGAGATCCAGCAGAAATGCAGCCAGTGCTGTGACAAAGCTGTTTAAGAAGCCCTGCCCTGCAGTCACAAGGTGCAGAAAGGCCCCCCTGCCTTCCTCAACTCCGAGGGGATGGAGCTGGATCCCATCTTAGCCTCAGGTTATGTCACCAGCTTAAATGTGAGGAGTTAGAGAGGTGTGATGGAACCACTTCTGTCATGCAGGTTTTAACTCTGGCAACCTGAGAGTATTTATGTCAAATGGATTATTTATTAGTACAAACGATCAGGCAGAAGATCTCCATTGGAATTATTTACTGCACAATATAAAAGCTAAACCTAATGTAGGATAGGATGGTGCGTGATAGTAAAGCAATTATTGGAGCAGTTCTGTTATAGCAAAAACAAGTAACTGTCAAGTGGAGGTGTGGTTACACTCACCCAGACCAATGGCTGCGGGGAGATTCCTTTCTCTCAGCCTCCAGGAGTGTCCCCACCTGAGGGAGGGATCTCACACAACCCCAAGAAGGATTATGCTGCAAAACCCACCCATGTGAACGTGGACTGGGCTTTCATCATAGCAGAGGCTGCTGCTCACACATTTCCAGGCCAGGGAGCAGCTTGTCTGTCAGATCCTGCTTCCAGGAGCAGGGTGTGTTTGGAGTTCAGTGAACCAGGCTGGTTTTGGCACATCCCAACACCAGAACACCTCCTGGCAGCAGCAGGAGCTCAGCACAGCCACCCTGGAGGAGAGCTGGTGGTGTTTGCATTCCCTGACTGCATTCCCGGCCTGCTCAGGGTAGAACCTGCCCCAGCCACCACCAACCCCCCCTGGACTGACACTGGGGGGTGGGTGGAGGATTTAAGCGACACAGCTCCAGCCTTGGGGTCCCACCAGCACCCTCAGCATCACCCCAAAAACACGCCAACCCCCCCACTTTTGGGGGACTGCCACACCACCCTGGCTCTCCTGTGCTCTCCCCAGTTCTCCAAGTCCATGGTGCTGGACGTCTACAGCGACTATGTCAACAACTTCACCACAGCAATGTCCCTCATCAAGAAGGCCTGTCTCACCAAACCTGCCTTCCTCGACTTCCTCAAGGTCAGCATCACCCAAATGTGGGCCCACAGTGCTGCTGGGCACCGTTTGGGGTGAAAACTCCTTTGTTTTTTGGCCTTTGTCCCGCCCTGCAGAAGAGGCAGATGGCCAGTGCCGACCGGGTCACGCTCTACGGGCTGATGGTGAAGCCCATCCAGAGGTTCCCTCAGTTCATCCTTCTCCTGCAGGTATGAGAGAGAGATACCTACACCCACCTTGCTTTGCACCCCTGGGACACGTCTGCACCCATTTTGGGGCACGTTTTAGGGTTGGCAGCTTGGGTGCGTCTTTGGGGACCGTCCCAAGGACTGTCTTCCAAGCTTTGGTTTGGGAGGTGCTTCCAAACAGGGCTGATTTTTTTTCCGGGGTGGCTTTTGTGTCCCCGTCCCTCCTTTCCCTTTTCCAGGACATGCTGAAGAACACCCCCAAGGGCCACGCAGACCGCCTGTCCCTGCAGCTGGCCCTCACCGAGCTGGAGACGCTGGCGGAGAAGCTCAACGAGCAGAAGCGCTTGGCTGACCAGGTGGCCGAAATCCAACAGCTCAGCAAGAGCATCAGCGACAGGAGCAGCCTCAACAAGGTGGGCCCTTCGGCCTCCCCTCCTCGTCCTCCTCAGCTGGCGGTTGGGATTTGAAGCTTCCACCTTCCTCTTCAGGGGTTTCAGGAAAGCAGGTCCCTGCTTTCCCCGGAAGGACTTTAATCCAAACCAAGTCTTGGGGTTGGCACAGGGAAATTCCTCTCCAAGGACGAGCTGCTGGGTCTCATCCCCCTGGTTTTGCAACTGTTTATGTTTAAAAAAAAACCCTGAAGTTCTTGCGACACTTCCTGGGCCGGGGCTGGCAAAACCCACAGCGGGGCACCCGCTGGCTTGGCCCTGGGGTCAGGATTTGGGTGCAGGGCATGAAAAGACACCCAGGAAAGGGTGGTTGGATACACGGGGTGCAAAGGGCGCAGCCTCGGAGCGCGTCCTGCGCCACGGAACTCATGCGAGGAAAATCCGTGTAATAACGGAAACCCGACCCAGATTTTGGGTCAGGAGGGGCTTCCAAGAACCCGCAGGCTGAGCCCCCTGCCTGCTGCATCCCCGTTGCAGCTGCTGAGCTCGGGGCAGAGGCAGCTCCTGCTCTGCGAAACACTGACGGAGACGGTGTACGGGGACCGGGGGCAGCTCATCAAGTCCAAGGAGAGGAAGGTTTTCCTGCTCAACGACATGTTGGTCTGTGCCAACATCAACTTCAAGTACGTGCTGATCCCCCCAGACCCCAAAATCACTTTGTAAAATGCTGATACACCCAACTTGCCCCGTCCTCACCTCAGTTTCTGGCTTGGTGGGATTTTTAGGGAACTACCGCAAGGAGGGACAGAACCTTTAAAGGCCACTTTGCCTTGTTTTGGGGGGGAACCCACTAGGTTTGGGGGTTCTTTGCCGCATTCTTGGCACTCTCCATGCCAAGCCTGCATTCCTTGGTGCTGGAATCAGTGCAGGATGCAGGAACCTGCTGGAACCTCAGGGCTTCGGGGAGGTTGATGCTGCCAAGGGGAAAACCTTCCTTAAATTCCTCCTGAAACTTCCTCATTAATCCTTTCTCCCCTCTTCCAGGCCGGTGAACACAGGGTAGGTCCCAAACATGGTCTGCTGTGCTCGTGTGCCCCAAGCTGGGGATTCAGGCACAAACTGGTGCACGGTGTGGGCTCACAAATGGGGCTTGGCTTGCACGACTCACTTTTCGGGGCGAGCCGAGGCACCTGCCGTTCATTCACGCCCATTTTCCCCTCTCCCCTCGGCAGAGGCCAACTGGAAATTAGCAGCCTGGTGCCCCTGGGGCCCAAATACGTGTTGAAGTGGAGCACGGCCCTCCCGCAGGTGCAGGTGGTGGAGGTGGGGCAGGAGAGCGGCGCCTACGACAAGGACAACATTGTCATCCACAACGCCGGGGCCAAGAGACACACGCCCGCCGGGCAGGCCTCGCACAGTGAGGGCACATCCCGCCAGCCCGGCGCTGGGAGGGCTCTGGGGGCTGGGGTGGAGCGTTCCCTCCCAGTGTGGGCTGCCCAGGGAGGGGAGGGAGTCCCCATCCATGCAGGTCTTTAAGGAAAGGCCGACCGTGGCACTCAGGGCCGTGGTGGTGTCGGGTCAAAGGTTGGACTTGGGTCTCAGAGGTCTTTTCTGACCCAGTTGTTTCTGGGATCCTCCAGGGACCTCAGTTCTCCAGTTTTCCATGCAAGATAAAGTCACACAAAGTCTGCCCTGGGAGGAGGGGGTGGAGACACCATCCTTGGGGGTCTGTAAGGAGAGACCACTTAGTGCCATGGTCTGGTTGACGTGGTGGTGTTGGGTTAAAGGTTGGACTCAGAGGTCTTTTCCAACTTTACTGATTCTGGGATCTTCCATGGACCTCAGTTTTCCATTTTTCCTCCCAAGATAAAGTCTACCTGGGGCCACCACGGCTCTTCCAGGAGCTGCAGGACCTGCAGAAGGACCTGGCGGTGGTGGAGCAGATCACCCTTCTCATCAGCACCTTGCACGGCACCTACCAGGTACCCACGAGTTCCCAGCACTGTCAGGGGCGTGGGTTGGGTACAACCAGCCTTGGACCCTTCCCAAGCACCACGTGGTTCCTTTGGGATCTCTGGGCACCTCTTTGGGGGTCTCTGGGCACCTCTTTGGGGGTCTCTGGGCACATCCTTGGGTTCACCTCCTCTGGAGCCTCACAGGTGAAATTTGGGGGTGGTTCAGGCTTGTTTTGGGGGCCCTTCCCCCACCTTTCCTGCAGAACCTGAACATGACGGTGGCCCAGGACTGGTGCCTGGCCCTGCAGAGGATGATGAAGGTGAAGGAGGAGGAGATCCACTCTGCCAACAAGTGCCGCCTCCGGTTGCTGCTCCCCGGGAAGCCGGACAAGTGAGTGTGGGCTCATGGGGGGCTCCTCCCAGCCCAGGGGGACTGAGGACCCACCCAGGGGTGCTGGGGACCCACCCAGGGGTGCTGAGGACCCACTCGGGGGTGCTTTGCCCACGCAGGTCCGGCCGCCCCATCAGTGTCATGGTCGTGTTCATCACCCCCAGCCCCCTGAGCAAGATCTCCTGGGTGAACCGCCTGCACCTGGCCAAGATAGGCCTGAGTGAGTAGCCACCAGCATTCCTTGGAAAAGCCAGGCTTGGGAGCATCGCTCCAAGCGTCCCAGCCCAAACGGGGCAGGGAGGGGGGAACACTGGGAGTAAGGGGATGGAGAACATCTTGGAAATGTGCATGGTGGGAATTGGGAGCTCTGGCTCCAAATGTTTTGGGATTTGCTGCTCTCGGGTGGGATCTCCAGGCTGGAGTCACAAAGTGACTGGTTTCCCTTGGCTCATGTGGCAGCGGGGTCAGGGCTGACCCATTTTCCATGGAATGGGATGAATGAGGAAGGGAGGAGCCTCCTGCCACTTCCCAACCCCTATTGCTCTATAACTCCCTCAGCCACTGCAGCAGCAAAAATAGGTTTAATGGAAGAAAATAAAAATAATTTAAAATTCTGTTTGAGTGCTGGGATCCCCCTGGGCTGGAATAATTTATGAGTCTCTTGTTTTTTAACAGTTCATGTTTTGTTTTCCCCTTTTTTTCTTTTATCCTGGGGGTTAATCCTGTATCCATGAGTTAGAAATGAAAACACATTAAAGCCTGATGTGAAGAAACACATCAGGGGGTGGTTTTTTGCCCTTCTCTATCTGGTTTTGGGGACTTTTTTGCCGCTGCTGGAGGCGGTTCCTTAGCCGTGCGCTGCAATAATTTGGAGCACGGGGTGAGGTGTATCACAAATCTGTGGTTAATCATGCTCTGGGGTTGGAGGTGAGAGCCCTGCATCTCCACTTACAATTTTTGGGGTCTTCTTGGGGTCTTGGTGACCCTGGACCTCCTTGTGTCTGTGCAGGGGAGGAGAACCAGCCGGGCTGGCTCTGTCCCGACGAAGACAAGAAGAGCAAAGCCCCTTTCTGGTGCCCCATCCTCTCGTGCCACATGCCAGCCTTCTCCTCCAAAGCCCTCGATCTGCAGGTGAGAGCCAAGAGCAATCTCTTCTCCATCCCCCCTCGCCTTCCCATCCCTCATTTTGGGGAGGAAGGGCCAGGATCCCTCAGTAGGTGGGGCTGGACGAGGCGTCCCAAGTCAGTCATGAGGGCAGAAAATGGTGCAGCCCACTCTGGAAAGCTGGAAATAGCAGCAGGGCTGTGGCTGGATCCCAAATTTTGGGGTGTCCACTGTTATCTTGCCTATGTTGGGGTAATTTGGGTTCTTTGTTGCCTCTTTCCCTCCATCCTTTTGGGGAAGAAAGGCAGAAATCCTGCAGCGGACGGGGCATCCCAAGTCCGTCACAAGGGCAGAAAATGGTGCAACCCACACCGGAATGCTGGAAACACCAGCTGGGCTGAGGCTGGATCCCCGATTTTGGGGTGTCCACTGCTGTCCTGCCTGTGCTGGGGTAATTTTGGGGGTGCTGCCCTGCTCTCTCCCCAGCTTGGAGCCGCAGTTCACAACCCCGTGCAGTCCTCCCTGCTGGGCTTCTCTGCCGTCAGCACGTCGCTGCCGCAGGGCTACCTCTGGGTGAGCAACCCCCCAAACGGGGCCAAACCCCCCGGCTTTGGGTCATTTTGTCCCCAACCCCCCCTCCATGGGGTCGTGGCGGGTGTTGACCCCGCTGTGTGGTCCCCACAGGTGGGGGGTGGCCAGGAGGGCGCGGGGGGGCAGGTGGAGATCTTCTCCCTGAACCGCTCCGTGCCGCGCACCGTCAAGTCCTTCCCGGTGGCCTCTCCGGTGCTGTGCATGGAATACATCCCGGAGCCGGAGGAGGGGGATCCCCCAGGCTGCCAGGAGCCCCAGGCCAGCGAGCAGCCCCCCTCAGCCCCTCATCCCACCGTGTGCCTGGGGCTGCAGGATGGCAGGTGAGCCCCGACCTGCGGCGTCCACCCCAACTGCCCAGCCCCTGCGAGCAGCGGGGCCTCCTGCAGCTCCCACCCCCTTCCCTCTGCAGCATCCTGGTCTATGGAAGTGTGGACACGGGAACGCCGTGCCTGCTGAGCTGCAAAAGCCCTGGAATGCAGCCCATCCTGTGCCTGAGGCACAGCCCCGAGTTCCTGTTCGCAGGCTTGCAGGACGGGACCGTGGCCGCCTATCCCCGGAGCAACGGTGAGGACACGCTTTTGGGGATGAAACCTCCTTAAAAAAAAAAACCTGAAATAAGAAGTTCTTCATGGAATTAGGAGGTTCTCACGCCAGCACGGGATGCCGGCCGCTAAATTAGCGATAAATCTCTTTTTTTTTTCCCCCCTCAAAGTTTCGTCCTTCCCCTCGCAGCCCTGGGCAGGAAAGGTGCTGCTTTTCACTGAATGCAAGAGGGATTCGTTCTGGGGGGGAAACAGGTGGAAAATTATCCTGCTGAGGGCTGGATAGGGCAGCAAAGACTTTCCTTGGGGTCTGCAGGAAGGGCCTGACTATGGCATGTGCAAGGATTTGGAGCTTTTGCCTTCCAAAAATCACCTTTTTGGTGCTATAAATGGGGCTGGTCCCCTCCAATCCCCACCCACGCAGAGACTCTTTCCTTTATCAGCCTGAGTTTGGGTTTATTTGCCCTGGTTCTGGCTCAGGCTGACCTTTCATCCCTCCCCAGGGACTGCTTGCCTGGGTAAATACCTTTTTTTGGTCACTAGAGGGTAGGAAAGAGCCTCAAATAATGTGGAACTTGGCCTATTTTTGGACACCCCCCCTTGTTTTCTCTGAGAACCTGCAGGGAGCAGCACCCAAGTCAACCCTGAGCCACTAAACCCCCTTAAATTGCATTTCTGGGTGCTGCATGTCCCCTTTCCCAAATTACAGCAACCCTGGGAGCCAATTAAAGTCACTTTTAATTGGATTTTGATTGTGTAAATGCACAGTGATGGCAGCAAGCTACTGGCAGGGCTGCAGGGTGGAGTGTTTAATCTTATCCCTCTTTTTTTTTGGAAGGCAAAAGCTTCCCTGAAATAGCTGAAATGAGGATTTGCTGAAAGAGGAATCAGTTGCAAACCCCTGCTGATGGGAGAAGAGGTTGGAGGATCCAAAGGGCTCTTTTATCCATCAGATCTTAGGGGTTGAGTTTAAAAAGAAAAAGGCATTGGAAATGAAAAAAAAAAGAGGGAGAGTGATTATGTATTGAAGCTGCTGGTGGTGGATTCATCCAAATCCAGATTGGATGCTGTTCACAGGGACACTCCAGAATGGCCCTGGAGTGTCACTTGAAGAGCAAATAAATGGGAAAAGGGGGGATTTTTGGCTTTTCCAACAAGGAACGTGCCTGAGTGCTGCAGGTGGGCAGTCGTTCCCTGCTCCAAAGCTGTTTGCCCAGGAGCAATGGGACTTTGGAGGGGTTGGAACGGCGGGAATAACGCCCTCCATTTATCCTTTTGGTCATGGAATTGGGATCCTCGGAGAGGTGGGGGGTCCCAGTGACCCCAGCACGCGTTTGGGGGGGGTCAGCTCCACGCAGAGGTGACTTCCCTCGTGGGTGCTGCCCCCTGATGCCGCTCCCTGTGCTCCAGGGGGGCTGTGGGAGCCGGCGGTGCCGCCCACCCGCCTGGCCGTGGGCAGCGGCCCCGTGCGAGCCCTGCTGACCCTGGAGGACACCCTGTGGGCCAGCTGTGCCAACCAGGTCACTGTGCTTGATGCCACCACCCTGCGTGCCCAGGTAGGAGCATCCCCAGACTCGTGGATCTGCATCCCTCGGGAACGTGTGGGAGGCTCCGGGGGGAGGTTTGTGCCACAGGTGATCCCCCTGGGCGGGCCCATCCCTGCCTGGCAATGCCCAAACTGGCCTTTCCTTGGTGCTTTCCCTGGGTTTTGGCTCCCTCCCCTCCCATGGGGGGTCATGGGAGGAAGGTGCTGAGCTCCCTCCTGCAGCTGCATCCACAGGGAACGCTGGAGAGTCGCTTTTTGCTTTCAAACGCCCCCCCCCCCCTTTTCTCCCACCTCTAATTTTCACATTTAGTGCCCCAAACTCGGTTTGCATGTATTAGCTGTGGTAAATCCAGCCCGAGGGTGGTGCTGGAGATGAATTATGCATTGGGGACTGCATTCCTTTCCAGGCTCCCTTTTTATTTATGACAGGAGGGAATTTTTTTTTTTTAGGCAGAAGAAGGGGAAAAAAATAGGGTGGGGGTTGCTGTGGGATGGTGTGAATAGTGTCATGGAATAGGGTCTTGGTCTGGGAATAAACCAGCAGGGAATGGATCCCATGGAGGGTGGGGAATAAGGGAGAGTCACCTAAAAATCTCTCTTTCACCCCTGTTTTGGGAAAGGTTTTTTGGGAGGTGCTTTATGCCCCTTCTGTGGGAAGGGGATCAACCCCAGCTCCTCTTTTTTCACTGTAAGGTGAATTTTAAAGGCCAGGCTGCAGCAGGGATGGGTTTTGATGCCAAAAAAGATGCTTTTCCTGCAGTTTGCATCTCGTGTCTGACAGAAAAATGCTCCAGTGGGGAGTTTGGGAAACAGATGGACCAATCCATGGTCCCCAAGGATCCTGGGGCAGGGGGGCTGAGCCTCTCCCGGCTGGTTTTTGGGGTTGGAGGAAGCAGGAGGGTCTTACCCTGTGCTGAGATGGATTTTGCAAATGCATTTGGTCTAGGAAAGGAATCATCCAAAGAAGGACAGAAACCCTGAAGGGGTGGGAAAGGCTGTGTTGCCATCCCAAAAACCCCTGAGGGGTTTGCAGATGGGCTGATTCCTGGGTGGAGCTGCTGGGGAGGGATGGGAGCTCGGGGTCACTCTGGAGCCTCCCTGTGCAGCTCTGCAGCCCCAGAGCAGCTCCTGGGGGGAGCCCAATCTGGCAGCAACTTTGGGGAGCCCCCCTTTGATTTCCCTCTTGGTCTCCCCCCAGCAAACCTTCGAGGCGCACCCCGAGGCCGAGGCCAGCGTGACCCACATGGTGAAGGCGGGCAGTGGCGTCTGGATGGCCTTTGCCTCGGGCTCCTCCATCCGCCTCTTCCACACCGAGACCCTGGAGCACCTGCAGGAGATCAACATCGCCACCAGGACCACCTTTGTGCTGCCAGGTGGGCCTCCAGAGCCCCCCTGGCTCTCCCCTGCAGCCTGGGGGAGTCCTGCCTGGCTCTGTCCTTCCCATCCCTGATCTCCAGAGGGACTGGGGAGGGACTGGGTGATGGCTCAGGATTTGGAGCTCTGGGCTCAGCTCATGGACTGAAGAGGTGGAGCTGGTGGTGTCTTTGCACCTGTGTGTGCATCCAGGAATCCCAGCTTTCCATCCCCATGTGTGCACCTTATCCCCCTGTCCCTGTCCCCCTGTCCCTGTTCCCATCCCTGTCCCCCAT
>JAWMRA010000052.1:1294945-1305069 GCA_035584735.1 Pseudotriccus pelzelni | reverse complement strand
CCCTGTGCTGTTCCCCAGGGCTGGAGGCAGCTCTGCAGGGGGGTCCCACCCGAGGGGGCAGAGGGGCAGAATTCCCCCCTGTCCTGCTGCCCACGCTGGGGGATCAGCCCCAGGCACAGGGGGGGTTCCTGGGCTGCCCGAGCACAGGGATAGGGAATGTCCATGCTCAGCCTCTCCCCCTCCAGCACCCCCAAGTCCTACTCCCGGTCCCCTGGACTGATCCCAGGGATTGCTCTGACCCAGGAGCAGCACCTGGAGCTCAGTCCTGTTAAACCTCCTGAGATTCCCCTGGGCTGTTCCTCGAGCCTCTCCAGGTCTGGGCTTCCCTGGTGCCTCCAAGCCCTCCCAGGCCAGGTCTGCCCTGGCGCTGCACCCAGGTTTGAGCATCACGGCAAGGGCCGCTCCTGCTTCCAGGCGCGTTCCTGGAGCCCCGGGACATGATGATGAGCAGGTTCTCACCAGCCGCTCCTTTCCGTGGAGATGTTTCAGGGCCTCACGTGCCCCACGTGCCCCATTTTTTCTGGTTTTCATTGCAGAAATGGTCTTTCCTGTCAGAAAATCCTTGGCTGGGAATGTTTGAGCGGCTCTCGGCATGAGCTTTGAGATCCGCCGATGGAAGGCTCTCTGTGCTGTTGGGATGAGAGAAGGTTTTACTGAATCCAGACGTGCTAATGGCTTGGGAATTAGGCTGAGACGGAGCCCAGGATCTTGCTAAGGCTCCTGCAGAGATGTGAGGATGGAGCTGAAACCTCCCCCTGGATGGCCAGGACTTGCCTGGGACCAGGAACAGGGAGATGAAACATCACCCCTTGGCACCCATCGGGGATGGGATTTCCTCCATCTTTTAAGAGAAAACCTTGATTTCAGTGACACTGAGTCACCAGCAAAGAGGAAAAGCAAGGGAAGGAGCCCCCAGATCCTTGGTTTTGGGAGGCAGGAGGTGCGGCGTTGCCTCACGAACTTCCCGCTGGTAAATCCGAGCGAGCCGGGAGGATGCAGCTGATGTGACTGGTTTTGTTCCCTTGCCAAGCTGCTCTCTTTGCCCTTTTGTTTGCTTTCTGCGAGGCACTTGCAGTTCTGATGGGCCTGTTTTTAACTAATGACTGGCGCTCACATTATCTCTGCCGGCATTATCTCCTTCCCACTTTTCCCCTCTTTTTCCTAAAATAAACCGTCAATCACGGGCTTGTTTTCAACGCTCTGGGGACTGGATTCACCGTGAATGCCAAGGGCGGGCGGATTCCAAAGCACGGGATAATAACCCACCGCTGTGCTTCCTCTCAGGAGTTATTATTGCATCACATGAGGTTTTGGGGGTCTGCAAAGCACTTTGAGCAGGGAAGGTGCTCGTGCTGCTTGTTTGCCCTCTCAGCTGGCTGACAAACAGGAGTCACCTCCAAGGAGCTTCGAAAAACCTCCGGAAAACCCACATTTTCCAGGGGAGGGAGATGAAAATGGATCTGTGAGGTGGAAACGCGGCACCACCAAGCCCTCCCGGCCTCCAGACCACACGTGTTGTCCCTCCTGGTCCTCCATCTGCAAAAACCTCCTTGGCTGGAAGATGGGACGTCTTGGAGGCGTTGCAGGAGCAGGAAAGGCAGGGATTTCATTTGCCTCGGAATAATTTCCCATTTATATAATTCCTTCAACAATACACTTGGGAGGGGACGGTGAAGGGGATTAACGGCCCCGCTCCACCTCCCTGTGCTTGGAGGTAAATCCTGGGGCTGCATCCTATGGGAGCAGGACAGGAAAATGGGAGCTGGAGAAGCCTCTGTTGGGATGCATCTCATGTGTTTAGACCCCTTTGTTTCTTTCCCAAGGGGGGTTTGGTTCTCCCCGGGCTGTGATTCGGGGTGATGGGGGTGTTTGGATCTGGGCAGACTCCCACCCGTGGAAATACTTTCTCTGGGATGGGTTTCATGGATAACCCTGGATTCCCTGGCGGGGATGTTGCTTCTGATGGTGCTCGTGTTGGGTTGGGCACCTGCCTGGTCCCCGAGGTGGGTTTTGTTCTTGGTGCTGGAAACATGCAAAGAGGAAGATGATGAGAAGGATAGTTTGAGCTGGTCACTGTCACTGTCACGGTGGCCAAGGGGTGGCTGTGGGAGCCACTGGCTCCTCCCTGGGGGGGGGGCTGAGATGGACCAGGACAGCAAGAGGGAGAGAGAAAGGCTCCAGCTCAGCAGATATCACCATACTCATCAGGATCCCACAGCTCTGAGGGAGGATGTGGGTTGAGCTGAGATCCCTGAGCCCTGGGGAATGTCCTGTTGACATGGGCACCTTCATCACAGCTTGGCTGGTGGCTGCACCAAAAAACCCCATCCTGTTTGGTTGCAAACGATCTGGGAGTGGATTTTGATGGCCAAGGGATTTAAATTTCCAGGCCAGCTTTGCACCTCTGGAGAGTGTGTTCCAAAGCCTGGCTCCAAGTCCTGTCTGCTTAGGAAGATTTCCAGCTTGAATTCCCCTAATCCCACCATCCAGCACCTTTCTCTTGGTTTTAAACCCAGAAAAGCCCCATTTCTGCAGACTGAGCTGTGCACAGGCTGTGAGAAGAGGGGAACCACAGGCCCATCCCATCCCATTCCCTGTTGGCAGCACTGGGAGCATTCCAAGGGCCAGTGGTTGAACTTGGCTGATTTTCTTGCTCTTCCTCTAAAAATAAAACCTGGCAAGTTGGATTGCAGAAGGACGTGGTGACTCAGAGCAGGGTGGGAGGATCTGAGCAACTTCACCTTGCCCAGCACCCCAA
This sequence comes from Pseudotriccus pelzelni, assembly GCA_035584735.1. NCBI lineage: Eukaryota > Metazoa > Chordata > Aves > Passeriformes > Tyrannidae > Pseudotriccus > Pseudotriccus pelzelni. Next base: position 1,302,311 of record JAWMRA010000052.1, on the reverse strand, counting down.
AAATATAGACAAGGAGCTGCTGGGGAGCAGGATTTTCCATGTGGGATTATCCACGTGGGATAACAGGCGACCTGCTGATGGATAAGCACCGTGCAGTGGGTAGATGCTGCTCCAGGAAGGATTCAAAAGGTGTGTCACCACCAGAAACAAGGCTGGTTTGGCTTCCAGGTGGACCATCATGCCCTGAAAAAACCTCCAGCGCTTTGTCTCCACTCGGAGCTCCTTCCCCTTGGAAGTTGATAATGAGATGTTTTCCATAAGTGCTGGCTCTGGTGGCTCGCTTGGAGCTGCGTTTGTGTCTTGTCGCATTATTCTTTTTTCCCTGAGGAAGCCCTTGGTGAGCAGTTGAGGGAGTCGTGTGGAGATGGTCGGGATTCCTCCTGACAGAGGGAATTCACACCGCTGTAATTAAGGCGGCGGCGGGAGCCGAGCGCTGCTCGAGGAAGCGCAGGCGGACCCGCTTCCCGAATTAAACCCTTCTGTTCCTAGAAGTGTCGCTGCTCTTTTTTTTTTTTTTTTTTAGAGCAAGAAAACATATCTGGGCGGCTTCACGGTGGGAAATGGTTGGGAGAGGGCTGGATTTGGGTGCCGGGACGTTCGGAATGCTCCGCTTTGTTTGCACGGCCCACCCTCCTCCGTTTCCTGAGCTGCTCCGAGCAACCCTCCGGGAGAAAACAGCCCGAGCCTTCCAATTGGAAAGGGCTTCGTTAAACAATGTTATCTCTCCGGCGGAGGGAGGGAGCGCATATTGAAGGGTTATATTTAGTGCCGGGTGTAGGACAAAGCAGATGCTGAGAGATTTTTTTAACGCCGGGAATGTTAATCACTTCAGCCGCATCTCCTCGGAGATGCGTGTGTGTGGATATAATTATATAGATCTGTATTTCTATAGATGCAACGTGCACGTGCTCAGCCCCCCGTGTGCTCACTGAGGAGGAGCATGGGAGGTGACCAGCCCTCCCCGATTTGCCGTTTGACTTTTTTCCCCCTCCCCTGGAAAGCCCATCCTGGTGGGACAGAGCCACGCGGTTCTCCGGCATGGAACACGCGGTGGGAGAGCTGGGATAGGATGGGCTGTGCTGAGCCCCCCACGCCGCCGTTCAGCCCCCCAAAATGGGGTGCGGGAGGGAAGGGAGAGCACTCCCAGGCTTGCAGATGAGCTGTTTAACAACCCCAACAGTGCTCTCCCCCCGCGGCGAGCGGCGAGGAAAACCTACCGCAGTTCCCAGCCTCTCTTCCCCACCCTCGTGGGAGCACTGAATTAAAGGAAATATTTTATGATCCTATGCTTCGTTATGTTTTATTAAAAGCAGAGCATCGGCCTCCCATGCCACGCTCCGCAGATCAGAGGCTCTGCTGGTTTCTTTCCCCTCCCTCCCAAGCTGTTATTCCCGAAGCATCCGACTCCTTGGCTCGGCTGGAGGGTCAGTCCAGGGTCTCCTGGCGGAGGAGAAAAACAGCCAGTGGGGTGAAAAATGTGGATGTTTGGTTTGTCTGAGGATGTTCTGTACCCAGACTGGTCTGGGCATGGGAGGTCATGCAGCAGAAATAGCTGATGGAAGCAGGAATAGGGATGGACGCAGGAAAGGGGAGTCCTGGGAGGATGACGCCCCATGGAGACGTTTGAGCCGTGGAAAGATGCTCAGAAAAGCCTCCCCACTGTTTTTCAGCTTTGCTCCATCTCCAGGCAATCAAGCCCGGGGTGGGAGAACTTCTGGGATGTTGTTTTGGGGGAAAAAGACCCCCCCAAGCCACCAAGATCCCATTCCAGGGATAAGTAACAGGCAGGGCTGGACTTGGCTCCAGCAGCCTTTGAGATCAGCAGCAAAAAGCCAACCGTGGATAACTGGGCAGGTCTGGGAGCAGCTGGGAGATGGGAAAGGTGTTAATTAGCAGTTATTTCTCAATGGTGTGGAGATGGAGGGGGATTAAGGGAACAGCCACGTGCATCCTCTCCGCGGGAGCGGAGCAGGAACGGGAAATCAGGGTTAGGGATCGGGGCTGGGAGAGGGAGATATGTTTTAATCTTATTAGTGGAGCAGCATTACTGGGAGAGCAGAGGGATTATCAATCACGGAGTGTAAAGCGGGGAAAGAGGGGAGATTCCAATTAGCAATCCTGCTTTGTCCAGGGAGGAAGGAGGCTGAGTCGGGAGCAGTTCCTGAGGGATGGGGTGCAAAGCCTGTGCCAGGAGATGGGACAGTTGGGATGCAGAAGACGGGAGAGTTTGGGATGCAGCCATCGCTCACCTCGGCCAGAGCAGTGCCCAGGAGAGGTGTCACTGGGCCAGCTGGGAGAGAGCTGGGAATCCCAGTGGGATGTGTCTGCTGGAATGGAGGGTGTGCAGGTGTCTGTCCCAGCAACCCACCTGTCTGTCTGTCCCTCCATCCCTTCTTTCATTCCTCCATCCTTTTCCCCACTTGGGCCTCAGTTTCTCCCTTTATCCCATTCTCCCTCCTCCTATCCCTCCCTCCCTCCCTTCATCCTTCCATCCCTCCCATCCCTCCACCCCTTCCCTTCATTCCTCCTTCCCTCCATCCCTACTTGTGTTGCTCCATCACTCTCCTCCATCACTCCATCCATCCTTCCACCTCTTCCTTCCTTTAACCCTCCATCCCTCCCTTCATCCCACCATCCCTCCCTTCAACCCATCTGTTGCTCCCTCCCTCCGTTCCTCACTCTTTTCTTCCTCTATCCCTCCCTCCCTCCCCTACCCCCACAGAAACCCAGCAGAAGACACCAGATGCCTCTGGAATTCCCCTCGTGGGAGCACAGGGGGTTGCAGGGATGTAGGGAAGGAGCAGGAGGGGCTTTGCCTGCTATGAAAGGGCTCTTCTGGCTTTCCCAGGCCATTTTTGGGGTAAAAAGCTGCACAGCCCACCCGAAATTACAAAAACAAAGTGCATTTTGTAGCCCTTGTGAGTCCTGTCCAGCACCAGGTTTTATTTCTCCCCTTCCTCTGCCCGAGGTTGTGCCTCTCGAGAAGCAGCTCGGAAGGAAATCACGAAAAAAATCCCCCGAATATTAATAATAATGATTGTTTTTGCACTTGCACGGGATAGGAATCGATGATGTGGGCAGAGATCACTCCCAGCAGACAGCTGGGAGGGGGGGGATCAATGGCTGCCTCGTTTGTCACCAATCAGAAATATGGGCTAATTGGATTTCCCACAAATAGAGAAATAAATAAGCAAATTCATCACCTGGGGCACGGCCACAGCTTCTGCTGGGCCACCTGGGCACGGCCAGGCCTCCGGGTGTCCCCGGGACTCGACCCCAAGGGAAACCCAACGGCGGCACCTAAACCTGAATCGTCCGAAATTCCCTGAAATTCATTAGTTTCCTCCTTCTGCCCATTCCAGGCCCGTGTATCTCCCAACAAATGTGCAAGAAGAGGAGGTTTAGGGAGGACTGGGGGGTTTCAGGTGGGACAATTCACAACTGGGGTTAGTTTTGGAGGAGCAGCTCCTCCAATAAACCTTTGCTGTTGCTCCAGGATGGGAATTTTGCGGCATGTCAGAGGGGTTGTAAAAGGTCTTGCTCCCTTGCAAGTGGGGAAACTGAGGCTCAGAGCTCCAAAAGACACGGAACCATGGAATGGTTGGGGCTGGGAGGAACCTCAAAGCCCATCCTGTCCCACGCCTGCCGTGGGCAGGGACACCTCCCACTGGCCCAGCTTGCCCCAACCTGGCCTTGGACATTTCCAGGGATGGGGAGCAGTTTTGTGCTGCTTCCAGCTCTGCTAATTAGTCCTGGCTGGGATTAGGCTCCAGCCCAGATTAACTCCATGAGCTCTGGCTTCAAATAATTGGCTGCTGGTGTCACAACCCTCATCCTGATGGAGGGAAAACAGCGGCAAATCCATCGGCTGCTTCCAGCAGGTCCCTCCTAAGTTCACCCAAGAGGTGCTTTAAGCTCTGCCAGGGGTTTGGAATCTTTTTTCCCAAGTTTCCACACCTGTATCCAATCCATCAGCTTTGCTTTAGGGCTCTAACAAACCATGCCAGGTACAGTAATTTGCTTTTTCACTCCCAAATGGCACCTCCGGGATGGATTTTGCTTGGCTTTGCTTTTGACTCTGCCTGGAGATAAGACCCTTGATCCCAGGTGAGTTTTTTCCATAATCCCCCCATGCTCAGGGGCAGCCTCCAGATGTTGCATCTTCCTGATGTCAACGCAGAGAGGATCCACACCAGCAGGATCCACCTCTTCTGTGATAGCATGGAAAGCTGAGCCTGCTGATGGAAAAGGGGGTCTGGGAATTTTCTGGTGTGGGGAAACAAACCATTTTCAATCCTTTTCAGCCCGGGATTATGATCCAGCCTCTCCTTCTCCTGCCACACTAAGTCTGGGTTAACCCCCCAGCTGCCTGGAGGGGGCTTTGCTGGGCAGCACGTGGAGCTCAGCAGATCCCACCCTGCTCCCCAGCCCTCCCAGGATGCTGTTTGATTAAAATAAGGAAAAAGCAGAGCAGGGGGGAATTTGTAGCCTGGAGAGGCTGCTAAGCTGGCGGGACATCTGGATGTCCTATCCTGGAGCGTTATTCCACATTGTGTCCTGGCGTAGAGGAGGCACCAAGCTCTGTCAGAAGGATTTTGGGAAATGCTGCACCGTTCTGGAGGCCAGAACTGAATCTGGGGGCTGGTGATCCCTCCTGCTCTGCCAAATGGAGATTGTAAGAAAATTCCTGCCCTGGTAAGCTTGGGATCTGTTGGAGGACAAGAACCCATGGAAATAAATATGTGCTTGAAGAGTGATCCATGGCAGGAGAGGGATCCATGGCAGGAGAGCTGGTATAGCAATAATGGGGTAAAAGAGGAAAAAATTGGCATTTTTGGAACAGTTCTCAAGGTTAATTGGGATCTGCAAGGATGTAGAAAAAGGAGAAGGGAATTCTCAGCAGGGGTGGCACGTGGGAGGGATTTAATGCTCTGTGGGTGAGACTGGGGCGTGGCAGCATTTTTGAGTGGAAAACCTTAAGGAAAATCCAACTGATGTGGAGGAAACACACAGGAGAGCAAGAAATCCTACAGGAAGTAGGTCTGCTTAGTTGGAAAAGGGGAAATCTGGGATGAGAGGAGAGGGATGTGCTGGCAGAGCTGGTGCACGGGCGTGGGCGACACCTCCTGCCTCTTATGCCTCACTTGGCCAAAACCTGTTGGCTTTAGGTCGTGGAATGGGAATAAAACTGGGGTGCAACTGGTTGAGAGGCCTCTGCCCAGAACGGCTGGTAGGGGGGGTTCCATTGGCAGCCTGTGCCGCGGGCAATCAGCCCTCATTTGCATATATGCAGAGATGCAAATGATCTCCCTTTAGAATCAGAGCCGCCGCTGCCCCCCCCCCCAGTCATTCCCTCCTCCCGGGCTCTGGTTTGGCCCCAGCAGCTGCTCTCCCAGCTGGGGAGAGGCCAAGAGGTGCCAGCAAAGCCTTTGCTCCAAATCACTGATGCCACGAGGTTTTTTGAGGGAATCTGGCTCTGCTGAACCTGCTTTCCCACCTCTCCAGGGAGGAGACGCCATTCAGGGCTCTGGAAACGCCAAACCCGATCACACTCTGACAGAAATGTTGGCAAATTCCTTAAATAACCTGCAAATGGGGTTAAACAAACGAGACAAATGAGCAAGACAGCGATGACAAACATCCCCCTCTTCCCAAAGCCCACACTCAGTGACCCATCCCCGCTGGCAGCCACCAATTTTAGAAGCTGCAAAGCCCCGTCAGGTGTTAAACATCATATTTTCATGACACCATCAGGAAGGTGAAGATGTGGGAATAAAATATTACCTCCCCCCCCCGCCAGCAGCATCGTTAGAAGATGGAGTTGCACATCTTAAGGCTGAGTTGGGGGGGGACAGAAATTATGAATAAAACTTTATTGCGCTCCAGTAAATGCTGCTAAACATCCCGCAGGACGGCGGGAGATAAATATTGCAGCTCTAATTTATGGCTGTGGCTTCCCAGCCCGTGCAGGGGGGGGTCTGGTGGCAGCTAATAAAATTCAATATATCACCCAGACTTATCAATGCAGCGAGTGCAGCCCTGCTGATAATCAGGGTGGGGTGGGGAGATCCATCTTCCTGCTGCTCACTGCTCTTTTCGGGCCTGATTTAGGGGGTTGGGGAGTTGGTGGGATGGTTCCCAAGCAGCTGTTGGTCCTGTTTGGGTCTCTTGGCCCTTCCTCATGTGTTTTCACTGAGATAAATCACATTCTAGGGGTCAGTCTTCAGCCTTGGGTTGGGGGGGGGAGTTTGAAATGTGACCCAACTGCTCTTTTACCGGGTTGATTTAATGAGTTTGGGGATTGGGTGGGTGGTTCCCAATAGGTTTCTGTTCCTGGTTGGCTCTCTGGTCCTTCTTCACATGTTTTCACTGAGATAAATCCCATTTTAGGGGCCTGTCTTCAGCAGTGAGGGGTTGAAATATTACCCAAATGGAAGCTATTTCCCATCCATCCCAGCAAGATCCCTTCGAGATCCTTCTGCTCCCGGGTGTTCTGTGACTGTCCCTTCCCCCCAGATGTCCTTTCTCTTGCATTTGCCCCCAAACCGTCACTTCCCCCGTGTCTCTCGTTTTGTGGTGGCTGGGTTTGGGTTCCCAGCAGCTCTCAGGGCGGGCAGGATATGCCCCTTGGCTTCCCCATGTCAGGATTTACAGCCCCAACGTTGAGTTACTCTCAGGGAAATCTGAAAAAAAAAGGGGAAGCCCCCCCCGATTTTTCCATTGAGCCTCCAAGTGACGACTCCAAGGTCACCCGGGGTGTTTGCCACCAAACATCGGCTTCCCCCAGCCCAACCCTCAGGCTGTTTTGCTTCAGAACACCCATCTCTGGACAGGAAGGAGCGGTTTCCTGGGATTTGGGGCCAGAGATGTAGCGCAAGCACTGCCTGGCTGCCGGCAGTGAGAGGCAGGAATGGACTTTCTCATCCTGTGCTCCAGTGAGCTGGAACAGCCTCCCTGGAGAGGGTTTGTTTGGGTCCCTGCCCGAGCCACGGGGCTGCTGTGGATGGATCCATCCCATGTGGGATTGTCTGTGGGCAGACACGCTCCAAAGGCAGCTCGGGAAAGGTGGTGTTTCCATGGGGAAAGGTGGTGTTTCCATGCGTTCTGTTGGCCGGCGCTCGGTGATGGACGGAGCCAGTGCCTGGGGAGTTGGGAGCAGGAAAGCAGAGAGGGAAAGGTGGAAATGTGGGAAGGAACAGATGGAGCAGAGGCAGGAGATGGGTGTTGGAGAGAGGGAAGGACACTGCAGCATCCTGAGGCTCCCACTGATCTCTGGGGAGACCAGGGAGAGCCCCCAGGGAATGTCTGGAGCTGTGTCAGGGCAGGCTCAGGTTGGATCTCAGGGAAAGGTTCTTCCCCCAGAGGG
>JAWMRA010000052.1:1258737-1282200 GCA_035584735.1 Pseudotriccus pelzelni | reverse complement strand
CCTGGCCATGGCACTCAGTGCTCTGGGCTGGGGACAAGGTGGGGATGGGACACAGGGGGGATCCATGGGCTGGGGGGCCTTTTCCAACCTCAGGGATCCTGGGATTCTTCATACAAACAATAAACCAATTCTATTACAAATATTAAAATGCATTTAGTAAACACTTCAAAGCAAATAAGTTTAAGGTATTTATTATAACTATATTTAAATGTAAATAAAAATATTAAAATATTAAGAATAAAAACCTTACAAATATTGAAAAGTGGTCACAAAGCTGCTTGGAATTGCCAAAACTGATGTCTTATAAATGGGGTTGGTTGTTTTACACAGGTCACTGATGGTGGCACCATCAAGCAGAAGATCTTCACCTTCGATGCCATGTTCTCCACCAACTTCTCTCAGATGGAGAATTATCGGAAGAGGGAGGATCTGGTTTACCAGTCCACCGTGCGGTGAGTCCCCCATCTCTATTTTAATGCCTATTTTTAAGAATTTTTCCCTATTTTGGGGCAGTTGAGGGGATTATGGCGATGGCCACAATGTGTCTCAGTGGTGGAAATGAACAAAGAAATACAAGGCTTGGGAAAATTGTGGGAAAAAAGGAACTGTATTTATATATAAACCAAGCACAGGGGCTTCTCTTTGCTTTTATTCCAAGTGTGAAATCACTTGCAGGAGTGTCAGTTTTATTACTAATTACACACTTGCTTTATTGCCACTGTTATAAAAACAAAACTGGAGCTTGGAAAAAAGGTCAGGGGAGATTTAATTCAAGGTAAAGAACCTGGGATGAAGTATTTATCCCTCCCCGTTTATTTTTTTCCCCTTGTTTCCTTTTTAAATTAGAATTTTCTAATCGGATTTCAAAGCTCGTTTTTTCCCAGCGTGGGGTAATAAAAATTCAGTGTATGCTGGGGAAAATAGTAATTTCCTTGAGTGAGGTGATGGTTTTCACCTGCAGATGTCCGTGGAAGGGTTGGAAAGGGCTTGGCACAGCTCATCCCATGGGATGAGCAGGTGTGAAGTGGAAAAGCCTTTCTAATTCTTTGAAATTCGATTTTTGGGAGGGGGGGAGTTTTTTGCTGGTTTTTATTTCTACTACACTCGGAGTTATTTTTTACTATAAGCCAGTGTTGTGAGATGGCTGTGGGAATTAATGTGGATTTAGAGTGGAGAAAGGGCAGGAAAACAGGGTTGGAAATACTATGGAGTTGCTCAGGAGATGCTCAGAGGATGCTCAGGTTCTTAAGGGTCGCTCAGGAGGATCCTCAGGCCCTGCTCAGAGGAGGCTTAGGAGAAGTTCAGGATGCTCAGGGGTTGCTCAGGAGGGTCAGGAGTTCCTCAGAGGATGCTCAGCTGATGAGCAGCAAGGTCAGGAGATGCTCTGAGGTTGCTCAGGCATTGCTCAGGGGATGCTCTGGAGAAGCTCAGGATGCTCAGGAAGGTCAGCAGATGCTCAGGATTCTCAGGGGTTGCTCAGAAGTGTCAGGAATTGGTCAAATGTGGCTCAGAGGATGCTCAAGGTCAGAAGAGGCTCGGGGTGCTCAGGGCTTGCACAGAGGATGCTCAGGAGGGTCAGAAGATGCTCGGGATGCTCATAAGGATGTTCAAGAGGGTCAGAGGATGCTCAGGAGGGTCTGAGGGTGCTCAGGAGGTTCTCGGGCGATGAGCAGAGGTTGCTCCAGAGATGCTCCCCTCCCTCGCCTCGTCTCCCCGTGTCTCTGCAGCTCCGCTCAGCCGCTCACTCAGATGTTGTACAAATTCCTGACACGACTAATTACTGTTTGGAGAACATTTTGGCAGCTCCACGGAGGGATTACACGTTCCCTGACTCCGCTGCCGTGTTTCCTGCCACAAACCCGGCGGGCTCGCTCAGCGCCGGATTTGGCCATCGCTCTCCTCCAGTGGGGAGCGCCGGGAAAACTGGGGAATTAAACCAGATTAAAACGTAAGAGATCACGAGCACCCCTTGAGCAAGGCACAAGGAATAAAACGCTCCCTGTGCAAGGAGCGAGCCGGAGCACCCCTTGAGCAAGGGGCAAGGACAAGCCCCGTTCACCCGGTCATGGCACGTCGCGCCCACCCGGCGAGAAAAAGCAGCTGCTCTTTTTGGCTCCAAACCCCTCTGTTTTTCTGCCTTTCACTGGGTATTGTAGAACTAACAGAATTTGTGAGCAGAAAATTTCACTGCCCTAGGACCAAGCACTTGAAAGGCTCGGTAATCGTCGGCACGGCGCCGGCAAATCGTCCGTGGAGCTGGGGATGTTGGCGGTAAAATCTTTTCATGCAGTTGCCTTTTTTTTTCCGAGGAAAACAGCAGCTTGCCTGGGGAGAAGGAGATATTGCTCCGAGGGTATAAAAAGAGCTTGTTTTCCAAATCATTGGCTTTTTTTTGGGGGGGGGGGTGGGGGGGGGGTGGTGGTGTGGATTCTGCCTTATTTTGGGCTCTACTGAAGAAGGGGAGCAATATCAGGAAGGGTTTGGTGATGGGCCAATCATTTCCTGGCTGGATCCACTCATTCCCTGTCATTCTGCATTTTCACCTATTTATTAATTATTTTTGGGGGAATCTTTGTCATGGCACGGTCACGTCGGAGTTGTCCCACGGAGCGTTATCCCGGGTGGCACAGCCCTTATCTGCACAGCACAGAGGGCTGACAGAGCTGCCTCTTTTCATCCCGGCTTTGAACGCCGCCTGCTCAGATGTGAAGAGCAAAGCCAGGAGATATCCAATATCCAATCCCGGAGTTTGGGTTTTTTTCCCTTTCTCTGATTAAAAACCCACCCTCGTCGCAGCAGACGTTGCTTTATGAATATCTATATAATTTTCTTCCCTTATTTCCAGCGTGCTTAGAGGACGCAAAGGACACGCCAGGCAGCATTTTGCCTTTGCAGGGCTGGTGGTTCCCTTTCTGCCGTCCCTGGAAACATCAGGCTGACCCAGTTAGGACTGTTTTACACCCAAATCCAAAGGGCTTCTTCACAGCGAGGAGCAGCCATTGGTGTGAAGCTGGTCCCCAGCTTGGTGGGGACCAAACCTGCTCCTTGTGCTGCTGATGAAGGGGGTGGGTGGGTGGGTGATTTCCCACTCCAAAGATGGATAATTAGAGGCTGGAACAGATGGTGGAGGCTCAGTTGAAAGCGTCGTGACCATTAAAAGGAGCTGCCAAGTGACTGTTCACTTCAACGGGGGCTTGTTTGTACTGGCGGGGGGCTGGTGTGTGAGGAGGAGGTGCGGGAAGGCAGCCAGAGGCTGCTGGAAAGGAGCCGGCAAAGCAGCGCCGGATTTGCCCCTGGATGAGGAAACCCTGCCAGGTGCCCACCAAGTGGGAGCCTTCCACTGGGAGTGGCTTGCTGGCTGCTCCAGGAAGGAATTGCTCCCGCCCTTGTTGCTGTGGTGGGATGCTGCTGGGTGGGGAGGTGGGGCATTGGTCACCAGTAAGGTGGGATACTGGTCACTGGTCAGGCAGGATGATGTTCCCAGCCAGTGAGGTGGAATGCTGCCTGCTGGGGAGGCAGGATGATGGGGAGGTGGGATGGTGCTTCGTGCCAACAAGGTGGGATGCTGTCAGCTGGGGAGGTGGGATAATGCTGCCGACTGGCAAGGTCGGAAGCTGCCAGCTGGTGAGGCAGGATGGTGCTGCCAGATGGCAAAGCGGGATCCTGCCAGCCAGAAAGGTGGGATGCTGAGGACCAGAAGGGTGGGATCCTGCCAGCCAGAAAGGTGGGATGCTGCCGGCCAGGGAGGTGGGCTGATGCTCCCAACTGGCACAGTGGTATCCTGCCAATTTGGAGAGATGGGATGCTGAAGACCAGCAGGGTGGGATGCTGAGGACCAGCAGGGTGGGATGCTGAGGACCAGCAAGGCAGGATGCTGAGGACCACCAGGGTGGAATGCTGAGGACCACCAGGGTGGGATGCAGCTGGCCAGTGAGGTGGGAAGATGCTGCCCACTGATGAGGCGGATGCTGCCAGTCAGCAAAGTGGCTCCTTTGCAGCCAGCAAAGCATTTCCACCTCCAGTAGCACCAATCCCTTCCACGACTCCTCCTCTCCTGTTTTTCCAAGATCCACAGAAAGTCTCCAGATAAAAGATTGATCAATGGGTGCTCTGGGTTTGCTCTGAGTTTGAGCTTTTGATGCTTTTATCCCCCTGCTTTGGTGTGGCAGGGTGGCCTGGCAGGTCCAGTGCTGAGCCTGTTCCGCCGGCATTCCACAGGCGTTCCATGTCCGCGGTCACGGGTTTGTGCTCCCGGCGATGCCTTTCCCTCCCATCCATGTCTCCTTTCAATAATGCAATTACTTCCCCTCGGAGGAGCTGTCAGGGCCGGTAAACTCCAGCTGCTAAACTGCATTACAGGGCTCCCTCCTGCAGCCTGGGCACTTACTAATAGTTTATTGATCCCTGTCGCCGGAGAGGAGCAGCCCCATCCAAGGCCTGGATATCCGGGTGCTGACCGCTCCACCCCCTGGGAAATGAGGAGTGGTGAGTCCTGTGTCTCCTCCGCAGCCTCCCCGAGGTTCGCATTTCAGACAACGGGCCCTACGAGTGTCATGTGGGGATTTACGACCGAGCCACGCGGGAGAAGGTGGTCCTGGCCTCGGGGAACGTGTTCCTCAATGTGATGGGTGAGAGCAGCGTCCGGCTGGGAGCGGAGGGGAAGCCACTGCAGGACCTTGGGGTGAAGGGACAGCAAGGATTTGGCTTGTTTTCCCATTCCCAGGGTTGGGGATGGGGATGAGGATTGAAGATGAAGATGAGAACAGGAATGAGACCAGGGAAGGAAGATGGGGAATGCCATGAACACAGGAATGAGGATGAGAATGGGCATAGGGATTAGAATAAGGATGTGGGGATGGGGAGAGTGAGGAGGATGCACATGAGGATGGGGAGAGGGATGAAGATACAGGTTTGGGGATGGGGATGAGGACAGGATGGGGACAGGGATGAGGATGCCCATGGGGATGAGGAGGGGTTGGAAGATGGGGATAGGCCAAGGATGGGGAGGGGAAGTAGGATGGGGAATGGGATGAATACAGGGAGGAGGATGACTGTGGGAATGGGCACAGGGATTAGAATAAGGATGGGGGTGGGGATGGGGAGAGGGATGAGAACGCCCGTAGGGATGAGGATGGGTATGAATTTGGGGTGGGACAAAGATGGGAATGGGACAAGGATGGAGACAGTGATGAGGATGGGGACCGGGGTGCAGATAGAGGTGGAAACGGGAGTGAGGATGAACATGGGAATGAACAGCAATGGGGATGGGGCAGGGAGGGAGGTGAGGATGGGGATGTGTGTAGATGGGTGAGTGTTAAGGACACCGTACCAACATCCCTGCTCTGCTCCCGGCAGCCCCTCCGACGTCCATCTCGGTGCTTGCTGCTGACACGCCGGCGCCATTCAGCCGCTACCAGGCCCAGAACTTCACCCTGGTGTGTGTGGTGTCCGGAGGGAAACCTGCCCCCCTGGTGAGCTGAGCCCCCTGGGGGGGCAGCCCCTGCTAGGGGTACATGAAATCATCACAAACACAGGAATACCTAAAATGTATCAGATACACGCGCTGCTTTTGTGGGGCAAAGGTAATGTAAGGGCTGTTTCACAAGGCTGCTGCTCCCCAGTCTCACCCTGCAGCGTCTCCCCACGGGGACCTCGGGAAGGAGCTCCCTCCAAAGCTGCCCGAGGGGATGCCGGTGATGTCCCCACCGGGATCACCACCCTGTCTGTCCCCACACAGGTGTACTTCAAGCGGGACGGGGAGCCCATCGAGGCCACCCCTCTGCCGGAGCCGCCGGCCGGCGCCGGGAGCTGGGCCCCCCGCAATCTCCTGCACCGCGACCTGGATGACACCAAGGTGCCGAAATCGCTGGCGGCCGAGGGGGAGCCGGGGCTCGGGCAGGCTTTCGGCACGGCAGAACCGCCGCGGGGCCTGGCGGCCGAGCGCGACCCGGTCACGGAAGCCATCCCAGAGACGGTGGTGAGCCGCGAGTTCCCGCGCTGGGTGCACGTGGCCGAGCCCATCTACTATTTCCGGCACACGCACGCGCCAGTCAGTGACGGCACGGTGGAGGCCAGAGCCACCCTCACCTGGACCCTGAACCCCCAGATCGACAACGAGGCGCTGTTCAGCTGTGAGGTGAAGCACCCAGCGCTCTCCATGCCCATGCAGTCTGAGGTGACCCTCGGTAAGTGGCTCATCTGGGGGGGTTTCTTGGCTTTTTTGTGCTTTTGTATTTTTTTTTTTTTTGCAAATTTTTTTTTCATTTTTGGCTTTTATTTCTTTTCTTTTCCCTTCTTCTTTTTTTTAACCTTTTTTTTTTCTTTTTCCACCTCTTTTTTTTTGCTTTGTTTTGTTTTTCTTCTCTTTTCCTTTCTTTTGTATTTTTGTTCTCCTTTTGGGGAGTTTGAGGTGCCTGTGGGCCAAAGAGAGGTGCCACATAGGGCTGCAAGATGATAGGAGGTGGTGATGCCAGGGCTCCACAAAAGTAGGGGTGAGGGAGGGGGTTTGGGGGGCGTCCAGCAGGCAGGAGAAGGGGGTTGCTGTGTTGATGGCCTCCCATCCATGGGTTTGCTGGGTTGACACAATGTTGAAGTTGGGAGGGGACATAGGACCAGGATCAGGGGGGAAAATGAGCTGGCTTGGGGAAGTCAAGGCTGTTCTGGATGTTGGGATAAACTGAAAGGGGGTGTTAGAGCTGAGGGTGATGAGAGGAAGGGCTGTGTTAGAGGAATCTGGTGATTGGTGGAGGGGAGTTGATGTTACCCCTTGTGTTACCCCCTATGGGATGTAACTGGGGGAAGGGATGGGATGGAGGAGCCCCTCTGGAGCAGGGTCCTGTTGGGGATGGGGGACACACCCCTACACCCCAGAGTGGTGTCACCTCCACCCACCTCTACCCAGTCCCAGGAGATCCAAGGACACACTCTGATTCTTGTTGGCCATCACCACACAACTCATCCCAGTGGGAATTTTGGGGAGGGCTGGTTGGCTCCTGCACAGGGGCGTCCTGTGGGGCTGGTGAGGCCCCAGCTGTGACTGGGTGGTGGGACTGAAGCCAGGGAATCGCTGCTGGCTCCCCACATTCCCAGGCCCATAAAAGAGCACTAGCTCTTCAGGTGACTATGGGAGCTGGTGAACAGGTCAGTGGAGGTGCCTTCCAGTCTCCCACCCTGGCTAGGGCTTCCCCACCTCCTCCCAGCTCCCTGTCACAAGAGTCTGAGCTCTCCACTGGTGTTTCCCAGCTTCAGGGAAGCCTTCTGGGCAGGCTGCTCCAGCCTTCCTCCCCTCCAGCCAGATGGAGGAGCCCGGGCTCTGCTCCTGGCCAAGTGGAGCACTTGGCTTGCTGCAGCCTCTCCTGGAGAGCGTTGCCTCGTTGGCTTCCCATGCCCTTGGCGCTGTCTCCAGTGAGCCCAGACCTCTCAGCACCGGGACTGCGGCTCCTCAGCTCATCAGCCACCTCAATTAGCGGGAGGCTGTCGGCAGTGAGGAGGTTGAGGGGAGGTTAGCACTCAACAAGGGAGGCAGCGGCTCCCTTGCCAACACAGGGCCCTGCATTCTCTATTCCAGCCCACCCAGCATTAAATCTCCTTCCCAGCATCCAACTGGCCAAAAAACAACCTCCCTCCTGCATTTTCACACCTTCTGCAGCTCACCAAGATGATGTGTCCCCTCATCGGGGCTCCCTGTGAGGCCAGGACCCCCTGGTTTGCTTCTCTTGCCCAGTACTCCAATATCTGTATTGGCAAAGCTCACCCCACACTCCCCCCCCAAATCCACAGCCTTCCTGAGTGCCCAGCCAGCACCATCCACACACATTTTGGGGCAGTATCATAGCAGATGCCCCATTAACCCCCCTTATATATGCATAGTATATCTATATATGTGTATATATACTCAATAAAAGCTGCATTGAAACCAAGACAAACCACTTGCTTTGGTCCATAAAGCTGCCTTTTGGTACCAGCCATGGCATGGTGTGATCACCTGCAGCCCATCACCCCTGGTCCAGCACCAGGGGGCCAGATCCTGCACAGGCAGTGCAGCCCATGGTCCGTGCGTGTCCATGCAGAGCATCCCAGGGCACGGATGCCCTTTCCAGGCCAGTGTCCACCCCCAGACACGGATGTGCTTCCTGCTGGCTATGTGTCCCTCTGTGTTGTGCTGGGTGATGTCCAGGCTCAGCCTGTCCCACCCCTGGCACTGGCTGAACATCCCGAGGGTGACACACGCACACCAGAGCAGAGCCAGTGCCAGCAGAGCTTCATGAGTGTCTCTTGTGTTAACAACACCTGTGTGCGACTCACCGAGGTCACCTTGTCCCGGGGATGCCTCTCTGAGGTGTCCATTGCCTGACCCCTCTTGCCAGCTGTTTCTGAGCAGAGAAGGGCTTGACTGGGAAATACATCCTTCCCCATCCGTGTATCCCATCACAGTCATCCATCAGTCCTGTAGTCTTCCCGTTCTTTGACCTGCGGGGTCCTTTCCTACCTGTCCATCAGTCACTTAGACATCACTCAGCCTGTTCATCATTCACGGAGCCAACAGCCCCCCTGGGCTGATGCCACCCCCTCACCACAGCCATCCATCAAAATTTCGTTAACCGCAGCCAAGGGCACCTGCGGCACCAGGAACGTTGTGCTCAGCTGATGTCCTATCCCCTTCCCTTGCAGTTGCTCCCAAGGGCCCGAAGATCACGATGACCCCGACGAGAGCCCGCGTCGGAGACACCGTGCGGATCCTGGTGCAGGGATTCCAGGTCAGCACCCACTGTAGGGGCGATGCCGTGCCAAGGGACAGCCTCATACCCGCACCAGCACTTTGGGGGGTTGGCCTGGTGGCCTTGGGTTGCATCGTGGTCCCTGCGTTGGAACAGATTGCCCAGAGCAGCTGTGGCTGCCCCATCCCTGGAAATGTGCAAGGCCAGGTTGGATGGGGCTTGGAGCAACCTGGGCTAGTGGAAGGTGGGATGAGATGAGCCTTAAGGTCCTTCCCAACCCAAAGCATTCCAGTATTCCACACTTTCATCTGTACCCCATCCTTGCTCCAGGCACAAGGCAGGGTTTGCTCCCTCTCTGTCCCATCTCACCCCCCACCATCTCCCTGCAGAATGAAGTCTTCCCGGAGCCGCTCTTCACCTGGACACGAGTGGGGAGCCGGCTCCTCGATGGCAGTGCCGAGCACGACGGGAAGGAGCTGGTGCTGGAGCGGGTGCCGGCCGAGCTCAATGGCTCCATGTACCGCTGCACCGCTCAGAACCCGCTGGGCTCCACCGACACCCACACCCGCCTCATCGTTTTTGGTACGGGGTCACCATGGGGGCCACCCCTCCCTCCACACACCCTCCCTCATCTCCTCCCTGGTAAAACTGACTGCCTGCTGTTTCTTTCCCGTTAGAAAATCCAAATATTCCCAGAGGACCAGAAGACTCCAACGGTGAGTGGTGGTGACGGCACCGGTATTCCAATGCAGAGCACCTGGGGAGGGAAGTACTGTGCAGAGAGGATCTCTCCTCGCCTCATTCCAAGCCCGTGGCCATCTCTCCTGGCCTTATCCCAAGCCCTCACCCTTGGCATCAGGGATGTCCTCGCACCAAAAGGGTCCCTGCAGATGATCTCCACAACATCCTTGACCTGCTTCTCACCCCACACCCCCCCCCTAGCAAGTTTAGAAGAGGAAATCGCCCCCCAAAAAAAAGTAGCGACCCCCATCCTGCTTTGAACTCAAGCAAGGAGAAGCAGCTCCATGACCTCCCCATCCCTTTCTCCTCCTCTCCAGGTTCACTTACCGGCCACTGCGGCTTCAGGTTAGTTTTGGCACTCACCCTGACAGTGATCCTGGAGCTCACGTGAAGCTTCACCTGCCTCTTCCTCCTCCTCTTCCTCCTCCATTTGGCTCCACCCGGCGTTTCCACCTCCGTCCATCGGTTCTCTCGCTCTTTTTTTTTTTCTCTACTATTTACAGTCTCGATCTCTTCCTGTTCTGTGTCTTGGCTTCCTCAGACAATTTAATTAAAAGGAAAAAGAAAAACCTCCCCTGGTAGAAGGTTGTAATTAATGTTTCACCTTGTGTTGGGATTCCCAGCCTCAGGGTACCCAGAGGCTTTGTGAGGCCTTGGAGGGGAACGGGGGATGTCTGTGATTCAAGGACCAAATTTCCCCTAGGAAAATCCAGTTACACCGTTCCCACTGCATCAAGGTGCTCCAGATCTGCAGGGGAGGGACCTGCACATGTCCCCAGTGTGAGGGGCGCTGGGGACAAACCCACACAGACGTGGATGGCAGCGCTGGGAGCCCAAAAGCTGCGGATCACTGGCCTTATCCGAACTTGGGCTGGGGGGAAGTGGCTTTGCCGGAGACGGGGCCGTGCACAGCACTTGTCCCGGACTGGTGGTGAATCACAAGTGACAGGCAGCTCCCGACCCAAAATGTCAGCGCTCACACATGAGCGGGCAGCGCGTGTCCCGTCGGGCACCAGCCTGCACCCGCCCCTGCTCTGCCCACCCTCCCCGTCCCTCTTGGCTAATCGTCTCCATGGAAATGGAGATCCCGAGCATTCCCACGGCCCCCCATCCCGGGATGGCATCAGTCCTGCTGCAGGATGCCAAAATCCAGGTGGCTTTGCCCCGGTGCTGCTCAGCGCTGCAGGATGCCCACAGTTTTCCCTGCTTTTCTGCCTTGAGGTACCTGGAAAGCATCCGGGATCCCTGGGGAGCAGATGCGGGGGGGGGGAAAGAATCCCAAGGATGGGGCGCTCCCCTACCTTTTCCTCTGGGAACTCTTAATCCTAGAGGATTATCCAGCAGCTGTGTGGAGCTTCATCTTTCCAAAGCCCCGGAAGAGTGCTAAACATCATTATTACTATTATGATTAATTATTATTAAGCAGATTCCATCCCTTCCCTGCTCTGTTGCCAACCTCGCTCTGAGCGATTTCCCAGCCCCAAAGGAGACCAACAACCACTTGGCAGCTCAGGAGCTTCTTCCCGTCCACAAAAGCCCACAGCTTATAATTTGGACTGGAAGCAACACGGGGATGGATTGGGAGTGGCTGGGATGTGGGAGAATCAGAGCTCCACTTTCATCCCGAAGGAACAGCATCTGAGCATCCAGATCCCTTACAGACTTGCTTCTTCTCCAGCTGCTCCCACCGTTCCTCCCTGGATGAGAGGAAAATCTTCACTTTTCTAGAGGAACCTTCATTTTCCGGGGAACTCTCCGTGACTCAGTTTACGTCCGCGGTATGGAGCAGGCAGGAGAGCCCCCCCAGCACACCGTGGATGCTTCTCGCCGTGCTCACTGGATTGGAGATGCTCCAGGGGCCTCATTCCGACGTGATTAAACAACCATTGGGCCTTCTCGCTCCAAACAATGAGGATTTACAGGCGCCCAAACCTCCATTTAAATGCAAATGTGGCGGGTTTAGCCCAGAACCGTGGAAATGAGGAGCTTTGCAGCGGCCGTGCCACCATGTCCGGCTCTGTTGGTGCCACCTCGGGAGCGACGTGATCTCCCCCTGCAGCAGCTGGGAGAGGAACGGTGGGCTCAGTGGTCCTGCATCTCAAATCCACCCCAATTTGGGAAGCTTAGCTTCTTCCCCGGGAGTGGGTCCATCTATAGGTTGGGATCTTCTCAGCAGCAGCACAGGGGGCTTGGGAGCCCCTTCCTCATTTCGGGCAGAGGTGCTGCCTGCTTTCCCCAGTTCCCCCCAAGACAAGGGGCCCGAAGAGATGTCACCCCACCAAAGGAACCCATCCACGCCGTGCTGGACCCTGCCTTCACCTCCTGCCCCTTCTCACCCTTCATCCACCACCCACCAGCTCTGCCTCCCCCACCCCCACATCCACCTCCCTCCAGGTAATTACAAAGGACAACAATTAAATCCCCCCTGTTCCCTCCTACCACACATCCCATTGTTTGAGGCCCTGGCAGTGAATAATGCAGGAGGCTGGAGGGGAAAAGAGCTGCTCAGGTTGTTTCATTATTGATGAGAGATGACAGATCCGCGGCTGACAACCTACCGAAGAGATATGATTAGCTTCTAAAAAATTAAGCGCCTTTCTGAGGGCTGACGAGAGCTGAAAACCCCAAGGAGCGGCGTTATCGATGTTCCCTCATTTCAGGGGACTTTGAAAAGGTTTTAGCAAAATTTGGAAGAGGTAATTACATTCAATTAGAGTCACAAGTGCCGAGACGTCACTGCTGCCTCTCCTGCTCCCCGACACCACCCATCATCCTTCCCACAGGCAGAGATAAATAGGGATTTTTACGTTGGACCTGAATTTCTGCCGTGGGTTCTTTGGGGTGTTGGGGCATGGGACACAAAGCCAGGGATGCTCTGGCTCAATAGGGTGGGGAAAGGCAGTGGGAGCTTTGCTTGGTGCTTCCCCTGCCTCCCCCACCTTATTACCGGGCCGGGGTTCACAGGGCTTCCGAGCACATGCATAATTCATCCTTCCCAACTCTCAAATGCCGGGATCTTTGTAGATCTGCCTGCAGAATAAAAACCATGGCAGGAGAGACGGAGAACCCAGGGGTCAGGGGTGGCCAGACCCTTTACCAATTAGCCAAGCCCCGAAACACGTGCCCAGACTCAACACATGTGCCTGTTATCCTCAGCTTCAGGACCTTCTGGGTTTACAGGTATGAGGTACATCCATTTTCCCAAGGTTTTGGCCAGACCAAGCCCCCAGTGATAGATTTTTGAGCCCTATGCCAAATGTGATGGAGGAGAGTGGCTGGGTGGGTTTGGCTGGTGCCGGTTTGGCCTCTGGTGCGAGCTCAAGATGCATCCAAGGGATACATCACACCATCCCTGCTTCGAAGTTCAGCTTTTAATCTAAATATCCTCCTCCACTCAACCTCTCCATTGCTGCATTTCCCCACGCAAGGTGACAACGTCCCAAACCCTCTCCCAAAAGCCACTGTGGGCTCTCCCTGTCACCGGCAGGCATGTGCACAAGTTACACCAATGCTTCTTTTCCATCCTTTCTATAGATATCTATAAATATTTTGCTATTTAGCACGTGATCCTCCACCTAAGGAGCACCCCTGGCAGCTCCAGTGTCAGATACACGTCCAGCCCCTCTGGCACCACCAGAGGTCCTGTCCAACCCCTCCTGTGACATTCAGCCTCTCAGCAGCAGCAGGGGACCCTCCCAGCACTGGCAGGCGCTGGGGTGGGTGGGACGTGCCCCGGGGGGTTTCAGAGGCTCCTCCCTGTCACAGAGGGCAGTGCCCGGGCTCTGCAGGGGCTGCTGAGGGGCAACAACGTGTGTAGCTGGGACACATCCCATCCAGCCCATCATAACATCACCTGGGTTCATCTTGCAGGAAAATCCCACTGGATCGGGACCGAGCAAGCAGGGAGTGAGTCCCTGCATAGAAACAAGAGCGTCCACCTATACCCCCCACACTCCCCCCAGTTTTGGCTGTTTTTTTGCTCCCTCGTTCCTTTCTGGATCTCTCAGCGTGTGAGATGTTCCCCTCAGGGAAAGGAAATTCAATTTATCCCTTTGAATTCCACTCACTCAGGGATCTTCTCAGCAGTGGCACAGCCAGAATGGTGGGAAACTATGCCATTCCCCAGGCTCCCTCTTTTCTCCCCTGCCACAGTCCAAGCATTGGGCCCTGGTTGCCTCGGGGACAAAAGGGACAACAATCCCCCTAAATCTGAAATTCAGACCAGGCTCATTGTCAACATCTTCCCAGGGGGAGAAAGAAGCGAGTGTGACACAGCCTGGCATCCTCCTGCCTCACTTTCCCCACAGTGACTCCGATCCCCATGGATATCCTACACACATCTCTCCCATCCCTTATCTCTCTTCCCGCTCCTAATGCTTGTGTTTACTTTCCTTGGTTCATCCCTCTCGCGCACACGGATGCAGGTCGCTGATCCCGGCAGCCACCAGCTGCAGTTGAACTCTTGCCTTTATTTTCTCCTCAGTGCCAGGTTTTTGCCCCTCCCGAAGCCCACAGCTCCTTTTCCACCAGCTCTTAATTGCCCTGCCACTTCCAAGCTGGCCTCCAAGAGACCCCAGGAGCTTCCAGGCTATTTCCCGTCACCCTTCGTTAACTTCGTGCCGCAAACAGGAGGCCACCGAATCAGTCACCCGGCTGTGCCGCAGAGCAGCTGCTCCGTGTCAGACCAAAGGTCTCCCGGCTCCGGCCACTTCTCCCTCCTCTCCCCGTGTCTGCACCGAGGGATGAGAAGCATTTTCAAACAAAACAACTTTTCTCCGCAGCAATTTCCCCCTCCCGTTACGTGATCCTTTTCAAACAGCGACAGGAATGAGGAGGCAGCACCTCGCGCTGCTCGGAGGGGATACTTTTCCTCCCTTTGTGCTTCCTGTTGCTTTTCCCTGAGCCTGTTTCCCAGGCTCATAAAGCCAGCTCTGTGCCACCTGCTCTGGGCTGCACCTCTCTCTGGAGCCCAGCCCAGCCCAGCCCAGCCCCGCAAAGCTCGTCCGGAAACCTCCCGCAGCTTTGCCCGCTCAAAGTCACCTTGCCCCAAACCTTCGGCTCCACACTTCGGCCTCGCCCGGCAATCATTAATCAGCTGCTCCGCATTCTCGGTTTGGAAAAATGCCCCAGCGGGCAGCCGTGTCCTGGCAGTCCGACATGCAGCTGGCCGGGAAGCTGGTCCTGTCCGCCGCCGCTCTGCTCCTCCTGACTCTGGCGTACAGGTTTTACAGGACCCGCTCGCTCGCCGGGGGCAAAACCCCGCTGGCTGACGAGGGACAGCACAGGGAAAACCTGCCCCGGGATGGGGATGAGGATGGGGATGGGGCGGTGGGTCTGCGACGGAGGAGGGTGTGGGGTGAGGAGGTGAGGAGGGATGGTGGGGACGCGCCAGGGAACATCCCTGGGATGCGGCTCGCGCTCCTCTGGGGGGATGGAAGGGTGACAAGCGGGGAGGAGGAGGGAGAGGAGATGGTTTCTGAATGGGGGATGACTCGTGGGAGAGCTCGGCTCGGGCCGGCCATGAGGGAAAGGGAACTGGGAAGCAGACTGGGATGTAAGTTGGGAAGTAATTCAGAAGGCAAGCCAGGAATTGAGCCGGGAAGTGATCCAGGTATCGAACTAGGGAGCAAGTTGGGAAATGAGCTGCAAAATGAGTTGGGAAGTGAGCCGGGAAGCAAGCTGGGAAGTAAGTCAGGAAGCAAGCTGGGAATCAAGCCGGGAAATAATCCAGGAAGCATGTCGGTATGCAAGCTAGGAAATGAGTCAGGAAGTGAGATGGGAAGCGAGCTGAGAAGCAACCTGGGAAGTAAGTTGGGAACTAAATCAGGAAGCAAACTAGGAAACGAATCAGGAAATAAGCTGACAAGTGAGCCAGGAAGCAAGCTAGGAAACAATCTGGAAAGCAAATGGGGAAGCAAGCTAGGAAATGAGTCAGGGAGTGAGTCAGGAAGCAAGCTGGGAAGGGAGCTGGGAAGGGAGCTGGGAAGGGAGCCGAGCTCTCATGCCCTTGGGAACATGGCTGGAACACTGAGCAGCCATTCCGAGAAAGAAACACTTGGGTTTTCCCCAGGCATTTCTAATGCCCAGGTGGCAGGTGATGGACGTGCCCAAAGCATGGAGAAGGATTTGGCTGGTGGAGGCATGAGCAGGGAGTCCAAGGGGAACAGGGAATCCATCCAGACCTTCAGTGTCACCTCGAACCTGGGTCTGCTGATGACAGCGAGTGATGCAGGGTCCGACACCTCCTACTCTTTCTCCTCGGTTGCAAAGATCCGTGTGGAGGAGAACTACATCCCTGAGAGACAGGGGAAGGACAGGGACAACCAGGTGGTCCCTGGGCTCAAAGGCAAAGTCTACGACTACTACGTGCAGTCCATCTCTGAGTCGGTGCTGAAGAAGACGTCTCTCCCCTACATCCCTCCAGGAATATCCCGGTGTCGCAGCTCCGAGCAGGTCAGTGAAGAGCTGCAGAGCTTTGCAGCCCAGAAGCAGGACCCAGCTTTGGCAGCACGTGATCTCACCACCTCCTCCACAGTCCCACCACCCACGAGTTGCTCAGTGACCTCTCCTGAGCCACCATCTCCCGGCCGCAAGAACAGCATCCTCCAGATCGCAGACAGCCCCCACCTCCAGCTGCCCATGGAGGGTTTTGGGGTCGCAGCTCCAGCTGGAACCACACCACCTGCAAGCCCCCAGCCAGGACCGGTGGCCAGTCCTGACTCCTCCCAGCTGCCACCAGACACCCACCTGGACCTGGGGAACTGCTACGAGGTGCTCAACACAGCCAAGGCACGGGGGCTCAGACCCCTCCAGGAGGCTGCCTACAAGGTGATGAGTGACAACTACCTGCAGGTGCTGAGGACACCCTCCATCTACGGCTGCCTCAACGCTGGCGAGCGGGAGCTGATCCTGCGGCGGAGGATGAAGGGGAAGATGTCCATGGTCGTGGCAGATGTCAGAGTGCAGGAGCCTGACCTCCACCCCAGCCGCCTCTGCTACTACGATGAGGGAGAGGACTGCTGGCACCACCTCTGCCACATGCCACCAGAGGTGATCTCCCGGGGCTGTGCCACATGCAGCATGTTCAACTACCTCTTCGTGGTGTCCGGCTGCGAGGGCGCGGGCCAGGCACAGAGACCCTCCAACCGCGTCTTCTGCTATGACCCACTGACCAACGTCTGGAGGGAGATCTGTCCCCTGAACCAAGCACGGCCCCAGTGCAAACTCATCGCCTTGGATGGCCACCTGTACGCCATCGGTGGCGAGTGCCTGTGCACGGTGGAGCGCTATGACCCCCGGCTCGACCGCTGGGCCTTTGTGGCGCCGCTGCCCCACGACACGTTCGCGGTGGCCCACACGGCCACGGCGTGCGACGGGGAGATCTACGTCACTGGGGGCACCCTGCGCTACGTCCTGCTGCGCTACGACCCCCGCCTGGACAGCTGGAGGGCCAGCCCGGCCATCGGCAGCAGGGACAGGACAGCCCAGATGGTGAGCGCCAACGGCTTCATCTACCGCTTCGACCTGCACCACGGCACCGGCGTCAGCGTCCACCGCTGCGGCGCCAAGGCCAAGCTGTGGTACGAGTGTGCCACCTGCCCCCTGCCCGACCCGACTGGCTTGCAGTGCGCCGTGCTGGGCAGCCTGGTGCACTGCATCGGCCGCCACTTCCACCTCCGCTTCCTGGCCGACCACGTCTCGCCGCGCTTTGGGGCCAAGGAGCTGCAGCTCTTCCCCTCGCCCCACGGCAGCCTCCTCCCGGCCGTCCTGGTGCTGCCGGAGGGAGGGACAGCACAAACGCAGGTTTGAGCGCCCGTGGTTTGGTCTCATGAGACAACTGGGGGTGGCTCAGATGTGATGTGATAGTCAGAACTGGGAGGAGAAGCCACTGGCCCCCTTTGCACTGCGTCACCTGTACCTTCCATCAAACAGTCCCCGGAACCAAGGACGGAAACAAACTGCTCTTGGCCACTGCCAGTAAACCCAGCCCTGAAGACACAAGGAAGAGCAAAGCAGGAGCTGGGCGGACCCGTTGGTGAGAGGTGTTTAAACACAGGTGTGTTTGCTTGGATGCAAATAAACGGCGGGTCCCGCAGGCTCCCAGCTGCTCACTGCCCCTGGAGTAGCTGCTGAGACACCAGGTGTTTAATATTGACAGCGACATGCAGCACATGGTGGATTTTAGGGTGGAGGAGGCTGAATCTCAAGGGAGGTACCACCCAAAGGTCAGCCCTGTCAGGACTTCAGGTTGATCTCCCACATCCCCTGGGGTTGGAGCTTGGGGGCTGGGAGTGCCTTGTTATCTCTGCTCCCACCAGTGCCTTGGTATCTCCTACCTTCTCCTCAGAATGGAATTACTTATGTATATATTTATATCTGTCTATATATTTATATGCACGTGACATAAATAGGCACTATGGATTTGGAGACAGCTGGTCTTAAATGAAATTAAAGAGAACATTTGGTAAAATTAACCACGGGCTACTGCTGCGCCTCATTTCCAACCGTAGCCAAGTCTAATGGGAACAAAGCGCCCGATGCATGTTTTACATCACTAATTACTGCACGAGCAGCATCTCTGAGGAGGCAACCAAAAGCAAACCAGGGCCCTGGATGTCAGCAGACGGTCCTTCATCACCCTTTTCCCAGGTTTCCCCAACCTCACTCCGTCGTCTCCAGGTCCTGCCAAAAGCCTACTTCGGGTAATTGCATTCTCTTCCCCTCAAACAGCTCGTCATCAGTCTTCTGTTAGCCCCACATGGACCAAACCAGCTCCAGATAGACAAAAACCTCCATACCTGCCTCCTCAGTGGCTGCAGGTCAAGAGCATGAAGTCATGGAGGTGTGTAAAGGGCTTGTACATAAAGGGACAGTGCTGGAGCAGCCCATGGTATCACCTTTATCCCAGAATCCCGGGATGCTTTGGGTTGGAAGGGACCTTAAAGCCCATCTTATCCCACCCTGTGCCACGGGCAGGGACATCTTCCACTAGCCCAGGTTGCTCCAAGCCCTGTCCAGTCTGGCCCTGGACACTTGCAGGGCTGGGGCAGCCACAGCATCCCCAGGTAATTTATGCCGTGCTGCTGGTGGTGCTTTAGGAAAGCTCAGGTTAATGTTCTCTGAAAGTGCTCCCAAAGTATTTATTACTTCACTTGGTCACTGCCTGGAGACCTCGAGTTTCTGCCTTCAAGGGCTTTGCGTGAAGGTCACTGGCACCCATCCAATGATGGGAACCTTGTGAGGCCACGTTAATTAACCCTGCCTGAGGTTTGCTCGTTAGCTGGAGCTGCTGCTGCTGGAGGGTAGAGAATGCACCCTCTCCCTGTGCTTAAAGCTTCCTCGGTCCAGCTTCTTCCTCCTACCCTGGAGCCACCTCTTGCAGTCCCAGGAGGACCATCCCGGCACTGATGTGCCAGGACTGCAGCCTCCTGCATTCCAGTGTGTCTCTACCAGCTTGGGCTGATAAACTTTATGAGTCAAAAAAATCCCTCCTTATTTTTATTGTTCTTATGTAACTCCTTGTTCTTCAGTTACCTCTCACACACGCTCCAACACAGTCCTACTTCTCCCATGGCAAAACCCAAATACCAGCTGCTTCCCTGGCACAGCCCAGCCCTCTGCAACCTGCAAAACCCTCTTGTCTCCATCAGCATCCCAGATTTTGGCATCCCTGTGCCCGTAGGTTGGGTGCCGGGGAGCAGAGGATTCCCGGGCATGGTGGGAGCTGGAGCCCTTCCAGGTGACAGCTTATTTTTTTCATCCCCACAAAAGCTTTCCCAGGATCCTGCTGCCTTTCTCATGGTGCCTCTGTTTAATGTTTCACCTTCCCTTTAACTCCTTTGCTGCCAGGCTGGAAGCTCAGACCCATTCAGGTGGTGAGCGATGAATACCAACGACATGGTGGGCAGCTCTCCCCCCGCTCCTGCACTCTCCAATATTAACAGGATTTTCCTGGGGAGGCATTTTGGAGATTAAAAATGCCTGGGGACATCCCGTGCTTGCTCTGCAGGGAAGGACAACAGGGTCTGGAGCAAAAAAACCTGTGGCAATCCTGAGGCTGAGGGGGGATGACTCGTGGTTGACAGTGAAATGACTTTTGGCTGAGACTGAGGGAAAGCAAAGAGGCAAAGGACAAATGCAAACTGATCCTCAGACCTGGATGGTTTGTTTTCTGCTCCTGAATGCCAGAGCAGGGGAGGAGTCTTTGGAGGGCTGGCAGGTGTGGTGGCAGTGATGGCATCACCAGACAACTCCTGTTACCACCACTGGATGCCAGACGTCAGTTCCCAGCTGTGCTGACACACGACTCTGCGTTTCTGCTGATAGGCAACAGCTTCCAACCATGGACTTCCCACAAGTCCATGGAACAGTTTCAGTGCAGCTTGGACATAAGATATTATTTATTTTCATTGATCAGGTTGGCAAAGCTGCCACAATTTACATGGAGAAGGGGTGGGAGGCATGTGGTGCATCCTGATTAACTCCACAGCCCCCCCACGGAGCTACAAACCACGCGGGAGTGTCCAAGGAAGGACAAACACTTAGAGGTCACAATAGATCCAGCTGGGGTGGGGCTTTACCTGGGAGATCCTGCTCTTGGGAGCCTCTTCCCTTGCTGCACGAGCAGCCTCTGCAAGCCAGACCCCCACTGCATCCAGGACCACCAGGAAGAGCCAACATCCCCACCCCCGGGCTCATGAAAGCTGGGAAAACCGAATTCCACCATCCACCAACAACCCTGGATCCTTATAATTCCCTCAAGACAGTCCCAAGAATGTTTTGCAGCAAAGACCACCAGTGCCTGGACCCATCACTGCCCTCCAGCCCCCTCTGCTTGGTTCATCTCCCCATGAAAAATGATGCAACCACCAAACTGTGCTGCTTTGCAGCCAAATATAACCTTGGCACGGAATTCAGTATTTTTCTTCTAATCAGGAAGGCCCATTATCTGCCCCCACCATGTTTATTTAGCCAATTACATGGTTTCATGTACATTGATTCAAATTCTCAATTTTTACATTTTTGATTATGATGAAAACCCAGTGAGTGACACATTCCCCGTTTGCTCATCGCTCTCTTTGCCTTCATCCCAGGAATGGGAATTGGGAGGCAATTAAGGAAGTGCAAAACCAGCATTTTAAAATATTTTTTTTTTATTAGTTAAACACAACTACCTTCAATGCTTGGGCTACAGCAGGGTGCGAAAAAAAGACCCAAAAAGCCCAAAAAAAAAAAGAGCTTATCCAGACACGTTCTGCATTTAAAATCGACGCGACACATGAAAGAAATATTAAGCGTAGCCAACTGACAAATTAAGTGTCTCGCTTCTGACAAGCAGGAGCAAAGTCGTGTCAGTGCTTGGGGAGCCGGGTGGGGATTTAGAGCCAGGGGAAGGGAAAGAAAGAGCCGTGGCAGCGGCTTTGGGTGCTGGGAGGGAGGTGACACTGCTCAGCCCCTGGTCGTTGTTCCTCCCAGAGCCTCTGCAGAGTTATCTGCCAAAATGCCTACACTGCCGTGGGGTGTGTTGCAGTCAGAAAGGTTCCATGAGATGTTTAAAGCCAAGGAATCACAGAGTCCTCGAGGCTGGGAAAGATCTCCAAGGTCATCAACCTTTGAGCGAACACCCCGGACCCACCAAACCGGAGCACAAAGTGCAATGTCTGTGGGTTTTCTGAACTCTGCCAGGGCTGGGGACCCCACCACTTCCCTGGGAAGGTTGTTCCAGTGCGTCACCACTCTTTCAGGGAAGAAATCTTTCCTAATATCCAACCTGAACCTTCCCTGGTACAACTTGAGGCCGTTTCCCTGCGCTCTGTTGCCTGAGAGAGGCCGACTCCCACCCTGCCACAAGGAGGAGAGATTTCCTGTCCTCTCCCACTCCTTTCTTCACCCCTCCTGCCTTTAATCCAACGACCCCTCGGAGGCACCAAGCCTTTCCCCCGGGGTGCAGACGGGGAGCCGCGCCCTGGTTTCCAGGCCGACACCGACAAACCCGGGCTCAGCGCGAAGCCCGGCCCTGCCTTCCCGGTGCCAGAGGGACGTTTGCTGGCAGAGCGCACAGGGAAGCGCTCCGGGAACGTCAGCCAGCTCCTTGTGAGCGCGGGGAGGTCAGCGCTAATGAAAGATGCTATCGCGGCGCCGAAGTCCCGCCAGACGCGCGGAATTAGCGGCGTTTGCAAAGACAAACCTTGACGAGGACGAGGGGGAGGGGAACACGTCCCCTTGCGATCGTTTTGGGGAAAAAACACGGCCATTTGGAGGCTTTCCAAGCTGGAATAACAGCCTAGCCAATGAGTGTTTAATTAAAACCCTGCCGGCGTTCGGAGGGAGAAGGGCTGCGAGTGAATAAGCACCGTGATAAAATATGCACCGACTCCGGCATAAGTTCTCCCTCCCTGGCACCGGGCTCGGCTTAAACCCTTGATGGTTTTTGATTCACAAGCTCCAGCGAGGAGGGAACATTTGCCAGGCACTATTTCAATCCCGGTGGGAGTTTTTTCCGGGGGTTATGGCCACACTGTAGTTTAGGATGTGTCAGCGCCGGCATCATAAACACCCATCAGAAGCACTATAAAAGGAGGAAAAAAAGACCCAGAAACACACTCCTGGCTGGGGCTTCACATCCTGAGAGCTCGGGCCAAAGGCAAATTATTTCTCCGTTACTGAAATAAAATCAATAAAGCTCATTTTTATTTACAGAAGAGCCAGAGAGGGGGAGAACGGAAATCTCCGGGAGCTGCAGGAGCAGGAGATGGGTGTTTATGGTTTTCAGCTGGTCTTGGACCAAAACCACAAGGCACCAGGCAGTGATTCCAAGGTGAAAAGCAGCAGTTGGACTCTTCCCAGCTGCCTTTCATGGACCTTATGGAAATATCTCCAGGCCCCTGCAGTTCAGTCTCCTCTTGCAGCTCCTGTTCAGGTGGTGAACGCCAACACCTGCCATGGATCCTACCCAAATCCTGCCCAGGAGAGAATCCCCCAGCCCCTGAGAGCTCCTTAATCCATCCTAAGGAACAGAACACCCCAGCAAACTGGTGAGAAGGAGGACACAAGCTGGATCTGATCCCAGGGAGACAGCAGGCACCACAGCAGGATGGGCTGCTCGATTTCTCTGTGGCCAAGGGCTCACCTGGGGAACAGCCCCATCTCAAGGTGAGGTGAAGCCTCCCCCTTAGGTCCTTCTAGTTCTGGATCTCAGAATCCTCCTGGGTTCTTGTTGTTTCATTAAAACTCTGCCTAATTTATGGTGTCTTTAACCAGTGGACATGCTGGAAACATCCCTGCCTGAATAAGGGGAGATGGAACAGACCATGCCATGAGTGTGGGAGACCAGGAAGACCATCCAGCCTCATGGGCTGTCATCCATCAGAGCCAAACATCCATCAGAGCCACTCCTTGAGCAGCCCAGGACAGATGGGAGAAATGAAGTGTGAGACCAGCAGGGATGGGGTGGCCAAGAGAAGGCCATGGAAGGGGCCGTGTCCCTCCAAAACAGCCCAGGAAAGGCAGCTGGGTTAACGCTGGAGGGATGCTGTGATCCCTAGTTATTGTCATGGGAATGCTGTGATCCCTGGTTATTGTTGTGGGAATGCTGTGATCCTTAGGCAGTGTGGGGATGCTGTGATCCCTGGTTATTGTGGGAATGCTGTGGTCCCTGATTATTGTTGTGGGAATGCTGTGATCCCTGGTTATTGTGGGAATGCTGTGATCCCTGGTTATTGTTGTGGGAATGCTGTGATCCCTGGTTATTGTCATGGGAATGCTGTGATCCCTGGTTATTGTGGGAATGCTGTGATCCCTGGTTATTGTTGTGGGAATGCTGTGATCCCTGGTTATTGTCATGGGAATGCTGTGATCCCTGGTTATTGTGGGAATGCTGTGATCCCTGGTTATTGTTGTGGGAATGCTGTGATCCCTGGTTATTGTCATGGGAATGCTGTGATCCCTGGTTATTGTGGGAATGCTGTGATCCCTGGTTATTGTTGTGGGAATGCTGTGATCCCTG
>JAWMRA010000052.1:1239020-1258637 GCA_035584735.1 Pseudotriccus pelzelni | reverse complement strand
TTTTGGGAGGGGGGGCAGGGTGGGATTTGGGTAAATTTGAGGCGTGAAAACATGAGCAAACCAAGTCATGGCCGCGCAGCGAAGGCGGGTGCGGGTTTAGGCTGAGCTTGGCGGCTGCGGGGGGGGGAGGAAGAGGGTGAGCGATGAAGATGTGGCCGGGCCGGGGAGGGGTCCGGGCAGGGCTTTAATTTCAAAGCAAAATGCAGGACAGGAGAAGAGGGGGTGCTGAGGGCGGCGATGCCCTCGGGGGGACGGGGAGGAGGTTTAGGGACAGCATTTGGGGTCCAGCCGGGCCAGAAGTGTCGCCGGCTACTCCCCCCCGCCCCCCCTCCCGGAGATGCTTTTAAGGGAGGGGGAAGAGAAGTTTCCAGCGGTTTGCACGGCAAGTCCTTTTACAGCTGCAAACAAAAGGGTTCGTGAGCCCTGGCGTCACGTCCCGCTGCGAGGAGGATTCTTGCCCCGCTCCTATTTTGGGGGGAAAACATTAGTTATTTGTTCAGCCCGTCCCGGGTCAGCGAGCGAGCGGGCAGGCGGTGCGCGGGAGAACCGCGGGGAGCTCCGCACCCACCCCCGGAACCACAGCCCCCAAAACGGGATAGGCTGAGCCGCTCCCAGCCCGGCTCCCAATTAAAGATGGGATGTTAATGAGGGAGGGGAGCAGACAGTTAC
This sequence comes from Pseudotriccus pelzelni, assembly GCA_035584735.1. Taxonomy (NCBI): domain Eukaryota; kingdom Metazoa; phylum Chordata; class Aves; order Passeriformes; family Tyrannidae; genus Pseudotriccus; species Pseudotriccus pelzelni. The sequence continues at coordinate 1,257,968 of JAWMRA010000052.1, read as the reverse complement.
CTGGGGTGGGGAAAGGAGGCGCTGGGGTCGTTTGGCTGCTCCCGAACCTGGCCCCAAAGAACAGGGGGTTCGGGAGGATGCTGAGAGCCGGGAAGGATAAGCCACCCCCCCATAAAGGGATGGGAAGAGGAGGAAAAGTGGATCCAAGCCACTCCTGGGGGGAGGGGGATGCAAGGCAGTGAGTGCCGGGCTCGGGTGAGCACCTGAGGGGGGGATTTTGTTTATTTATTTATTTCTCTCTCTATCCATCTATAGTATTTAATTTTATTTGGAGTTTGGGTTTTATTTATTACAAATTTTTATTTTAATTTAATTTTTTATTCTTATTTTTCTTTATTTTTCTTCTGATATTTATTATAATGGTTTTATTTATTATATAATTGGTTATATTTATTATAATTGTTTTAATTTCTCCACTTAATTTTTTTTTTTGTTTTTTAAATCCACCCGCAATTCCCCAGCCCGGGGCGAGATCATCCCCCCTCCCTGAAACCCGCAGGGATGCTCAGCTTAGCCGAAAAAAAAGTTAAAAAAAAAAAAAAAAAAAAAACCACGAAAAACACACAAAAACCTTTCCCAAACTTTTCCTCGTCTTTTCTCATCCCAATATCTTTTCCAACCAGGGGAGGGGGACCCCAGGTTTCCATCAGAAGGAAGCCAAGCCTAGTAATGAATAATAATATCCTAAAAAAACCCCAAGGAGCGAGCCCAGGGCTCTGCCCGCCGCTGCTCTTATTGGTCCCTCGGCCCCGGCGCGGAACCCCCTTCCCGGCCGCGGATAAAAGAAAGGAGCCGGAGCCTATCAGAGCCCGCTCGTCCTTCCCACCGCCCCAACTTCCCCGCGTTACCAACTTCCAGCCCACCCTCCCCATCCAACACTCCCTTTTCCTCCTCCCACTCCCCCCCAGCTCCAGCATCCCTCGAGCAGCATAACCGCTTCAAGAAAAAAAAAAAAAAAAAGAAAAAAAGAAAAAAGCGCAATAACAAAATCCGGGGGGACTCGCCCCCCCCTCCTGCCCCCCCAGCCCTAAGCCCAGCCCAGCACCGAGGCAACTTTGGATGTGTCTGCTCTTCCCGGCACTCCGGGTTACATTCCTCCGGAGCGCCCGCTCAGGCCGGTTGTGACATAGCCCTAAAACTTTGAGGAATTTCTGGTGGGTGAATCCCCCTCTTTTCCCACCCCTCTTTTATTATTATCATCACCATCATCATCTATTGATTTTTTTGGTCATTATTTTTTATCGTTCTGATTTTTTGGGGTTTTTTTTCCCCCCTCGGAGCAAAGATTTCTCCCTTGTTTTGCAGCCGCGGGCTGGAAGATTGAAGCGCTTCGGTTGCGAGGAGAGGCAGCCCCTCCGCCCCTCCCAGGCTCTCTCGGCTCTCCCGGGGCCAAGGGGTGCCCCCCCACCCCCGTTTGGACCGGACCCTCTCGGCCGCCCCGACCCCCCCCGACCATGGCAGCGCTGCCCGGGACGGTGCCTCGGATGATGCGCCCGGCTCCGGGGCAAAACTACCCTCGCACCGGCTTCCCTTTGGAAGGTAGGTCTGGGAATATGCCTCTCCATCCCTCCACACCTTGGAATGTGTGGGGGGGGCCGGGCTCGGATGTTTCGGGAGGGGGGGACGCAGCTGAACTTGGCACGGGGTGGGGGGGGTCCCGACCTGAGCATCCAACTTCTCACCGCTCCCGCTGGGGCTGCTGCGTCCCCGCGAATTACCGGGTCTGCCTTGGATTTCCCTGTATTTAAAGTATTCCCAGGCATCCCGCAGAATTTCTGGGGCAGCTTCACACGCTTTGGGGTTATTTTAGGGTGTCGAGGTTTTTTCAACCCGCAAATTTCCCGACAATTTAAGCTCCGCGTAAAGATGGGGGGAAACAACCAAATCGATCATTTTCAACTTTTCCGGGGGAAAATAAGAATAAAAACCTTTAGCCGAGGGGATCCTGCGGCAGCGGGAAGCCGAGATGTCTTCGGCCGGGGCTGGCGAGGGGAAAGGGGGGGGGAACTTTGTAGCTGTCACCTCGCTAAGTGTCATCCCCACGTCGCAGCGCATCTTTCCCCATCCTCTGCCTTCCCTTTGTGAGACGGGAGTTATTATTTCCAAGCACACACATTCCAAAAAAAAAAAAAAAAAAAAAGAGGCGAATTTCGAGCGGGACCCTTCTCCCCGCATTTATTAAACAGGAAAATTTCATCCTGACCGTGATCAAGTGGCGAAACTCAAACCTGTGGAAAACCACGCAGGCTGCAAAACATACAAGCTGGGGGGATTTGGTGAAGTGCTTTTCTGTAGCAAATGAAGTAAAACAGACGGCAAGGGAAAGGATCAAAGGATTACAACAATATTTGCACAACATGACTGGGAATAATGAAAAGAGAGAGCGGCCGGCGGTTTTAGTGCCTCTTGAATGTAAAATTGGCCACTCGAGTGTTATCTGTCGATAATGATATATCCAGGGAGTGCTGGCCAAGTGACTTGGAATTAGCGGTGCATGATTCTTGTTAAATCGCGAGGCAATTTCTGGAATCGACTTTTCTTTGTATAAAAAGAAAAATCACCCCCCTCGCCTTCCCCGTCCCTCGCCCCCTTCCAGCCTTGTGCAAATTACCCAGCTGAGTTCTTCTTCCCCTCCTTTTCTTCCCCCTCCCTTTTTTTTTTGTTTAATTTCCAGCCTGTGAAATCATATTAATCTACAAGATCTACATTGCGAGATATTAAATAAATTGGGGAGGGGGATTAAGGAGCCGCCGGTCCCCCCGCTCCGGGCGGAGATGCGCCGGGCGAGGTGTCGGGGAAGCGGCGCGGCCGCGGGGAATCCGCGTTCTCTCCGCACCTCCCCAAACCGAGGAATAAACCCCCACCTAAACCACAAAAAGAAAAACAGCAGCAACAAAAAAGCCCAACAACAACAACAAAAAGCCCCTCGAGGGCGTTTAAGAGATTATTTCCAAAAGTTTGTTTGAAAGCAGAGAGCTCCATAAATTGAAGCAAGAAACGGAGTGCGCTTTTCTGAGGGGCGAAATGGGAAGTTTGGGGGCTGTTGTTGTGCGCTTTTAAATCTTTTCTTATTTAAAACGTCGGGTATTGTTTAAAACAAAGGTGTGAAACCCTCAATATATATAAATATAGTGAATAGAAACACAGCGGCTGTCGCGGGTGATGGGCGTGCGGGTCGTGGGTTATTTTTATTTTCCCACTATCGCTGGGAAAAGCCTCCCGCGTGATGCCGGAATAAAACCGAGGCCGGGGCACGGACGAGAGGCTTCTCCCTTCTTTAAACGATTCAAATCCCGGGAGAGAAGCTGAAGGCGCGGGGAGGGTCGCACCCGGTTTCGATGGATTTTCCCCTCTTTTAACTTTTCCCCCCTCTTTGTTGGGTTGGGTTTATTTCCTCCTTCCTTTCCAGTTTCCACCCCGCTGGGCCAGGGAAGGGTGAACCAGCTCGGAGGGGTTTTTATCAACGGTCGCCCGCTCCCCAACCATATCCGGCACAAAATCGTGGAGATGGCTCACCACGGGATCCGGCCCTGCGTCATCTCCCGCCAGCTGCGGGTCTCCCACGGCTGCGTCTCCAAAATCCTCTGTAGGTACCAGGAGACGGGCTCCATCCGGCCCGGAGCCATCGGAGGCAGCAAGCCCAGGGTGAGTGCAATGTGGGCACCGAGCTAAACCTCCCTCCTTATGTTAAAGAAACTCACCTTTCGTGGTCGGGGCTCCAAGTTTTCCAAGTGTTTTTTTCCAGGGGAAGGGAGAAGGAGGGGAAAGGGCTTTAGTAAAGCACGCTTTTCGGCCTCCGATGAGTAGAAACTGGTGCAAGTTGAAGGCCATGAATAAATTGAAATGATTTTTTTTCCCCCCGTGTGCAACAAGTGGTGCACATTCAAGCGTTTGCTGTGGCCCCGGTGTGAGGGGAGGAGATGGGTTGGGATGTTTTGGGGAATAATACATTGCCGTGTGTACATAAACACCCCCAAAAGCATCCTCTGCACCTCTTCCCTGCCTCCTTCCCCTGCTCAAGATAAACTTGCCCTGGCTGATCTCCTGGGCCCCCAGAGATTCTGCTTTCAGGGTGGCCAACATTTGGGAGAGCGGGACCTTCTCTCAGCTCTATTTTCCTCCTTTCCTCCCTCCAAACCCCCATTTTCAGCCCCAAAACCAGCAGCCCAGGCAAAGAGGATTGAACTGAGCCACTCAGCTCTTCTTTTCAATTAAAAGCGCTTTTTCTCTCCCCTCCCCTCTCTCTGCACTTGCGGACACGCATCGGTGTCCCTTGATCACAAAAGCAGGTTGCGACTCCCGACGTGGAGAAGAAAATCGAGGAATACAAACGGGAAAACCCCGGGATGTTTAGCTGGGAGATCCGGGACAGGCTCCTGAAGGATGGGCACTGCGACCGGAGCACTGTGCCCTCAGGTGAGAAGGCAGCTTGGCAAGAAGGACACCCCAACACCCGCAGGAACATGGAGGGAAATCATTATCACCACCAAAAATATTTTCCAGGGGCTCTTACACCCTCACGGCCTTTGCTTTGATAAGGGGGAAAAGGAATCACCCCAAGCAAAGCCACAGCAGCAAATAAACCCCAGGCCAGGGGGGGTGGTGCTCTTGTCTCTCCGTGGTCTGCTGCAAAACCAAACACAAACAAACCACTTTTCCCAGCTTGTTCCAGCTCCCCTGGCAGCGGGGCCGTGCTGGTGCAGCACTGGGGGAGGTAGCCCCCAAACCCAGGGCTGAAGGGGATCCCACTTATTCTGGTGGACTTTGCTCAGTGGGGGCTGCGGAGCAACATTTCCATCAGCCAGGGCCCCCAGCTGTCCGTGGAAAGAGACCCTGTCCCCCCGTCTTTGGCCTACAGGGGTGTGTTCAGGTTGTGAGAGTTCTTCAGGTCCCAGCTGTGAGTTGCCCACTGTTTTGGGGGCTGAGCCTTCTCTGCAGGGCACGTTTACCTCAAAGCAGGCCAGGACCCGAGTCTGAATCCAGGCTGTGAGTTCCCATTTGGAGCTGGGTGAGAGCCAGGTACTGGGGGGTCTTTTCCCTGTTACAGAGCAGGTGACAATCCCTGGGGTGCCACCCTGGGGTGCAGCACTGGCTGTGATGCCCCGTTGGCCCGAACGGGGGCTGCTCGTGCCAGGGGCCCTGGGGAGGGTGACAAGCAGGTCCAGCTTTGGCTGCCCACCTGGGCAGCTCAGTGGCCTTGGGGAGGTTTGGGGGGCACGGAGGCCTGGGCAGGAGTGTTCCCCTGGGGTGCAGATGCCCTCGGGGTTGAGCAAGGCCTCCTGCCCAGCCAGCTCCCACCTGGCCTGCCCAGGCAGCTTATACTTGCCCTCTTGTCTTTGACTGTCTGAGGTTTAGTGAGTTCGATTAGCCGGGTGCTACGCATCAAATTCGGGAAGAAAGAGGAAGAGGAGGACTGTGACAAGAAGGAGGAGGATGGGGAGAAGAAGGCCAAGCACAGCATTGATGGAATCCTGGGCGACAAAGGTAAAGGCGGCTGCTCTGCCCGGGCGGGATGGAGGGGACGTTCGGGAGAGGGGGAACAAGAGGAAGACAGGATGGCTTCAGAGACTCTGGTGTTTGTTCTTTCCAAAAGTGACTGCTGGGCAGGCAGAGGGAGGGCTGCAGGGCCCTGGCAGGGGAAGGTGGTACCCACCCCTCGGGCTGAGGGTGCTCTCCCAGGAGGAGAGTTGCTGGTGTCCTGCTCTGGATCAATCCTAGAGAAACAGGGAAAGGAGACGGCTGGTGGTGTGTGTGCTGGGGGGAGGCATCTCTGATTCCTAAATGAATTTGTTAAACAGATTTCTCTCCTGCTCTCTAAGTGGTCCCCTGAAACTCTGGCTGACAGTTGACCGATTTGGCCAATCAATATCAATTAGAGCAGCCGCGATCGGCGCAGCCACAGAGCCAGCGGGGTCGGGGGGGCCTCGGGTGGGAGCAAATGGGGGGTCTGCACCCCTAAAGCAGAGCAGGCAAAATAAATCTGGCAGCTCTGCTGGAAGGCTTAAGGCCAGGCTGGTGCTGGGGCCCTGTTATCACCTCCCATGATCGGTGTTTTCTTCTCTCGAGGGAGGAGAAATTAAACTTTTAAAGCTTCTGTGCTCTAAATGTGGGCTTGGGGGATGAGGAACAGCCAGAGCTGGCCACTGCGGGAGCTGGAATTTGATTTTTGGCAAACTCCTTCAAAAAAAAAACGGGGAGAAAGTGACACTTTTAGGGAAAATAAATGAAATTTCTCAATGAAGGCAAGGAAGTTGAAGTAAGGGGAGGGAGGAGCCGCTCTATTGGTGTGGGCAGAAAATGATTTCCTGGTGTCACGGAGCTCGGCACTTTTCTGGGGGGGAAAGCAGCAATTTTGGAAGTCTTGGGGATGTGCTTCGGGAAATTGGGAATTGTTATTTTTCTCCCAGACTGATGCAAAATGACGATGGGCTGAGCCTGCTGGGGTTCGGTCGGGTGGAGTTTTGGGGAATTCGGGATATTGTCGGGCCAAGAGGAAGCAGAGTGAGAGGGATTTTCCCCATGGAGCCTTTCCCAGTCCCAGTGTGGGAAGCGGGAGGGAATCACTCCCAAAGTTTCTCACTGGCTCCAAAGTTTTCCCCGTTTTGGGACAATGCAAGTGAGTGGGGCAATATTGACGTGGGGGGAATTTGGGGCAGAAAAGGCTTCTCCATGTCACCATCAAACGTTCCTGGGAGTTTTAAATGAAGGTGCACAAAAGGGGTTTTTTTGTTTGTTTTTTGGGGGTTTTTTTGTTTTTTTTAAGGATCTGATCCTTTTTTTTCCCAACCTTGAAGATGAACTTCACTTACAAAGACCTTCAAGTCTATTGAAGCTTTACAAGTAAAAGATTCCTGACCACAAAAGCAAACAGTAGAAGAAAAAAAAAAAAAGAAAGAAAAAGGGAAAAAAAAAAAAGAAAGGGGGGAAAAGGGGGAGAAAACCCGAGGCTGCCTTAAAAATGGAGTAAAGGGATGGGGGAGGGAGGGCTTGTCTATTCTCATTCAAAATTCGGCAAGGAGGAGAAAAAGTTTGGACAAAGGGCCAAGGAAGGGAAGAAAGGGAGATAAATTATTCAAAACTCCCTGCTGTTAGATAGTTTTGTAATATTATAGGACCGTCTGTTGGAAAAAGGGAGAACCGTTGGACGTTGCAAAATGTTGCTTGTGATTTGGAAAGAGGCGATGCTCATTTGCAAATCGGGGCCATTGTGTCCGCGGAAAGCTCCCCCCTATCACTTTGGGGTGTTTTTAATTTTATTAAGGGAGGTAAAGAAGATTTTAGGGTTTAAAATTTATTTTAACCGCTCCTCACCGCTTGAAAAAAAAATCTATATAATTTTTAAACCGCGGGTTGATTTCTTTTTTCCCTTGTCAGCACGTTTTCCCCGTCACCGCCCCCAAAATAATAATAATTTTTAAAAAAAGAAATTAAAAAGAATGAGTGAAAGAGCTGGAGGCTCTTTATTCGTGATTAACACGCAGAAGTGCGTGTCAAAAAAGCAAAACAAAACGCTCTCCCATTCCTTCATGGGTAATATCGCGGACAAATAAAACACGAGCCCCCATTTCTTTATGAAAGAAGGCTAATTTGGGCAAATTCCCGCGGCCGGAGCCCGCGGAGCGCCGCGGTACCTCCGAGCGCGCAGGCTCAGCTCGCATCCCTGGAGAGAAATCCGGAGTTAACAGGAATTTAAAATTTGTTTTCCTCTCCCGCAATCGCGCCCTGACTTTGTAGATTGCAGAGAAATCACTCCAAAAGGCTCTGATTTGGGTTTTTTTGGGGGGACAGGGGGAGAGTCAACCGCGGGTGCGGGTTGGACCCGGCGCGTCCGAGCGTTGCGCGATCGTGTCCGGGTGAAAAACAACCCTTAAAAATAAAAACTGACCGCCGTCAATGTGTATTTTAACGCCTGGAAAAGCTTTAATGGCCCCAATTAAGATAATTGATGATTCAACTTGCAAAACACTCCGAGGCGGTGGGTGCACGCTGGATATTTTTTTTTTTGGCTCTAAAATAGTAATATTTTTATATAATAAAATTAAAAATATTTTAAGAGTTGTTTCCCCCTTCACCTTAATTTTTTTTCCGGGAGGTTCGCAATAAAAATAAAAATACACCGCGCTGCTGCCACGTGTTCTCAGCTTCGCGCGTGGGGGGTGGGTGGGTGTAAAGGTTTTTTTTATCATTATTATTAATTTCTGATTTTTATCGCGGTTTTCTAATTCTCGCGGACGGCGAGGGGGGTGGGGGAAACTTTGTTTTGGCCTTTTTCCTCTTGACAAACGTTTCATTGCGGGTTCTCCTCGCAGGGAGCCGGAGGAAGACAGCCCTAAATGCTCTCTCTTTTTAAGTGTTAAAGAAAGCTTCCACCCTGCGCCTGTTTCTTTCTATCGTCTGCTTGGCATTTAATAATGTTAAGACTTATTAGAGCTGGTAATGAAAACTGTGGCTGTTGAATAGGGAGCTGTGTTGGAGAAGGGTGTAATAGCTCCAAGGCATGCTAAGAAATGTATTTATCCCCAATCAGTACTCACTCTCTGAGTTCCCAGCACAAACGTTAAGTTGAAGGGTTTTAAGGCAGATTAAATTGAGCCTTTATTTCTTTGCACTTTCATCTTTAAACGGCTCACTCCAGCTAGCCCTGGGCATATATTCATGAGGCTTCACTTTATTTTTTTATATATATTTTTTTTATATCCTTGTTAAGACCGAGTTATTATTATTATTTGGGCTTGTTGTTATTTAGTATGGCTGGTGGGGTTTATTAGGGAGGGTCACGCGTGGGGGCTGCGCTGTTCTCTCCCGCGGTGGGGACGGAGGGGGGGGCATTTGGACACCCCCAGATTTCAGGAGGTGCTGCTCGGGGATTAATTGGGAGGAGCGGGAGAAGGGCCTCACCCTGGTGGGGTATTAACTGCAACCAGGCGCGGGGGAGGGGGGGTCGTGGGGTTATGGGGAAGGCGATGGGTCTGCGCTGGAGGAGAGGGAAGTTCCGCAAGTCCCCCACCCTCCCAGCGTGTCACCCCACGGTCACGGGTGGGGACAGCCGGTCCTGCCCCCTGGACTGCTCCAGGACGCAGGGCAGGGTGTGAAGGACGCTCAGGGCTTGGGTGCTGGGACCTATCTGGTGTGAAAACACGGATTTTTAATTAATTTCCCCCCCCCGCTTTGTATCTCCGAACTCCGCGTTATTGCACGAAGTTTCTTCCACCGATCGATTTTTTTTGCTTCGATGCCCCCTGGAAATATCGCGTGGGATGGGGAAAGCCGAGTGGGAAAGCCGGGAGAGCAGCGGGATCGCTGTTTATTGGAGGTGGGAGAGGCGGACAGGTGTGAACAGCACAGGAGGGGGGACAGATGGACACGTGGAAGTGATAACAATTTAATCTGGGAGCCCTCAGTGCCCCTCCTGTCGAGTTTTGGGCGGCTGGACAGAGCAGGAAGAGGTTGGGATGGTCCTGCCCAATTTAATTAGGCTCGGGCAGGGGAAAGGAGAAAGAAGGGGGACCCCCTCCCAGTTGGAAAGGGGCTTTGTTTCCCAAGCTGGGAGCGGGGGGAGAGGGGATGTGGAGTCAATTTATCAGCAAGCAATCTGCATTGATTTAAAACCAACAAGCGCTTTCGCTGTAAATGTATGTTTAGAAGGGGGGGGGGGAACAGACACTTCATCAAATCAAGGGATTACGAAAGGTTGGCAATCTAATCAAACAGAGACCAGGCGGGATTTGTGAGTGTTGCGAGTGGGATCAGCTCTAATAATGGGGGGCAGGAAAGAGATAGGGTAGTGTCAAGCAATTCATTGGCTTTAGGCTGAGTTATTCTGTGCATATTTCAGGGAGAGAGAAGAGGGAAAAGGAGAGGAAAAAAAAAAAAGCAGGGAGAGGGAGAAGGGAAGGGGGGGCTGGATGTGAGCACACACGGAGCTTACATGTCACAAAAAAAGCTGAGACAAATGAGGTACAACAATAAACACAGATAACAATTACAAAGGCAAACAGTGGCTTTTGGGAACAAGTAGCTGCAGAACCTGGTCTACATAAACAAAGTAGGCAAATGTTTGCAAGATAAACTCCTTCCTAAATCAAGTGTGACGGGAAGGAGAGAAGAGAGAAGGAGAGATAAGGTTGGAAAGGGGAATAAACGAGTATAATCTAATACAAGACATTTTAAAAAACAAACTTAAGACAAGGATGCGGGGAGAGAGGTTCAATTATACAGTAGGAAGTGAAATAATATAAGGGAGATGTTTGTGATCCAGGGGTTGTTTGGGTTTTTTCTTTTTCTACATCATTCCCCCTCCCTTCTTTGGGGGAGAAGAATAGGTTCAATTATAGACCGGGGGGAAATATTAGGGCAAATATTGGTACCAAAAGCGCTGGCTGGCAGGTGTGGTGCCCGGGGTTCAGCTTGAACGGCAAAGGAAATACATTCGAGACGTTTTAATTTCTAATTTGAAGGTTAATGGTAGATTACATTATCCAGGGAGGGATAGGAAGCAGATCTTTGGCGATGGGGGGAGATGGATACCGTGATAGAGGAGAAGAGGAAGGAAGCGGGGAGGTCTATTTCTAATCCGAGGTTTCGCCTGTAATTGGGGTAGGAGAGAGGAGGCAGAGATTGAATTAAGCGGCAGGAAGACTGTGAGGGAAATGTGTGATCCAGGTGTGGGCAGGGGCTGGTGGGAAGCAAATAGACACCCCCCAAAAAAAACCCCACTCTTAACCCCCAAATAATTTAAAGAAGTAGTTTAGGGTTGTGTAGGCACTTATTCTCCTTTATGGCGACATGTCTATATGGATCTTTCCAAATGAGAATTGTATATAAGAGGGGAGAGACGTGTCTGCAGTGTGGTTAAAGGAATTAGATATTTACCAGTTTGAAATAAGCCTGGTTATAAAAAAAGGGAGAGAGAGAGAGACACTGAAAAGATGAGACGGGAGAACACTTCAAACGAATTCATCATCTGGAGTGGTGAAGGGGAGATTTAGAGACAGTATTGGGAAGTTATTTAGATATTAATAACATATTTTCCTGAGGCGTCAGGAGTGCCTCCATACGCACTTTTTTCTCGCAGCTATTTGGCTGGGTGAAATATGGGAGACCCAAATGTTGGGAAGAGATAACACAATCAGCCGAGCCCTGGTCCTATGACTGCATCATAGCATTAAACCCGGATTAACCTCCCCTTTCTCCCCCTCCCCCTCTCCCATTTCGCCCCCCCAGCCCCCTCTCCCTCCCAAAGCCCCCCGCCCCGCCACGGCCCGAGAAGCTTTCCAAATTTTTCAGGGGAATTTACATGGCAGGATTTTAAACCACATATAACACTGGCCTTAAAGCTGTAAGGTACTTACTCGAGCATTAGGGTAAGGCGGGGGGGGAAAGGATCTTTCTGAAAATTACGTTTGCTACAAAAGAAATAAGCAAATAAGGGACCCTCTTAAGACCTGAGCTTTGGAGATATTATATATTTATAGAGACTCTTCCTAAAAAAAAAAAAAAAAAAAAAAAAAGCCCGTTTCAATCAGCTGCCACATTTCTCTCCTCTCCCCCACTGGGTTTTACTCTTTTTTATTATTACCTTTTCTTTTTTTATTTAATCTGAACTTCAGACTGGTTTGGGCTCTGGGATTTTTGGGAGGACAAGATGCTGGGGAGGGTCTCAGAGCGGGAGGGTTCCGAGCCGGGGAGGGGGAAGTCCTGGATAGGAGCTGCTCCTGCCCGGCCGGGCACGCTCCCCTCTCCCGGCAGCGCTGAAGATGCAGGTAGAGGAGGCAGAACCCCGGGGGGTTGGATTTTGGGGGGCTCCTTGTCTCCTGCTCCCCTCTCAGCCGAGGAAGGAAAAGAAATGAAGGAGTTGGGAAGCGCAGGTGCAGCTCAGGGAGGGAGCGGAGGTGGGGATGGGGATGCGGCTCTGACCGCGGGCCCGGTGGGGGGAGGGAGGTTTGCTGCATCCCCCCTCCTCCCAAAAAAACCTCCTCCTTCCCAGCTCATCCCGAGCCGGAGACGGTCCCCGCTCGGGAGGGCTCGTCCTGCGCTCTCATTTCGCAGGATCGCGCCACAAAAGAAATTAGATGTCAGCTAATGCCTGTTTATAAAGACATTTGTCACCCGGAGTTGGGGAGAATTGGGAAGAGCCGAGGAGGAGCGGGGAGGGCGAGGAGCAGAATCGAAGCCTTTTTAAAAGGCAGAGTCTGAAGGTGTGAGCGATGCTGATATTTTGGGGGCACGGTCTGGGACTGACCCCTGCACTTGGACGGACCTCGGGGCTGTCGGAAGGGAGAGGGGCGATTGCAGTTCCTCGGAGGGGGATTGTAACGCCTCGGAGGGGGGTTTGATCCCCTTCAAGGGGCTGGGAAGGGGAGAGGGAGAGGGGGAAAAAAAAAAAAGAAAAAGAAAAAGTAGGTGAGGAAAAGTAGAGGCAGCTTGAGGAAATTGAGAAGCTTATAGTCTTTGATCCTTGGATGCTTTTCCTTATCAGAAACATTTGTGGTGACACCGGTACAAAGGAAGTTCATCATATTACAGACTGCTCGGGCTGCTTGCAGGAATCACTGTCTATTAATTAGCAGGCGCTCTGTCTTGTGGGACACACGAGATCTGAGGCTACATATTACTTGCTTGGATGGCTCTGGGTCCTGTGATGAATTGCTGTAAAGGGCCGGGGCTGTTTATAGGCTCTGCAGGGACAGCCGAGGCAGAGGGGAGGAGGGGAGGACCCTCGGCTCATTCATGAAATATATCTATATCTATCAATCTATAGATGGGGAGGGAAGAGGGGAAGGGGGTCGCTCATTCATGAAATTCTGCAGCTGGGGAGACGTTTTAGCTCATCCATTTTGCGCAGTGCCGGGCCGCGCAGCTCGGGGGTTCCGGGAGGGTTTGGGCGGGTGGAAAGCGCTGGTTTGAAAGAAAATATTTTTTAAAAAAAGGGGGGGGGCAGGAAAAAAAAAAAAAAAAGACTAGTCAAGTCTTCCCAAAGACAGGGCAAAGGAGGCGAGGAGGTGGCGGTAGAAACGGAAGGTTTAAGTCAGCTCGAAACACCCCACCCAGGGGTGCTCCCCGCGCACCTCCACCTGCGCACCGAAAAGGCATTAAAAGAAGGACTTTTCTTTTGCCGGGGGGAGGGAAATCCAGAATTCAAAGAGGAGGGTTTCCAACCTTTCCTACGGATGGTCAGTCTCCAGCTGCTCTGTCCCACCGGGGGCGACGGGGAGGGCACGGAGGGATGTCCCGCTGCCCCACCAAGGGATGTTCTTTCTTTGCCCCACCAAGGGATGCTCCACAGCCCCCCGGGGATGTTTCGGGTGGGGGCTCAGTGGAAGCGCAGACTGTTTTTACACCCTCTCTTCCCTCCCGTCGGCCGTCCCTGCCCCCGGCCTTGCCCCCATTCTCTGTAAGAGGGAGGAAAAACCCTTCTTAGTTTTCACTCTTCTCCTGTCGGTTTTTTTTCTGTTTGATGCTAAAATTGGAAGGCAGCACTCTGCCTGACCCTGGCGAGCGGGGCTGAGGGCAGGGCTGCCGGCGGGGCTCCCCTCGGGCCGGGTGCGGGCTGAGGGGGGGGACAACTACCCCCCCAGCTTCAGCCCTCAGTGCCGCCTTTGTCCCGAGACCCCAAAGCCCGAGGATCAAAGAGACCTGGTGGCATCTCCAAAAGAGGGGGCGGGTGGACAGTTATGAAACCGCGGCCCCCAAACCCGAGGGGAGTCCGAAAAACAATGTTATTTTCCCGTTTTCCAAGGGAAGGGGGAAAAGCTGCCCCTGCCCCGCTGCCATTTTCATCAGCGTCCAGATCAGGAGGGGAGGGGAAAGTCCGGAGCGACAGCAATTCTGTAATATATTTAATTTATTTTTTTTCCCATTATGGGGACGAATTGATTTGCATTTTTATTAGGAATTAAAGGAGAGGGAGGAAAGTTGACTCGACAGGATTGCTCAACGAGAAGCTGCTTTTGAGCAACTCCCTTCCAAGAGGAGTTAAAAATACCCGGGTGATTTTCGCCTTGCTCCAAGTTAGAAGAAGGATCCTTAAATCATCCGTGAAACTTCCCACTGTTAAACAGCTTCGCAGAGATGATTATTATTTTTTTTCCTTGAGAAAAATCAGTCCACCCAGAGCCTCGTCTTGCGCTTTAATAAAGATTCACAGGCTGCATTATTTTGCATTTTTAAATACAGAAGAGAGTTTAAAATGAGAGGGTGAAGGTGCAAAGGACACCCCGATGTCGAGGGATATTCAGGGGACAGTCATGTTTAAATTCGCTACAATTGTCTCCGGCACATTTGATTGCTCGGAAAAAGAAAGAAACACTGACATGAATAGGAATGGGGGCTGGGGGGCCGCGATTAATAACCCCAACCTTTGTAGGGTGTAAATTATCCAAGGGAGGGCGGATAGCCGGAGCTGCGGGGCTTTTAAAGGAATATATATTTATATATCGGCGTACAGAAGCGCGTATTTAGCGCCAGGCCGGCGTTTTCCAGAGGGATTCGTTATATTTCTGTGCTGTAACTTAATTATTTATAAATTCTTTTCCCACTTCTCGACAAGATGCCTGTTTGATGCTAAATGGCAGCAAATTGAGCTATTTGAAGCTTTTTTTTTTTTCTTTTCTTCTTCCCCGTTTCCTGAGAATGCGAATATTTGGTTTGTACCTTGTTGCTCTGTTTCTTTTTTTCCCGGAGTTTTCCACTTAATCTCCTTCCAGCCACAAACCCTCCCTTGTACTTGCGGGTGAATGTGCTCGCAGCGGGTAAACTGCAGTCGTCATTCCTGAAACTTCAGCAAAAAGGAGGAGAAAAGTTGGGAGGGTTTAACAAAGGAAGATTCTTTTTAAATAAACAAACAAAATAACGCAGTTCTTGCCACCCCAAATTCTCTGGCGGGGCGGTGTGGAAAGAGGGAGAGACCGTACGGCTTCAGATTAAGACGCGTCTAAAGGACGAGGGGATGCAGGATGGTTAAACCCAAATGATGTTTTGGGGAAATTTGTATGTATATAAAGTCAAAACCTCCGTTTTTCTCAAGGGAAAATACTCAAAGGTTCACAGCGCACAGACGGACAATATTCCGAAATTCTGCTTGGCAAAAGCGTCTCAGCAAATCTCTGTCAAGGAATAAAATAGGGTGGTGCTTGGGATCAATTCCTAAAGAATAAAATAACTCCAGCGCCGAGCAGAAGGCCGGCTGGGTTTAGAGTTCAGTCGCGAAGAGTCAAGTGGCCCCGCGGAGAAAAAAAATACCCCCGTCACCGCCCCCCCCCCCCCCCGAGATCAGCAGGGAAACCTAAATATTGTAATTATTTTTTCCCTGCGAGGCAGGGAAGGGAAACAGCGGAGCCGAACCCCCCGCGCCCTCGCTCCTCTCCCGGCTCCTGGGACTCCGCGAGTTTTCTCTCCGATTTTAAACTTTACCCAGGCTGCATTTGATCATTTTAACTCTTTTGCCATCCCCTCCTCTCTTTCCCCCTCCTTTTCTGACGGTGTTTTTTTTTCTTTTTCTCACTCTGTTTTCTCCCTTTAACCTCCTCTTTTTTGTGTGTCCGCCTTTCATTTGAAGCGAGGCTTTACAGCTTGCTACACTTTCTAAGTGCATCAATAGCCACTTTAGAAATACAAACAACTTTTAAAGATAAAATAACCAAACCAGAATGGGACTTTCAATGGGGGAATAGTTGTTGTTCTTTACCATGGAGTGTGCAGCCGCCTCTGCCTAATCCAGCTTTCATTTTCACCGACAAATGCCAAGAATCTATATCTGTCTCCCAACCCCTCGGGAGCTTGATTACACGACAAAAGGCTGCCATTATCCGCAGGAGAAAACAGGGAGGGGACACGGGGGCTCGGGCCTCTGAGGATGAGGGCATCTCCAAACTATTGACTTAGTGGATGAAGTCAAGAGCAAACACGCTGAGATCTAAAGGGGGGGGAAGGCGCTGGAGGAGCGGGAGGGAGGGGGGGGATGTTCAGGGATGGAGCGGAGGAGAAGCAGCAGCAGAAAGTCCTTGAAAGTAGCGCGGAACGGGAAGGAGAGAGTTTGGGGAGGAATTAATCCAGCTGGGGAAAGGTTTTTCTCCTTCCCCACCCTAGAGAAGGTCGATCGGGGAAAACTCCCACTCGCTCTCCGACCCCCCGTTAATGTTTTTCCCCGTGTGTTTCCCCTTACGGTGCGACTTAATTTTTTAAAAAGCTCTTCTCCACCTTCTCCGTGGGGAATTTGGGTCTCTCCTCCTGCTGAGAGTAGAAAATAGGTGGAGAAACCCAAATCACTCTTCCTGGAGGCACGGGGATGGTGTCGGAATCCTGACCCTGCCGACCTGCGCATCCTTCCCGGGCTGGACGCAGGCACTTCTCCCCAAGCCGGGGGTAGCCCCAGGAAAGCCTCACCCCAAAGTTTTGGGGGCATGGGGAAATCTCCTCCCCACCCTCCTCACTGCTGCAGCACGGACACCACTGGCCAGACTCCGGTTTTCTCCCCAAACTGGGACTAAACGGGGTCAAGGTCTCGGCTGCGCGTTTGGCCGCGGAGCCACGATCGCTCCGCAAGTCGGCCTCGCGGAAAGGCTGGGAATTAGGGGCTGGGAGGGGTGGGAAGGGGGGTAAAATACTCCTGCGGGTCCGGCAGGGAGGAGAAGTCACCCCACACCGCTGCTTTTCAGGTTTAACTGGCTGCGTTTTGCATGACTGCCTCATTAGCCACCGCTGAGCCGGGATTTGCGGGCCCGGCTCATCCTGGCCCTCCGCGGACAAAAGTTATTTCAGCTCTATCTGTAATTTATCTGGGTCACCTGGGGAGAAACCCTCCGGGTACGGAAAGTGCTAGAAGCGGTACCAAAGGAGTCCCACCGCCCTTAATTACTCTTTAATCAACCTAACGCAGTGGTCCCTTTAAAGAGCTGCTTTTGGTGCGAGAAGCTGCGTTTAAGCATCTGCTCCCCGGCCAAGGAGCCAAAAACCTGCTCCAGCTTAAGGGATTTAAAGGTGTGGAGCCTGTTTCGGGCTGGGCCCTGCGAGCGTCCCTTCTGCTGGAAGCATAAAAGTATTAAACAAAGGAAGAGGGTGGCGGGGAGGTGGGAAGAACCTGGAGGATCCGATTTAAACTACAAAGGAGCCTAAATTCGGCTTTTAAGCGAAATTTATCTTGGCGGAGAGCGAAGGGGAGAGCAGGCTGTGCTTGCAGCGCTGAGGGGCTTTTCCTCCTTGCAATAAGCCCAGATGGACAGCTTCTTTTGTATTATTTTATATCATTTCCCTTTCGTGATATATGTAAAAAGGTGATGAACCTGCTGTTCGCAGCGGGATTGTGATCCAGGAGCAGGGTGGGGAAATTTTGCTTTGGGAAAGCTACGCGGAATCCCCGGCTTTGCGGTCCTGTGGACAGTTCAGCGCCTGGCAGGGAAAGAGCAGCTGCTGTGAGAGAGAATAAACGCTAAAAGAAAGAAAGAAAAAAAAAATCCTCGTAATCTTGGGACGTATATAATCTAAGTCTCCGCGAATCCCAAAAGGCAGCGGGCCCGTCTCTCTGATTTATTTTTACGCTAGCCTAGTTTGCATCCCAAAGAAGTAAACTGCTATTTTTAACCACTGGTTTAAAGCTTAATTAAAAGCCCCTAAACTGATTGTTTTGAAAATTGATTTAGAGGAATTGCCCCAGGGCTGAGACGCTATCTAAGCCAAGGCGCAGTCCCAGAGCTCGCAGTGGTGTCTGCGTCGTTAACCCCGAAGTCGCCGGGTGTGGGTGACACGCGGGCCAGCGGGGTCCCTACACCCTCTGGAAAGAAAGGTCCTTTGTTAGTCCCGGCTACTGGCTTGCTTGGATGGATCTCCGCTGGTTTCCTGGAGTTTCGAGGTTTAATTGAATTAAGGGAAGCTCTGAGATGCTCCTGACACCGGGATGGAAGACCCCTTCCTTTCATCTCGGGGAGCGGGGGGGTGGATGAAGGAGGGAGTTATCTCCAAGGGTCACGGTATCTCCAAAAGTCGGCTGTGCCAGGGGGTACACAGTTTATTTTGGTGCCCAAATCCCTTCCCCCACCCTTGCCAACCTCCCTTTTCGCAGCCACCAGAGCCGAGATGCTGCCGAGCCACCGCTGCCGTAATTATCCTCAATTGCCTCCCCGGGAGAAGGGGTTTTACCTGCTTAAAAGGGGTGAAATGAAAGTTGGTTTGAAGGCTTCGGGAAAGGGAGGGTGGGAAGGGAAGTGGCATTTCAGCCCCGTAATTAGATGTAAACAAGAATAGAGACGGGGCTCCATGGTCAGACAACTTGATTGTTAAGGGATTAACACCTAAGTAAACCAATAAAGGCTCCGCGTTGCTGGCGAGAGCTGCGAGCCAGGCAGGGCTGGGCGAGACTATCAAGGACTAATGGGCTCCCCCCCGGCACAGCCAGCCCAGCGTATTAATAACCTCCCGAGAAAACGGCCGGGACACGCGTGGGGCCGCCCCAGCAATTCCAGGAGTCCGGTTTTTTAGGCTTTTGGCAAAGGTTTGTGGGTTTGGGGGCGTTTCTACTGGTTGGGAAGCGAAGGGCGATTCCCTTCTCTTCTTCGGGATGCCTCAAGGTAGACACGCATCTTCACCTGGAACCCATAAACATTGCCCGGCACCCATTGCCCTATTTATTAGGGGATTAACTGAGTTAGGAGAGGATTTCTCACCCAGCAGAATGGGGCAGAGCACTCCCACCTCCACACGTGTAAGTAGGTTCGTTTCTTTAGCACAAGGAAAACCGCAGGTTCCTTCAACCCTTTAGTGTCTTCATCCCTTCTTAGTAATAGCTTAAAAATAATAGAATCCTTCAGAGCCAGCTCGAGCAAAACCCTCCCGGGCGTAGCTCTCCAGGTTTGCCTCCAACTGGGCTTTTGTCGCCGTTTCTTTGGGGGGGGGGGGGGGGGGGGGGGGGGGGGGGGGGGGGGGGGGGGGGGGGGGGGGGGGGGGGGGGGGGGGGGG
>JAWMRA010000052.1:1224869-1238681 GCA_035584735.1 Pseudotriccus pelzelni | reverse complement strand
AACGAGCCCCAGCACTCGCAAACTTTCCTCTCCTTCCCCCCCCCCCCCCGTTCCCTTTCCTTCCCCCAGCCGCTGTTCAAACCGCGATTTACGGCCTGCTTGTCTCCGAGATCCCTCGTGGTCAATTAGGTTTGCACAGAGCCATTTAACTAATAGGCTTTGATGGATTTATTTTATTTTATTTTATTTTTTCTCTCCTTGCCCTGGGATATCGACCCTGGGCTGGCGGGATGTGGTGGTGGGGAGGAACGCCCTGAACATCCCATGGAGAGGGGCAGGGAATGGCAAACCTGGCGATGGGGGCCTGCAAAAGTCCCCAAATGAATGCCCGAAGCAGGTGGTGTGGTTGCCCTCACTTTCACTGTCTGCTCTGTGCGTGGCTGGAGGGAACAAGCTGAGCAGCACTTGGGCAATACTGAGCAGCTTTGCTTTCCCATAAGATCACTCTGCGCTGCACGAGCCCCCCCAGTCAATTCAGGAAAAGTTTATAAAGGCTTGCGAGTGGAGAGGAGTTAAATATGTGTTCGCAGTTGAGGGCATTTTGGCTTTATGGGCTTAGGGTATTTTGTTGCCTGGACAGCAGAAAAAATACGGAAAGAGTGGGTTTGTCATCACTTTGGCCCTTGAAACAACTTCTGGGAGCACAGAGCACAACAAACAGCCCAGGCGGCGTGTGAGCCTGAACGCAGGGATTTCCCAGACACCTCAGCCCTCCTTCTCACACCCCAGTCCTGGGTGTCTGTGATCCCCTCTGTCCCTGTTGACATGTCGGGGGACCCCTCCAAGGCAGGAGCATCTCCCCAGGGGCCAGGAGGGACTCTGGGGGCTGATAAGGGATGGCTCAGTTGAGCTGCTCCCTGGTGCTCATCTGCACAGCCCTTACCCAGAGGCAGCTCCGAGTGCCAGGGTGGGAGGTCAAGCGGCGATAATAATAATAATAAAATTACCCCCTTTCCCCAGCCTCACCTCTCCCTCCCCAGCGGAAGGGCTGCTATTTCATGGCTGGCTAAAGCCAAACTTCCCTCCAGGAGGTTACGTGACTCCTGACCCTCCTAACCTGCACTTAGAGCTTTCCAAAGGGGACGAGCTCCTGGAGAGGTGACCTGAGAGGAGACAGAGGCACAAGGGCAAACCCAATCTATTTAATAATAAAAACAAGCCAAAACAGCAACAGGGAGGGGAAAAACACTGAGCAAAAGGGAAAAAAACACCAACCAATGCGAGTGTTTCCCAGTTAGTGAAAGACCTGGTTAGTCAGCTGGGGAGTGGTTCATAGGGAATGTTGGAAGGTGCTGAGTGGTTTTGGTGGCAGTTCTGCCGTTTAACTCTTTGTAAACTCAGGGTGGGCTTTAGCACCAGGCAGGATCCCCTGTCCTCAGCTGGGGCTTGGAGTGGTGATGCTTCCACAAAGGGACGATGCATGTGGGGACGGTGTCCTTTTGCCTCCAGCCAGCTCAAGAATAAACCTGTGCATGTGCCCAAACTCTCATTTTTGGAGAAATATGATGATTTGACCCTATGCTAGACTTAATTAAGCCACTGATCCTTCAAGCAAATGCTTCCATGTTTGATTTTATGTGCAATCCCGCTGACTTCAACAGATGTGCTGATGGACCCGTTTTTTTGCAGCCCCTGCAGTGCAGGAATATTTGTCTTATTTCCTTTTGGGGTTTCCACAAGGTCCATTTGCCTGAAAGCATCGCAAATGGGGCCGGGGAGGCGAAAAAAAGAAACAGATGAGGAGCTGATGTGATGAAAGCCCAGCAGATTTTGGGTCATTCCTCTTCCCATAGTGGCTCCCCGAGGCAAAGAAAAAGAAAAAATAAAAAAAGGAAAACACACACACATAATCAAACCAAGGAGCCAGTTAACCAGGCCAATCCCTGCCATCCCAAACTCCCATTTAGCTGCTCGTAGGATTATCACTTGTTGCTGATTCCAACCCAGCAGGTGTTGTCAGCTATTTATGATCACTGTTATTTATCCAGTGGCACTGGAGTGCGTGGAACTCGGCATCACAGCCAGATCAGAGCCAACCTCTCCCCTGAGAAGATCCCAAACTAAATTAGGCTTAACACAGCAGCAGATATGAATACACAGCATATGGGAACGGGGGGGAAAAATACAGGTTCAAATCCACAAAGATGGTGAAATCCCCAGGCATCAAATCCCACACCCTTCACCTTGTTAGTCCCCATTTTAGAGGGAAAGCAAAAGGAATAGATCCGTGTTTATGCCCAGGGAGCCTGTGGTGGAGGGTAGGGATGAAGGCATCGCTTTGTGGATGGGATGGAGTGCTGTTATCTGGACTTTGGGGCTGGATTTGCAGCGGGCAGGGTAGGGATGCACAGCCAGAGCCAGCTCCCAGCTAGAGAATATTAGGGATATTTTATTAGGGATAACCCAAGGGAAGCAGCTTGCCCAGGTTCACGTGGAGAATCAGCAACAAAGCCAAGACTGGAACTTTGTGTAAAAATGACTGAGCAGAGCCCCATCCACAGCTTTTTTTTTCCTCCTCAAACCCCGGTGGGTTTATGCAGGAAAATTCCTGTGGCATCCCCAGGAGTTTTACCCAAAGATTGAATACGGACCTGGAGATTTGGCTTCTTTCTTTCCTTTAGAGGCAAATCAGCTCTCAGGGCAAACCACCCGATGCTCCTTGGAAATAAAACAGGTTTCTGGCTTAGGCCTGCAAAGGCTTTACCTTTGTGGGCGACTTGATCCAAATGAGTCATCCCAGGCCATGTCCCTGAGAGGATTCCCCATGTAAGCAGAATTGCCCAGCGCCACGTTCGTGGGGATTGGGGCAGGGCCCCGTAAGAAGCATTTGAGGAGCAGAATCTGCTCTGCAAAACTCAACCAGCCTTCTCCTCCTCCTCCTGGCTGGTGTCTGAAAGACAAGAGTCACAAACCCAGGATAAAATGCCAAGTGACCCCCCGGGAGTTTTTTGAAGGAGGTTGGACCTTGCTGTAAAACTCCCCAAACCGGGCTCAGGTCCTTTCCCCCTCGGCATGTTTTAAGTGATTTTGGGTTTTAATGCGGGGCCTGGAGCTCATTCCTTTGTATTTATGGCATCAAACAAGGGGCTGCTGCCCCCAGCTGGGTTCCCTGCACTTAGAGGCAAAGCTCGACTCAATATTACCTTAATTAATTAACTAAAGGGACAATGGCTCTTGGGGTCTCACCTCTGGTTGCAGGGAGGGGGCCCTTTTGACAGAGCCCTGCCATAAACTAATTCCGAGTTCCAGCAAGGAGTCCTAGTGGGAAGAGTCAAGTGACACTATTTACTTGTTTACCAAGAATTTATGTCATATTTGTTTTTCCCCACCTTGTGTCTGCAGCACTGAAAACTCTGTTGGGGGTGCAGGGGGAAGGAGGAGGAGGAGAGTGTATTATTTGCATTAACCACTGAAATCAAAGCACATTCCCATCTGAAAAATACCACTTCACAGCTTTTGGTATCTTCTCTCTCTCTTTTTTTTTTTTTTTTTTTTTTTTAATTTTAATTTACAAAAAACTTTTTGAAGCTTTCCAGGTTCAATATAACAAATCTCAGCTTTGATGCTTTAAAAGTACCATAAAGAGCTACAGGCAACATCACAGTTAACCCAAAAAATATATATTTAAAGGCTCCTGTGAGCACTTGTATCTCCCCTGAATGTTGTGGGTGGGGTTTCTTTTGCATTTGCAAGCAAGCACTGGGGAGATGTTCTCTGCTTTATTCCGCTCAGTAATGGGCATTTTGGATTTTGTAGCAGAGAGAAAAAAATGTTTTAAAAGGTCCCAGTGAAATGTGAGCAGCTGGAAAATCTGGGAACACGTATGTCATCCACTCACCAGCGCACTGTGAGTGGATTTTGGGTCCATACCCAGAAGAAGGGCAATAGTTGATATTTTTATGGGTAAGAAAATTGAAGCACAGGGTGGATGTGTCATTTCATGTCCCACTGGGAGCTCACAGAAGGAACTGAATCTGTGTCTCCTGGAATTCCTCCACCTTCACAAATCATCTTCCTGGGTCCAACTCTCACATAACCTGAAATTGCTTCACTTGGTGGAGGTTTGTAAATCGAGTCGCTCGCTGAGTGTGGGTTTGAGGAGGTGTTTGGGATCTCCTGTTTTTTAATAAACCTCTGGATGCAGTATTTTGATTATTTGGCAGATGTTTCCCCCCCCCCCCGCGCCCCCCAAATCCAATTGTGTTGGAAAGAATTATCCATACTGATACACCTACAAAATCTCCCAAGGACTGAGAAATACATTCACTACATGCAGAAAAGCCAGGATAATTCATAGGAGATTCCTTTTTGGATCAGAGGAAAGATCAGTTACTTTCGCCCTGCCATGTCCACACATTTTTGGTCTGGGTTTCATTGCTCAGAACTTTGGTTGGCGCATGAAAAATACATTTGTGAGTATTTCAGAGCTCTGGGGCACAGGAGAACATGATCATTCATAACCACATCTCCCAGTTTAAGCCAGGCAGTTCTGGGGGCCGGGATTGAGCCACTGGAAATTCAGTCCTTATTGTCTCAGGTCCCAAATCTGCAATTACTTATGTCCACGTTTAATTCCATACACGTGAGTCGCCCCACGGTAGGAAACACAGGCATGACTAAGAACGTCCTTCCACTGCCACCTCCTGTAAAAGTGAGCAGCTGAGAAGAGAGTCATTAGCTCAGCTGGAAATCAGCATTCCCAGGGCGTGGGACCTCCTTGGACACCCATTGTAGCAGAGTTGTGTCCACACAGAAAGCTTAAAAGGAGGGATTCTGCCATAAACTGCGGAATCTGATGGACCTACTTCAGCTTGTGCCAAAGAAGCAACTTCACTTTTGAACTCCAGATACTGAGTTTTATAACTTTAGATACTGATTTTTATGTCACCACCACCAGGTTATTTAATCTGCAGTTCTGAATCTGCAGACAGGAATCTGGCCCCCTTTTATGTATCCTCTCTGTTTTCTCTTAAGGGTATGGAATTCACTCGTGGCTTTCAAGGCTTCAAATCTGCCTCTGCTACTGAATTATTCAACACTTCCAGTGTCCAAGGCCAGGTTTGACAGGACTTGGAGCAACCTTGTCTAGTGGAAGATTGAGAGAGAGAGAGAGAGCTTGAATGGTTTGGGTTGGAAGGGACCTTAAAGATCATCTCGTTCCAACCCTCCTGCCATGGGCAGGGA
This sequence comes from Pseudotriccus pelzelni, assembly GCA_035584735.1. Taxonomy (NCBI): domain Eukaryota; kingdom Metazoa; phylum Chordata; class Aves; order Passeriformes; family Tyrannidae; genus Pseudotriccus; species Pseudotriccus pelzelni. Next base: position 1,233,497 of record JAWMRA010000052.1, on the reverse strand, counting down.
CACCTTCCACTGGAACCACCTGAGTGCTGGAAGAGCTGCTCTAAATAACTGGGCTGGTGAATGTGAACCAACTCTGGAGCAGCACTTCTTCACCACATCTCAGAAACAGTGATAGTGTTGGACCTGCCAAGATTACAAGGAGATTGCTCTTATTAATCATTATTAATAATAATAGCTCTTATTAATTATCACTCCCTTAATTCTACTTAGTAGACATTGGTCCTTACCGTCTCATGTCCCAGTGACTTGTTTTGTATTTGGTCTTATACCTGTGAGTGGCCTCATGGTAGGAAACACTGTTGCTTGTTTTGGGGGGTATTTTAGAGTCCACCTCGTGAAAGCCACTTGGTTGCAGTCACCCCTTTGCCTGCTTCTTGTGGTGGTTGCACATGAGTCAGGATCTTCAAGTGAGCCCTTCCTCCAACCCGTGCTGCCTTTGCAGGAAGCTACTGATGTTAATTGGGAAGCTGCATGGTTACCGTGTCGTGATTGGGGTTGTGTGTCACAGACAGGGACACCCAGGGAATTATAAGTGATTTTACTGGCTTTGACTCCAGCCTCCCCTCCAGTTGCCTGCATGTCCTTGCCACTCACCCTCTGATCTTCGTAGGGTGCTTGGAGGATTGGGCAGGATTGTCCAGTTGAGGCACATTAAAACAGAAATTGTCTTTGTCCCTCCTCTCTCTGGGAACCACAAATCTCGATCAAAGCTGTGCAATCCAACCCAAACCCCACTGTGGTTCTCTGAACTTGACAGTTTCGACTTGCTCACTTTCCAATCATAAATACGACAACAGAGCCAGTGGTTGTAAATCTCTTTAACAGAGGGAGAAAACACCCGTCTGGTTGTTGGCCAAGCTGTTGTGGCTCAGTGTGCCCCTGAAATGTAGTGGCATAAGGGAGCTGAATGAAGAACCCGACCCCCCTCCTGGCCTGACTCTTGATCCTGGGTAGGGCTGACCTTCTCCCAAAGCCAGGGACGTTATTCTCTGCATTTCCAGGACTACAGAATGCTCATTGCTCCAAGCCCTGGGTTTGGGACACAGTCCTGATTTCCTGAGCCCGACCTGCCCAGTGCCTGTCTGGATTGGAGCCAGGGAGCGGAGGGAGCAGTGGGGAGAAGGGATGTGTTGGGTGGGGGTGCAGCCACCTGGCTCCCTTCACTGGGGCGGCTCTGCCTGTGATGTCCCTTCCAGAGGGCGAGAGGCTGAGGGGACTGGAAACCCTTCAGAGATGGAAATGCCGCCCATTTGTTTATAATTTTATCCCCCGACATGTAACCTGAACCTGATGGAGTCAAAGAATTAAACCTCTGCGTGTTTCCTACCTCAAAAATACTGGAGCAAATCCAGGGCTCTTGAAAGCAAATTATTCCAAAGAGCTGAAAGGGAAAGAAAAAAAAAGAAGCCTGACTTTTTGGGTTTTTTTTTTGTGTCTTTGTTTTTGTTTTTTCCCCCTTCCCAAAGTCTTGACAGAGTGCCCTTACTTGTTCTCTAACATCAATGGGCGACCAATGCATTTTTGGGAGCATGGCCAGTTAGTTGCAAAGCAAACCCCCCCAATTTACAAATCATTGCATTTGTTCGCAGGAGTTCTGAGGAGAGAAACTAATTCCAAGGGAATGAAATTTCACAGGCTAAGAAGGAGCCTCGGAATTTTTATTTTCCATTCTTTTTTTTTTTTTTTTCCAGGTAGAAGAATTTTCTGCTCACAAAAATATAAGTTAAACACCTCAGGATAAGCTTACTTGTTGCAATTATGCAGTTTGGGGTTATTAAATAAGCTGTCAACATATTTTGCCATTAGCATTCCTGCACAGAGAGGTTTGTGGTTGTTTTTTTATTTAAATATAGGGTCTAAACAGCTTACATGGAGTAGAAGTGACCTACCTGCAAAGCTAGTATGTGGATTTTGCCTGCCATACTTTGAAGGGTCATGTGGAGATAGAGGTGTTGATTTGGCTGATTAAACCAAATTAAAACCAGGGATCAGGTAGAACAGGATGAGGCTGCTCTGTCCATCTCTCCAAGCTCAATACTCTCTGGTGTTTTTTTTATTGAGTCAATTATTGAGCCAATTTGCACCATTGCAAAGGTGCAATTTCCTGGAGTGCTGTGGTTTAAACTGGGAAAAGCCATGCTGACAAAACTGTGGGCTCAGGTTATGAGATTTTAGCTCAGAGATCATGTTTTTAGTTAAGATTTGTAAATCTCCTGGTGTACTGGGCAAAAAATAAATCAAGGGAGACGCCAGTATTTTGGGAACTTTGTGTATGTTTAGTTTGTAAAGAAACAGAATTCCTGCCCATGGGATATCCATGGAACTGTGAACTGGAGCAATGTCTAAGGGGGATTTTTACATATGGACTATAAATGATCAAAGTAGAGGTAGAATATAATGGGTGATGGATAAATAGATAGACTTGGGAGGAAGGAATGAGCAGCTGGATTGCTCATGTCCCACATTACTCACAGTGTTTCACTGGGGCAAAGTGATTAAAAGGGAAGTGGATCCCAGGAACTGCTCTCAGGGCACACAGGGAAACAGGATTCCAGCATCTGGATATACTGGGGAAGGAGAGGGTTGGCATGCTGGAAGGACTCTGGCATGAGCTGAGTCAGCCCCGTAATCAGAAGAAATCAGAGGAGAAAGGGGCAATACCCTGCTTTGCCTGACTGCATCACCTATCCCACCTGTGCCCCTCTTGGGGGATGAATTACGCTCCCAGTCAGAGCTCTTTGGCTCCAAAAACGGTGCTCTGGCTCCACGTAGCCGGGAGGAAAATCCATCTCTCGCTCGTTCCGAATGGTTGGGCAGCAGGACTGTCCCTTTCCTCTGTCCCAGTGCCACCAGTCCTCTTGGCTCCTTGCAGGCCCCTATAGCCTCCCTGCTCTGCCAGCTGAGTGGCTGCCAGCTTCCCAGGGCTTTATCCATCCTGCTCTATCCTATGGACCTAAATGAAGGAGAGCAGAAACCCTCTGAACCCCCTTTTTTGGGGGGCCAGCCTTGTCTCTTCCCAGTGCCAGCCATGCCCCCCACATAACAGGCTTTAAAAGCAGCCTCTCAGGATGGCAAAGCTGGTTTGGTTGGGGGTTTTCTTGGCCAACTTTATCAGTGCCCGAGCGCGCCTTGAAGTGTCAGCTTGACATAATATGTAACAGTAATTAAGAAATAAGCCTCTTGCCCGGTTTCACAGCAATCATTTAGCTAAGTAACTACCATGGTCCAGTGCCTCAAAAATCACCATTAGCCCACGCCACTTATGGCCATAAAATTTCTTGTTTTCTGCTTTTCATCGGACTCACCCTGGAATCTTCGTTTTGCTTTATTTATACATTTGCACTCAAACAATGGCAATAAACCCATTCCCAGAGTGTTGCAAATCAGAAATTTGTCCACATTTTTTCCACCACCTTCCTGGGTGAAGCTGCCTTTTGCTTGGGAACGGCGGTGGCTGGAGGCAGCTGGGAAAGGGGGGGGAGCTGGGTGTCTCTCAGAGATTGATTGGTGCTGTTGGAAGTCGCTGGGATGGGGCAGAGAGGGGGAGCCGGAGGAATCTGGCATGAAAAGGCAGTTTGTGGTGACAGGAGTTTCTTTTGAAAGACCTGATTGAATCAGACCTGAGGCGGGGAAGAAACGGCTGTTGCCTTCATTGAGTTTTCCGTAACTTTTCCCCCCCTCCTTCTATCAAGGTTTTTTTGGCTTTGTTCTGTTTTAATGTGTCCTGTACTGGTTAAGCTGGAAGAAATAACCACGAGGTTATGCCTGCAGAGTGAAAAAAGAAAAGAGAAAAGACCAAGGACATCTCACTCAGTTCCTTGCAGCCTGTGAGACGTATCAGTGACTATTCTAAACCAGCGGAGCACTCCTTTTGACACATTTTTAGCCCAGTTCACTATCAGGCTCTTGGCCACAATAAATTACAATTAGAGCTGTCTGCAGGCAGCTCAACGGACCATGTCACGACGCTGTGACATGAACTGAGTTGTCTTAGTTGGTACAATTTATGGAGAAAGCTGCTTGCCCGGCCTTATTACCACAATAGCTGCAAACCGCCTTTCCCCGGGGACTGTGCTGCCATCCACGCTTGCAACACAGATGCTGAGCAGTTCAGCTTTAATTAAATAAAAACCTCTGATGCTCTGAGCCCCATTTGCCTCAACAGCAGGCTTGTCCCTTCCCCATTACATCTCCTGTGGGCCCAGTTCAGGTTTTACTGGGCGGCCGGCTCGGGGAGCAATGACTGCTCACTCAAGCAAGCGCCAGCTGGCATTATGGAGATTTACCCCCAGTGACATCTGAATTGAGCTCTGAGTAAATGCCCTCGTATTTTGGGCCACTCCACTTCAGAGGGAGTTTTGTCTGAATCAAAAGAAATAGGGACAGGAGGAAGGGAGGGGGGAAGAAAAAAAAAAAAAAAAAAAGAAAGATTTTTGGGACTTAGCATGGACTGCCCGGATTTCCCTCCCTTGTGGCATTTGGACACCGGAGAAGGCGCTGGGACTTAAACTGAACTATCAACTTTCGGGGGAGAAATTCCTCTTGGCAAGAACAGCCTCGTGCTGACTGACATGTGCACGAGATGACCTACTAAGTATTTTATTTTTTTCCTTGCTGTTGAATGTATTCCTCCCTGACTTCTTGGTTATTCTGCTAAAATCCATCCTCTCCTCGAGCCCTCGTGTGAACATCTCTCTTCATGAGGCATTAAAGTCCTGCTCTTCCTGCAAGAAGGGCCTGTGGAATCTGCCCCGATTATCACCAGCTGGCCTTGCTCCCCACACCCTTCAGCCTCTCCTCCCCTGCTTCTTTCACAGAACCATGGAATGGTTTAGGTTGGAATGAACCTTAAAACTCACCCCATCCCACTCAGGCAGGGACACCTTCCACCAGCCCAGGTTGCTCCAACCTGGCCTTGGAAGCTTCCAGGTATCCAGGGGCAGCCACAGCTTCTCTGGGCAACCTGTGCCAGGGCCTCACCTCCCTCACAGCCAAGAATTCCTTCCCAAATCCAATCTAAATTTACCCTCTTTCACCTTGAAGCCATTCCCCCTTGGTCCTTTCAGTCCTACTTCTTTCACCCCTTGTGAACTATTCCCCAAATTTCAGAGAGCAGTCTCTTAGAACCTCTTTCCTCAGAAACTCTTCCTGCTGTTCCCTCTGACAGACAGTCAGACAGACAGACAGACTGACTCAGTGCCAGCCCTGCCAGGTACTCACTGGGCTTTCTTTCCTTTCATGTGCTGCTGCCCTCATATGTGTATATATATATATATATTTATATATACACACACACATATACATATATATATATTATATGCTTATTTATATCTGCAGCCCTGGGCGCTGCCACAGCCCAAATCTGTGCTGTGCAATGGAAGCAACGCTCAGTAAACCCTGCATTAGGTTCAGCCTCTGCCTCTTTCCCCCAGGCACACCCCAGGGGCTGCGTTTGCTTTTTAAAGCTCTCCCAGGGCATCCCTCACCGGCTGCTGTTTCTTTCATCCTTCTCCTCCACCCCTTTCATTCCCAGCCCTCTCTCTCCACGGTGCTGCAGTGCAGAGCAGTCACTGCCGTGGTTTGCAGCCCCAGCATTCAGGTGGTGTCACTCTCCTGGCAGGATTCTCTGATCCAGGAAAAACAGCAACCACACGAGCTGGCTCCTGGTCCCACCCGAAAATTTGGCAGGTGGACAACAAACTTACATGAGTCTTAGTAGCAGCAGATCCACAGGGAGGGAGGGGCTGGGGGAGCCTCTCCAACAAAAATAATAATAGAGGAAGAGCAGCTGAGCTGTTGTTGGGCTTGTTTCAGGGGAAGCTGAGGGTTAGGAATAAAACCCTCCTTGCCTGCTTAGCTCTGTAACCTCATCCTCTCTGGCTGAGGGGAGGGAGGGGGCAGGGATGGGCAGGAGGAGCCACTTCCCACCCAGTGCAGGCTCTGCCTACAACAACTTTTCATCCAGGTGGACGCATGGATCGATGTCACTGACCTGTAATCGACTCTTGCAGACAATCCAGACCATCTTGTTATTTCTCCACAGCTCTGCTGGTCTGTGGTGACAGACGAGCTCGTCCCCAAGGACCTCCAGGCTACTTTTGCCCTTTTTCCCTCCTGTTTTGTACCAGCACATTGATGAAAGTTCACTTCTCACCTTGAGTCATTCCCTCTTTGACTCTTCTCCATTTAGCAACAATTTTTAGGTCAAAGAGCAAACTCCCCCATGGCTTTCCAACCCAACAGACACATTGTCCCCTGTATTTCTCTTTCTGCCCACATCCACCACACACCCGAATGTGGCAGCTTCCCTGAGGCAAAGCTTCCAGAATGTTTATTTGGATAAATCCCACTTCTCCATCACAAGACATCAGCACAGAGCCACTGGCTCAACACCAGTGTCTTTGCCAATGGCACTAAGAAGCCACAGAGAACCTCAGGGCACAGTTTTATTCCCAGACCTGTCATTTATATTTATCCCTTTTGTCCTGTTTCTGTTCTCCATTCCACCCAGGTCTTTAGGTGTCAAAAGGTATCACAGGCACGTAGGAAGGTCCATGTGTTATTGGTATAGAGGTTTTTAACTTTTTCTAGGCTCTCCCCGTCTTTATTTAGGTGTGGACCTTTGCTGGTAACTCAGCTGTGTTGTTTTATTTAAATTCACCTGGCCATTTGGACACAAAAAATACCTCACGGAAGTGCTGAGTATAATTCTGATCTCTCAAGCTTGTGGAACAGGGCTTAGAAAGTGCTAAATCGGGGCTTTTTAAAGACAAACAACTCAATGAGCACCTCTGCTTGGTGAGCTGAGGAGGGATGAAGGTCAGCAAGGAGATTCAGGCCTTGCTTCATAGATATGAAAGCTTTTCTCATTTAAAAACTGATTACTCATGACCTTATTTAGGCAGTCTTTACCTCCTCGCAGACTTCCAGATTTCACAGCAGAATTTTGCTGCCAAGTAATGAACTGTTTGGGTTTTTTCCTCTCTTTATGCCTGTAAACATCTTTCATATATTGATTTCTCTGTGTTTCCTTGGATCCTTTTTCCAACCCAGATTTCCAGGCTGAAGTTGTCTTAGACAGAAGCTGAACTTTGGAGTACTGCAGGGTTTAATCCTAAGTATCAAGTAGCTATTTTTAATGAAAACAGTGCAATATTTTAGCACCAGTCAGCCAGGAGTTAATTGGCACTGGGAATATTCCCCTTGGAGCAGGAGATAATCCCAGAGTAGCCCATTCCCATTGGGATATATCCAACACTGGGAGCTGTCAGGGGCAGGATTCTGGATTAAATTGACCATTTATCTCTTTTGTTATAAAAACTTCTCTTTGAATGCGTCAGCAGAGGGTGACATTGTGCAGGTTTGGGAAATATCTAGTGTGCCATCAACAAAAACTTTGAAGGCTGAAAGTGTTTGGAATGGGTTAAAATTCAAAGGAAGTCCATTAGGTTTTGTTAAAATTTGTAAGAAATGATGAGTTATTTTCATGTAGCATTGCTGTGCACTAAGAAAATACTTCAAATCTAAATATTTCTCTGCTAAAAAAAAATCTTAGTTTTATAAATACCATTTAACTTCTTTTAATATATAAAAATTACACGCCCAATCTGAGTTTTTACATGTTTTTGATGGAATTTTGAGGTTTTGAAAGGGAAACTTTTCTGTTCTGGGAATGAAATTGATGCAGACGTTATCCTGCAAGAATATAAAATGATATAAATGTTGGACTCTGCCTCTGTAAAGGAAATATGGGATGTTCCTGCAGGTTTTTTAAGACTCATGGACAGTCTATGGATGGTTGTTGTGAACTGAACTAAAACTTAAGGGTTTTGACCCAGATGTTGACATGTGTTTGTGGTGGGTTTCGCTTTATTTGCTTGTGGCTCAGGTACTTCCAGGTGCTTTCACTGCACCCGTCGTGCCAAAACCCCCATGGAATGATCAACACAAGGCAAAATCCTTAATGATTAACACGAGAGGGAGGTTGGTTGTAGGTGCACAGGCAATACGAGCCTCTGCTGGTTGGAGTGGGTGCTCCCACCTCGTGGTACAGAATCGCGGAATGTTCTGAGCCGGGAGGGACCCCCAAGGGTCACTGAGTCCAGGTCTAAGCTGAAGGATCGAACACATCCCCGGCGTTATCAGCACCAGGCTCTGGCCATGAAGCAGGTGTAGGGAAGGCATCACACTTTTAAAGGTTTCTCCCAGAAATACCAGCGGATCCCTGGGATGCAAAGCCTTGAAATCACCCAGTCGAAGCTCACACGACACTCAAGGCTTGCAGGAACTCCCTGAGCTGTGTTTTCAGCTGCCCCCGAGCCCCGTCCCACCCGGGACAATGCCGACAGACAAGATAATGGCTGAGGAAGGAGTGGAAAATCCCCCCAGTGTTCTGGCGGCGTTTGCAAGGGCGGCAGCGCCGGCAGCACCGAGCGCAGAGCGGATCCAGCACAAAGGGCCGGGGAGCCCCTCCACTCCCACCGCGACGCCAAAGCCGCTCCGAACGCGCCGCGCTGGGGCCCCTCGCAGTGGGGACCGGGGGCAGTGGGGACCGGGGGCAGTGGGACCGGGGGCAATGGGACCGGGGGCAGTGGGACCGGGGGCAGTGGGACCGGGGGCAGTGGGCAG
>JAWMRA010000052.1:1187191-1198144 GCA_035584735.1 Pseudotriccus pelzelni | reverse complement strand
GCTCTGGGATTCTATCATCCCACTCTTCCTTGCCTTTGTCATTCATGACATCCCACCGAGTCTCTTGTAATACACAGGTGGTTTTCCTTTAGATGGGAAAACCAGGTTTTTCCTTAAGTCAGTGGAAACTGCTCAGTTTTCTCCTCTGTCTCACAGTCCTTTCTGCTCTGTCTATGTGTCTCATGGCTGTAGCTCTGCTCAGCTCTGAAATGATGAGCACAGCACTATGAACTGAGTGTCCTGTAGGTGATCCCTCGTTCTGAATAAAGCTCCGCACTGGGCTTCAGTGGAAGGACTATTGCCCGTTTCAGTTGGCTTTGGCCTTTACAAAAGAATTTACAGCTTCTATTTGAGGGAATGTTAAATGAAAACTCAGCTATTTTCCCCCAGCTTTGCAGGTTTTGTGCTGTCACACGGTTTGTGGAACACAGTGTGTCCCACAAGCTGAGACCGGGATGGCCAAACCCGTGGGCCCATTTCCCAGTGCCAGCTGTAACCCCCAGCCCTGCTGAGCCCTGCTGTCTCTCCACAGATGGGGGAAGCACCGTGCACAGACCCCAGCCCCTGCCTCCCTCCACCATGCACCAGGGGGGCCTCGCAGCCGCCGCCGCCGCCGCCGACACCGGCTCAGCCTACGGAGCCCGGCACAGCTTCTCCAGCTACTCTGACAGCTTCATGAACGCTGCAGCTCCTGCCAACCACATGAACCCTGTCAGCAACGGCCTCTCTCCACAGGTATGTCACCTGCTTCCTTCCTGCCTTTGGCTGACAGGACTTGGCTGGTTCAGATCCTCTGAGAGCAGGGTGAGCTTTAGGCTGTCACAGCGTGTTCTGGTTAACGAGGGAGTTATTGCTGCTGGCGGGAAGTCTTGGAGGCGGCCTAGTTAAAACATTTGGCTAATTCCTTTATCAGCAATATCGCTCAGCACTGTTCTGCAGAGCATTTGTGTCCTCTTAGCTCCCACCTCCATGTTAACACACTGCAACCACAAACACCTGGACTCAGAGCATCAGTGTTTGTCTGCTCAACCCTCCAAAATATTCCACAGCCAAAAATTCCAGGGCTGTTCAGTTGTGCATTTTAATCTAATGACAGCACACTTGATGTTTTTAGTTGCTGTAGAAGTAACTCATGATTTGTGGGTGGCTGATTTAGAGATTAGCCAAAGCCAGCTTGTCCAAGTCTGGTTGAACCATGGAAGTGCCATGGATTTGAATTTCCTCAAAACACAGGGGTGTAGATCTGGGATTTAGTTTTGAGAAACTAATTATCATGGAAGCAATTCTGCTAATGCTTTCCACAAAGTCAGAATGAGAGGTGTAGGTAAGTTTTAAAGGAGGAAAGGTATTTCACACCATCTGCTTGTGTAAAAAAGTGGAGTGTGTGTGTTTTAAGTTGGCCAGGCAACAGTCACGGCCTCCTCTTGGAATATACCCTTGATTTTCACATCCCTACCTGAGCCCATGACCTGATCTGGGGTCTGTGCTCCAAACCTCAGCTCAGCAACCCTCTGAAGTGCCTCTCCCAGGTTTGGTCTGACTACTGCCCATTGGGTATGTAGCTTTTAAGTGCTGCACATGACAGAAACAAGCCTCAGAGCAGGCAGAGGTTAAACCTCCACCATCAGGGAGCTCAAAGAGAGCAGAGCTTGTGCTCACCTGTTATGGGAACAGAGTTCTCAGCTGAGTGGAGAAGGCAGGATGTTCACCACCTGAGAATCCATCCCCCTCTAACTCCACCCTGGGATAAGAATTCTAATTTCCTGTCACTTTATCAGACAGAGCCTTTAACCTTCTTGTTGTTTTACTTGCTGTAACCTGCTTTCCAAATGCACTTTTGCTTTTAAGGGGAACAAGACACACATTGTACACTTGTATTCATGGTGGAGGGATACAAAAATCCCGTTTACTTTCCCTCCCAGTCACTCGTGGAATATGGAAACACATGAAATGCACTACAACAGTTGTTTCTTTGCTAGAAAGACTGTTTAGGACAGGAAATGCAAAATAATTTGAAACTACAAGGAGAAATTAGGTGGGCATCTGTAATGAAAAGACTATAACTGTTTAGAGGAGAGTTGAATAAACAGGGACATCAGAAAGGTTTATGGATCTTGAGGTCCAATAGCTTGTGATCTCTCAAGTGTGAAAACAAACACAGAGCGTCAATGGAAAGAGGGAAATTTTGCAGCTTCTCAGAAATGATATAAAACCCCCTTCTAGCTTTGAGTGGGAAAATGTAAAGGTGTGACTGGCATGAGGCAGAATATTGCCTCAAACAGCATAATTTGGGGGGAATAAGCAGACATCTTTGTGACAAGGGATTTTTAACAGCACCAGGCCTGGGAGATGAGGATTGAGCCTGGAATTCAAAGGCAGGCTCCAGGTTAGACAGTCCAGGGCACATGATTAATTCAGATGATCACAAGCGCAATTTAGCACCTTAGAATAAGTTAGGGATGAGATCCACGTGATAGCACCAGACACAAGTCCATCCTGCAATTTCCATTTCTGTAGCTTCATCATCTCCTTTCCAGTCCCGCTCAGAAATCAGAGGCTCATTGAAATTACCAAACCAAGGCTTTTTCTCTGCTTATCCCTATCCCAAATTACCCTGCCCCCAGGCTCAGGCTGGGGAAAGATAGAGTCCTGAGCCAATAAGCCCTTTGTATGGGAAAGAGAGGATCCATTATCTGGCAGTCCTGAAGAAAAGAGAGCTTTGCACCCCCAAGAAGGAGAGATTCCCATTTTCCTAATGCTTTTAATCATGTGAGGGCCAAGATATCAGCATATAAATTCTTCTATTTCGTTTGTGCATGGAAAGGCTAACCCAGGTTATTTCATGACTGCTTCATATTTACTTATCAAACCTTCCTACCTTTCTAAGCCCTCTGCTGTTCCTAGTGGAAGGATACAGGAAATACTCCTAATGGGATAAATGAGAACTCCCAGAAGTATCCTGTTTTATATAGCAGGGTGGGTAAAAGTTTAGTGAGGTCTCTATATGGGATGCTCTGTGTAATTTCCCTGTTGTGTGCTGAGCATAATTCAGCTCTTCCATGGCATTACAGGTAAAGCCCATAACACCTCAACCCTCTCCTCCTCGTCTCTCTATCTGAAGTTGCTCTATACAGGGATAAATGCCAGCTAGAAGGAAAGAGGGAGTTCAGGAGATAGAAAAAACGAAGTCGGGAACTGAAAATGATGGCAATGTGTCTGTGCTACAGACAGACAGTTCTCTGGTTTCAGCCCTCAGCAGCAGCAGGAGGGAGATCTCTTTGCAGTTTAAACAAGGGGGGGGGGGAGGGGGCAGCCTGGCCCAGAGCTCCCAGCATTTGCTGCCTCTCAGAAAACGATCCAGTTACCCCAGGATTGGGTGTCCCAGCCAGAATCCCCCAGACCCAGTGCTGGCAGCTGAAATTCTAGAGGAGAGGCATGGCATTCCCATCCCCACAGCAGAGAACAGAGGATTACGTGTGGCCACAGCGGGCTGGGATCCACCTGAGACCCCCCTCACCCTCCTCAGTCCTCCCCCTTGGACAGACAGAGAGACCCAAACTTCACGTGGGAAATGGCCACGTTTCTTGCTTGTTCTCCAGCCTGTAGCACACAAAGCCTTGTGCCTGCTCAGCTCAGTTGCTGCAGCCCCAGAGCTTTTCCCAGGCAGCTTCCCTGGTGTTCTGCCTCTATTCCAGACCTGAGAGGTCAGCTGAGAATTTTCGTCTTCAACTTCTTCATCCCATGATGACGTTTTTTGTGACACTTCACACAAAAACACTGACTTGGTTGTGCAAAGGACGGTCTCACGGGATTAAAGCACTACCTGGAATGAAGTCTGATATCGTGCTCCTTCCTAGACCTTAGTGAGAGCCCAGGGTAACCCAAGCAGTGATTTGTGCTGGTCCTGTGCTGGGAGAGCCTTTGTAAGAGAGAGATTTTGCCTGTTTGGGAAAGGGAACCTCATAGCCTGACCAGCTGCAGCCACATGAGTCACTTCCAGCTGTCAGGATATGCTTGGTGCTCACGTATTATCAGAAAGGAGCTCAGGGGAGCCAGAACGTGCAAAGTCCCCCCGCTCCACGAAGATTGGTGGGTTGGCAGCAGCTGTTCTGGGTTCACCTGGGCTGACTCAGTGGCTCAGAGCTGCCTTGGGCTGGCATTAAAGCCTGGGCCAAAATGTAGTGCAGCTACAGAGACAAAGCAATGTTAAATGTGATGAGTAACTTAGTCATGCAGAGTGTGATTTCTGGCCCTGGAGCTTCTGTCCCATCATTTCTCACAGGAGTGGGTTATAAACCAAAGTTGGGCATGGGTGGGATTCCACAGACACACTGTAATTATTTCCAACTCGTTTTCCATCCCACAGAGGACTCATTTCCCATTTATTTGAGAATACCCATCAACCTCAACAAGAACAAGGCCAAGCACCAAGACGTCCTTAGCCAGGTCATTCCTCACACTGGCAGTGAGAACAAACTCTGCATCCACCTGTTCGGAAGTTCAGCCCTGTGCTAGCCCAGAATTGCCCCTCACTGAGCTGGGATAAGGCTTGTGACAAATAGCTCAATATCCTGATAAATCATAGAATCCTCTAATGGAATGGTTTGGGTTGGGAGCGACCTTATGGACCGTCCCATTCCACCCCCTGCCATGGGCAGGGACACCTTCCACTACCCCAGGTTGCTCCAAGCCCTGTCCAAGCTGGCCTTAAATGCAGTCCAGTTATGTCCTGAGCAGCACCAAGAACTGTGAGTGCTGCAGTGAGGGCTGAGGTGGGAGAAAATTAAGTGAATTAAACTTTATATTACAAGACAAAAGTGGAGCCATATTGGCTGTTCCTCTGCCATTTGGGACGGTGGGAGATCCCCTGGGTGCTTTTCAAACAGCTAAGAAACAGGATCTTACTGTCTTTTTTGCTGCTTTCATCTTTAGCCTCTTCTGCCACATCTCTTCTGCCTTTTGAAATGTCTTTCTGGTTTTTTTAGGAGGGTTTTGTCCACTGCTTCACTTCCTAAAATTTCCACTGCCCTTTCAGATGGAGGCCTGTATCTTACATATGTCTGACTGTTCCCTGTAGCATGCTGGGGTCCTGCAAGGGTTTATTCAAAAGCAAAAGGTCATCTGTTTGGTGCAGGAGGCTCCTGTGTAGCTGGGGAACACATCAGATACAGTTCGGAGTCAGGCATTTCGTGTACTTTCATTACATGTTATTTCTGAGACCTTTGAATCTTTTAGCAAAACCACGGGATCACTCAGAGATTAAGACAATTCCAGGAATACAAAGAGCCAAGAGAAACTTGTTCACCATCTCATAGTTGTTGCTTTAATTTTCTCAGGGCTTTCAGTGGTTTTTTTGGGTTTTTTCTCTGTGAGCAAATTCATTCCCAGTGGAACTGCAGGTCTGGGAGTTAGAGTCAGATTTACAACTTCTGGTTTATCCCCGAGTTTTGAGGGTGTTCCTGGAGAGACACTCAAGGCTCAGGCTTTGCCCACAAATTTCTGCTCTAAACTCAGGGACCTTCTTAGTGTGCACAGTTTGTTTTTCCTGACATCATCCCGTGGCTCCATTTCCTTCCACCATGCAGGGTAATGTTTCCTCAGCCTCATCGGGGTGGGATTAGAGATCATCTGAATCCCTGTCAGGAGCTCACTGGTCCTGGCAGAAGAACGAGAAGAGCCAGCTGAGCCCTTTTTTGGGGTGGAAAACCTGGCAATTGGGAAGGACATGGTGTTGCTGGCAAGAGGAGAGCAGGAATTGTGGTGTCTGGCTCCGGAGAGACAGCTCTCCTTCCCTTCTTCCCTCAGTGACACGGATCCCTTCTGTCTGGTGCCTTTTTTTTTTTTTTTCCCCTTTTTTTTTTTTGTCAGAGACACTGTGCTTATAATAAGCATTCAAAATGAGTCTTGCTGGGCCAGGAGAAGGGGAGGGGAAGAAAGAAAGGGAGGAGAGGATGAGATTTGGGGGGGGAGGGGGAAAGGGAGGAGGGGGTTTAAATAGCAAAGAATTAGAAAAAAAAATCTGATGCAAATCACTAGTAGAGAGAAAATTATGTGCAATTACCCAAGCGATACTGGGCAGCCGTGCCCACCCCAACCAACAAGATCTCATTAACAAGCAGAAAATAAGATTGAAATGGTGTGTAAAAGAGCTGAAAAATGAATTTGAATGCTGCATTTGTCCACAATTACCCCCTCGTTCACACATATTTTATTGCAATTTTTTTATTATTCTTAATCTTTCCATCCCTCAAAGCAGATTGGGAACATCCTGGCATTACAGTTGCTGAGGGAGGAAGCATTAAGGATTCCCCGTTTCCCTGAAAGGAGACCCTTCTCTCGCTCGAATTTTCGAGGGTTGGGTTTGGACGGATAAGGATTCATTTTTCCGGCTTATCTTAGTGTAGGAACATGTTCTTCTAATATTCTTTAACCTCTGAGGCTCTTGGGTACCACCCTACACAAGGGTTTTTCTGTAACCTTGCCTCCTGGGTTCTTCTGCCTCCCTTTTCCATCGCTCCTTCCCTCCAGTTTTTTTCCATGTGGTCCCTGCTCTTTTCCCCCGCGCTGCCTCCTCCACATTCCTCCACATTGCCCTGCACCCCCATCTCCCCAGAGGAGCTTGATTCCCTCAATGTGTGTGCCCTTCAGAAAGTGCCTGCTGGTCCTTTTCTGAGTCACGATTATTCCTTTCTGTCTTCAGCCTCCCCACGACCTTGGCCAGGAGTTTTGGAGATGGAGGTGAACATATGCTAAAATCCACGTCTTTTTTTTTGGTCGGGGGGATGGAAAGGTGACATGGGAGCTCCAGGTTCCTCCCTGGGAGAAGTTGGCTCTGCTGAGACTGCACTGGCATTTTTCCCTTGCTCGGTGTCAAATGCAGCTCTGTCTCCCTAAACTTTTAACCTGCGTGTCCCAGCAAAGCTGGTCATTTTTCCACAGAAGTTTCTTGCTTTTTTTTTTCTTTTTGCATTTAACCAAACAAAGCCCATCTGCTCTTGTCAATTAGATGCCACTGCTCCCGGCAACGGGAAAAGGGGAGAACGGAACATTTTTCTCGTGTGAAAATGGATACGTACTTATTTGCCTGATTCCTGATGACTGTTTCTGGGTAGGGTGGGAAGGGGGAAATTCATATCTGAGGGGCCACTTTCTGTAAGTCTTGAGGTTTCATGACTTTCCTCGACTGGTTTGGATGCTCTGATCACATTGAAAACTGATTTGGAACAAATCAGTCAGCATCTAATTGCCTAAACTCGGACTCTGATGTCCTGACTGTGTTTATTCCTGTGTGATTTCCTCTCCACGTGTTTGTTATGAAGATGTGAAAATATTAGGAACACTGAAGGTTTTGAGAGCAAACAGTTGATTCCTGAGCCTTAGGAGCTTTGGCAGTCCCTTCAGTGGGTCCAGGATCAGCCCCTGTGGCCACTGCACCTTTTGTAAACTCAAGTATCAGCAATAAAAAAATTGGGGAGAAAGGGAAGAATAAGGAGAAAATAGAAGAAGAAATAAAGGGAAAATCCTGAGGAGAATGACATGATGACAGCAGGAAGAAGAAATGCAGGCAGGTGTGAAAGTGCCTGATAAGGCCCCAGATGTTGGAGCGGGAGCAGGTTTTTAAGGTGCCCAGGGCTAAAATGTGGAAATCTGTCCCCACGAATCTTTAAATATCCCTTCCCACCCAGACCTCACTCACGGGGTGGTGGGAGCAAAGCCCACGGGGTGGAACAGGCATCACAGGGGCTGGAATTCCTACTGAAATCCGGACAGGACTGGTGGGGCTTTCAGCTCTGCTCAAACACCTCTCCTCTGGGTCCTGTCTCCTTCCCACCCTGGGGAGGGTAAGAGGGACTTGGCCGGAAGACACAGACTCGGAGAATTCAAATGCAGGATTTGCCCTGCTTTCTGATTAATGAGGGAACTCGAGACAAGGCAGGCAGGGCAGATAGAGAAAATGAGAGATTAGCAATTACTGCAGCATCCAGCCTGGTGCCGGGCACTGCCGAGTGCACGCAGAGCCGAGTGTTTCACCGCGTGGCTGCGGGAGCTGCAATATCCCAGGGACCCAGAGCTGGTGTGGAGCCGCCAGAGGAATCAAGGGAGCGCAGTGGGGAAAGGCAGCCCTGGAATGAGAGAAGCGAGATAGAGGGAAGCTTAAAAGGCAAGAATGCAATAAAAGGAATAATTAGGATTCAGAGGCAGGAGCACGTGTGTGCAAGGGCACCGATGTCCTGCGTGCACATTCCCTGTGTGCGCACCGGTGTGTGCCCGTGCCTTGGGTGTGCCTATTAAAATCTGGGAACGGGCTGACAGCTGTGTTCCAGCTGTGGCCTGCCTGGGAAAAACCGTCTTGGATAGGAAAAAGCCACAGCAATATTCTGCAGTGGAGCAGGCACTAACCCCAGCCTGCCCCCTTATGTTTTTTCCACAAAGAGGGGTTGTGGGAAGTGCTTCAACTCCAGTGGGTGCGGCAGAACAGCAGAAACATCAAGCTGGGAGAGGAGGTGGGACAGTGTGTTACAGGTGTATAAGGGTGCACTGCTCTTCTGGAGAGCTTCCAGCCTTCCCCAGCTCAGGAATCAGCACACAGGGAAGACGGACACAGGACTCTGTGTTGTTCATGTTAGGGGGACATGCCGTGACCATCAGCTTTCCCAGAGCTGCTGGATGCATTTTGGAAGGGGACATTATTCAGCATGGTTTATTTGCTGTTTGCTTCACCATCTCTGTGTGCTAACAACGAAGGAAACCCACATTCCCTCCCATTCCAAAGCTAGCCAGCTGCTGGGATCACTGATGGATGGGCTGCAGCATCTTGAGGGAAAGGTTACAAGCAGGATGTTGGGGCTGACAGGGAGGACTTTGGGGGCTGAATCCATCTGTGGAGCATCCTGGGGAGATGCTCAGAAGAGCTGTGCAGTCCTGAAGCATCAGGAGAGGTTTATGGGGGAGATGTATCCCGAAAGGATGCTGTGATGGGCTTTTGTGTGCGGTGGAAGAGAGTTTGGTGTTGTGTCAGCTTGCAGAGCGTTTGTCCCACCGACTCTCTTGGTGCACTGGATGTGGAGGGGGAGCGATGTATGGCTGTGCAATATGGGCTTTAGGAATTTGGGGCTACAGGGCTAAGCAGAGGCTTTTGTAGAGTACAGGGAGAGTGGGAATAGCAAAGGAGAGGACACAGAGCTGCATGGGCAGCGGATAAATAACGGAGGTTCTCAGGTTGTGGAGCCTGCGCCACACGGGGTGTTCCAGGTGGTGGACGTGAGGGGAGATGTTTGGGTGCTGGAGGCCTGCAGGATGCTGCTCTTGCCTCTGTCAGACAGGCATGCACAGGATCAATTTACAGCGGGGGCTGGAGATCACAAATCCCAGCAGGGTCTGCAAGGGGGGAGCAGTAAACTGATCAAAGGTGCGGAGGGTCTTAGCTCGCCGCAGTAAGCTGGAGTCAGCCCTTAAGCCTATCCAGTTTGGAGATGAGGGGGATCTTATTTCAGGGAATAAGTACCTGAAAGGCAGTCACGAGCCATGTAGGGGAAAGGGTGGGGTGTGCTTGCCAAGCAGATAGAGGGAAATCACAGGGGCTGTTTTCAGGGTGGAAGAAAAGAGGCAACACTGACACGAAGGGGTTGTTTTGGGGTTGTCCTGAGAAATCACAAGGAGTGGTTTGTGAGATTGAAGAGAAGGAGGCAAAACTGACACAAAGTGGTTGATTTGGGTCTGTTTTGAGGTAGGAACTCACCCACCAAGCCAATGCAGAGCTAAAACAGGGATGTCCATCTGGCCCACACGGGTGGCAGCTCTCACCATGGCTGGCTCAGTACCAGTCTGGTCTGGGACCTACCAACATATGGGGCCAAGCCTGAGTTGAGGCAGCCCTGTGGTTAGTCTGGAGGAAATATCTGCGCTGCTGCATGTCCCACACCTCCTTCCCACTGCCCTTTTTGGAGGGGCACTGTCATGGGGACAGTCCCAGCAGGGAATGTGGGAAAGGGAAAGCAAAGGCTGATGCTGCAAGATCCAGAGCGGCAGAGAGAGCCCCTCACAGCCGCCTCTCCCTCTCTGTGTCTCTCCCAGCTTTTCTTCTCCCTCTCCCTTCCCTTCTTCCTCCCTCTCCTCTCTCCTTCCATTTGATGTGGAGGAGAGCTGTCTGCCACTCGTGCGTCTGTACCGAGAAGGGATCAGAAGTTTCAGCGAGCGCTCGGCGCCTCTCCTTTGATCCATGTCCTGAGGCCTGCTTGACAGCGAAAAAAAGCATGGAGACAAAACGACTCAGTCAAAGTGATTCCTGACAACTGTCTCCATGAGATAAGGAAGCTCTCTGTGTCTTGGGTTTTTTTTTTTTTTTAATACCGCCTCTCCGTTTCCATAAGAAGTGGAGTCACTTTAAACCAGAGGAGCCAGCCAACAGCTTGGATGCACAGAGAACTGCTCTGCCTGAGCTTTATCATGTTTCCTGTCTCCTTTTCCATTCCTTCCCCCCTCCTTTTATTTTTTTTTCTATAAAAGCCCTCTTTTTCCTATTTTTCTTCCCCTCCTTTCCACATGCTGCGTTACCCTGCCACCTCACCCCAATGCTGCCTCTAATTATGCAGCTCCAGAGAAAGCCCAGTGCATTTGCAGGTGGCCAGGACATTATTTCACTCAATCCCAACCACAGGGAAATGCCTGCCTTTCCTGCAAGGGGCTGAGGGGGAGAGAGAAAGCCCTGTACATTATCTGACAATAACGAATCCTTTTAGGAATCAGAGGCAGCCTCATTAACAGACAAGCATTATGCACTGCTGGCCACTTAAGTGGTTCTTAGAGCTGTTCCCCTGCTGCTGAGCCCCAGATTTTTTTTTATTGTTGTTTTATTTCTCTTCTCTGGTTCATGTCACACAGGGAAATGTCCCCCCCTTTTCCTTCTGGCCTCTGGGGTGTTGCAGGAATGAGTTTGCAAGGGCTCAGTGACAT